>KQ961958.1:47533-82833 GCA_001563735.1 Leucoagaricus sp. SymC.cos | reverse complement strand
ATAGATGAGGTTCTCCACTAAACTAGAAGACAGACTTGTAACAGGGGCAGATGTAGTATGGGCAGCCACTGCAAAAGACAGGGTGCTAGGCTTAGTAGCAGAGGGCATAGGAGATGGGGGACTCTTCAACAGGACTTACTTCTCAGCTATCTTCTTTGCCTTTGCCTTCCTAATTTCCTGAGGCTTAGAAGATGATGGAGCAGAAACACTCTCCAGAGGTCCACTAACTATGGCATTCTCAGGTGGGCAGTCAGGGACACTGGGGGGAGAGGGGGCAGAAGCTACCTGCACAACATCTGGAGAGACAATCTCTACAGGCAGGGCAGTAAGCTCACATATAGAGAAATCCTCTGACAGCTTAAAAAGGGGAAAAAAAGTAGAGACAGCATTCCATACTGACTCTGAAGCAAAACTATTGTCCAGATTAGCCAAAAGCATAGCCCAAGGCAATAAAGTAGTGAGTTCAGCCACCTAGACAATCAGAGGGCTGAAATCAGAGGGGAGGAAAATACCAGCTGTCTGTATCTCCTTCATAAACTGAAGAGAGCAGACCAATGACTTTCTAACCACTTTGATATTCTCATCAGCCCCAGCAGACTGGTCCAGAGAGAGAGGGGATAGCCTCAAAAGAGTACTGGGCAGTGAGACAGTCACATATGAAAAGGCAGCCTCCTGGGAAAAACTATGAGAAAAAGAGAGAGTGGGAGATCTCTCAGGAGAGGTGTCCCAGAACTGGGAATGAGAAGAAAGAGGGCTGTGTCTCCTGCTATGGCAGCAAGAGATATGCCTGGCCCTGGTAGTTGTCCTAGGCATATAACTGGGATTGAGAAGAGGGTCAACATCACTCACTCCTCTAGGAAGCCCAGAGGAGGAGGAAGGAGTCAAAAGAGGGGCACGACTAGAGGATAAGAGTACACAGAGATACTCAAGCAACTGATTGCTAAGGAGACCAGGCTGTGGAGGTGGAAAGTCAGCCATGTTTGCAAAGTACTCATTGTCTAGAGATCAGATGGGCAGATGGGACTGTGCTGGCAACATCACTTCTTTATCTGGTACTTCCATCATCATTGGTGGTAAACAAGTGTACACAACCTCGTCATCATCTGTATCACTGAACACAGTCCCATCCACCACATCAATCAAGGATCTGAGTACCCCCCACTGTCATGTCCAACTCCCTGCCTGCAAATCCGGGGGCACATGCCAATCCATCAATGGCATGCCTCACTGCATTGTTATCTTTCGACTGCCCTCCCCTCTGCACTCCCTCGGCCTCCTCTGGGGCTAGGATTCGTCCTGGTCCTGGGGGGATGTCCCCAACACTGACCTTCTCGATCCCAGCTGTACACCTAGGACAGCTGCCAGGACCAGTCACGTTGCCCGCCATCATGGCAGGCAGTGCAGACCACTTTATTCCAGTCAATCTCGCTCGCAATCCTTGGCTGCTTCTTCTTCAGAGGAGGAGGGGTCTCTTACTCCCTTGTTGTCTCAGGCTGCCTTCCAGGGCGGCTCATCTTTTCAGGTGGCTAGTCAGCTGCCTAGTGCTCCTCTGGGGCCTACCCCTCTTGTGCTGGACAAGTCCTTTGGGCTCGATGCTAACTTTGAGGTGGTGAAGGTTTCTCTGTGTCATGCCCTGGACTATATGCACCAGGTGCATGATGCTAAGATGTCAGTCCCTCCCGACTTTGGCCCCTTCATCACAAAAATGGCCGAGTTTGCTGTCTATGATCCTTGGGCTTTGCTTCTTGCAAACCCTGAGGATGCTCTTATCTCTGAGACCGTGTTTGATACAGTTTCAGCTTATTTCCCTGTTCCTCCTAAGCTATCAGAGGACATTACTATGCACGAGCCTACTACTCCACTTGTCAAGATTGTCTCTCCCCAGGTCGTTGCTCAGGCTTCTGCCCCCCTTCCCCCTAGTGTTCCAGCTGGTGTGCCTGAGAATGCCCTGGCTGGACCTTCTTATTCCTGCCCTGCCACCTTCTGGGCTTCCTAAGCCCCAGGGTATAAGGAAAGCGAAGACAAAGAAGACCGCTGAGAGGAAGGTGCTCTCTAAGAGAGTCCCTCCTTTTGTGCCTGCTGTCTCTAAGCCTGGCGCCAAGTCCTTTGTGGCTGCTGCTGTGGCTAAACCTGCACCTGTGGCAGGCTCATCCGGCTCGGTGGAAAACTTGGTCAACATTGCCAGGTCCTTCCCCAACCTCACTCCCTCCGCCATCACAGCCCTATTACAGGCTGATCAGATGGCTGCTTGCCCTCCTGCTCCTGCTCTGGCGGCTGCAGGGTCCAAGCGCCCCATCATGCCTTCTGCTCCCATGCCTCCTGCGAAAAAGCCCAAGGCTACTACCCAAGGGCCTTCCAGGAAGCAGGTTCTTTTCATCCTGGCTGATCCCACAGTCAGGCCTAATCTCGAGGAGATTCCCCATCTCCTTAACTGCTTTTTGGCAGATCACAACGTCATCAGGTTCCATGTGGAATCCATGATGGTCACTTATAGTGGCTAGTCTATCTTGACTAGCGACATTCCTTTGCTCGAGCAGCTCAACCTCATTCATGAGTGGCTGACTGGGCACTTTACACTAGTGGGCTGTGAGGCCTACCTTCCTGCATCTAAGAGCTTCCTTAAGCTCATTGATGTTCCTTTCTTGTGTACTGATGGTGAGCGCACATCTTCGCAACATGTCGAGGAGGTTATGTGGCAGTCTTCGCTCTGCAACCACTTCATCTTGGTGGGCCCCACCCGGATGGTCTGCAATTCTCATGCGTCGGACACAGCAATGGCATATTTTGAGGTCTGGGACTCTCAGAGGGGCACTCATGCTGCCAACCTTATGGGACGTTCCTTGCAATTCAGCCACTGGACCATCAGGATTCTGGAGGCTAATGCTAACCCCAGTGCCTCTTTGTGCCAGCGCTGCTGGACTTGGGGGCACTCATCTAAATCTTGTCACGCTAAGGTGCCTCGGTGCCCGCTGTGTGGCAGTCCTCACTACCAGGATGGCCATTGTGCCTTCGCTGGTTGCTGTAAGGGGAATCCTAGTCAAGGTGTTCCCAAGACCCTAGAGGGCCAGCCTTGCCCTCACCCCCCTCACTGTCTGAACTGCTGTCAGGCTCATGCTGCTACTTTGAAGCAGTGCCCGTTCTGGCATCACCAGTTCAATAAGGACTGGTTGTGCACTCATTATCAGGAGGTGTGTTCTCACCATGCTGCTCGCTCTCCTAACTCTGACCACATCCCTTCTCATGTCTAGCGGCCCTACTGAGACATCGTCTGGAGTAGTGAGGGACATTCGTATATTTTCTCAGAATGTCAATAGGAATTATGGACATCTAGATATGCTACTTGATAATGTCAAGGACTTTTTTGATATTATTTTCATTCAGGAGCCTCCTTGGAGGACCATTAGACAGACAGTATTGACGACCTCTCCTGAGGGTGACAATGTTGTGGGTGCTCCTAAGCACCCTGCTTGGCTATATATGGTACGAACCCCTACTGATGGCTGCCCCCCACACGTCATGGCTTATGTTCATAGGCGCTTGGCTCGTCTTCATCCCTCCATGCAGCAGGACATTATTGACCACCGGGACATTTTTGTTCTTTCTCTCTTCACTTTGAAGGGGGCAGTGAATCTCCTTAACGTCTATTCTGATGACGCTCATACTGCCATCAACCTCCTCTCTCAGGAGGTTGATATGCTCCCTGCTTTCATTTACATGGGCAGTGACTTTAATTGTCACTCTGAGGTCTGGGATCTGTCTTGCACCTCACACCCTCTTGTTGCACAACACCTTCTGGAGTTTGCTTCTGACATCAGGCTCAAGTGGGCCCATCCTTCCAATCCTGGGTTGACACACATACCTCACAACCCTGATCTTGCCAGCTCCGTGATCGATCTTATTTTCATGGGTCCTTTATCTGTGCAGTCTGATCTCCCCAGATTGGATCTCGATTGTCGTGGACCTTCAGACCATGTCCCAATCTCCACTCTTGTTCCTATCTCGGAATCTAAGATTAGGATCTCTTGCATGGTGATTCCGAGGGAATCTCCAGAGGAATCTGGGTTTCTCATTGATCTTGCCACTGGTTTTTGGGCCCTCAATGTTGAGGACCTGTCTTCTTCCAACCTGATCGAGGCGGCTGCAGCTGCGGTCACTGAGATCTTCTCCTCAGCGTGGAATGCCCATGCTAAGGAGGTTATTGTCATGGCATGTTCCAAGTCCTAGTGGAATGACAAATACGCACAGGCCCTTGCTAGGTACTGGGCATCTAGGGACCCCACTCACTGGAAGCTGTTCTGCAAGGCTTCTCACCAAGCTAAATGGTGCTTCTTTGATGCTCACATTGAAGAGGTTGCAACCGAGAATAAGTGACCCTGGGACCTTATGGCCTAGGTCAAGCCTCACCAGCTCCCACCCTGTGAGGCCATCTCGCATAGGGAGGATTCATGCCATGATATGGACGTCCTGTGGAGGGTGCTTGACGAGACATACAATGCCGCCTCTGGGTGGCCTTGTGATCTTGCTATGTTGGAGGAACTGGCTCTGCTGCGCGAGCAGGACTGGGTTCCCTTTTCGGGACTGGAGGCGATGGAGGCACTTCATGCATGTTTATCACATTCGTCCCCCAGCCTGGACCACATTACATGGGTCCATCTGAGGGAGGTATTCTCTGATGATGTTGTCTTGGGGAACTTCATGAAACTGGCTAACACCTGCCTTGAGGTTGGGTGTTGGCCATCTCATTTTAAGGAATTGGTCTCTGTGGTTATTCCCAAACCTGGAAAACCATCCTATTCTACACCCAAGTCATTTAGGCCGATTGTGTTGCTTAATACGATTGGGAAGCTTATTGAGAAGATGCTCTCTGTGCATCTTCAATTTGATGGCATCTTTCATTCTAACCAGCTAGGTGGTATTTGACAACAGTCAACTGAGGACGCTGGTTTATTCCTCACCCATCTGGTTAAGGCTGGATGGGCCAGAGGACTCAAGATAAGCATTGTCGCTTTTGACATTGCTCAGTTCTTCCCGTCTTTGAACCATGATATGCTCATGGCCATTCTTTCCAGGCAGGGATTCCCCGCGAATGTGCAGAGGTTCTTTGCCTCTTATCTGGTGGGAAGAAGAACCAAGTATCTTTGGAACTCTTCTTCCTCTGAGTACTATCCTGCCAATGTGGGTGTGGGTCAGGGCTCAGCTTTGTCCCCTGTCCTATCGGTGCTGTATCTTGCTCCAGTAATTAAGCTTTTTGACCTGAGGGCATCGCATCTTGAGTGCGACATCCTCTCTTATGTTGATGATGGGACTCTCATTGCACAGGCTCGCAAGCTTGCTGACAACCTTTTGTACCTCAAGCAGGCATACGGGTTTATTTTCCAGTTGTTTGTGGCATTCAGGCTTGTGCTGGAGCACGACAAGTCCGAGCTCTTCCACTTTTCTTGCTGTAAGAACGACAACAATCCACCTATTGACCTAGGCTATGCCCCTTACATGGGTGACTCTCCCTTGCACCCAAAGACCTTTTGGAGGTACTTGGGTTTTTATTTTGACTGGCAGCTCACATTTCGGGAGCATGTCAGATACTATTCTACTAAGGCTATCTCTATGGTTAGGGCCATGGGGATGCTCGGTAACTCGCTTTGGGAGCTCACTCCTAAGCAAAAGTGTCTGCTTTACAGGTCATGCATAGTGCCTATTGCTATATATGGCTTTTGTCTGTAGTGTCATGGGCTGCATCCACATAAGGCCCATCTCGCCTCTCTCAACAAGATGCAGCATTGTGCTGCTATCTGGATCATGGGTGCTTTTCACACCTCCCCTTCTGGTGGGGTTGAGGTGCTTGCTGGCCTCATCCCCATCCATCTCCATCTTAGGAAGTTGAGGGCTCAGGTGGCATACCAGGTCCTCACCCTGTCTCCTACTCACTCCTCTAGACAATTTCTGGGGACGTGTGATTTCCTGGGTGTCGACCCACATCAATACCACTTTACTAGGTTGGGCCGCTTAGTTGAGAAGGTCCGGTCTGCCATCATGGATACCCTTTCATATCTGAGTACTCCCATTGCTCTGAAGACTTTTGATGCTGATGCATTGGAGGCTCATCCAGGTAGGCGTCTTATGGACTGGTTCTTGGACCACATTCGGATCACTGAATTCTCCCCTCAGGAGAAGGATATCAATGTTCTGTGCATTTTGAACACTGAGCTCGATCGGGCATTGGCACTTGATGACTGTGTTGTTGCTGCCATGGATGCATCTGTTGATAGGGACAAGGCTTACCAGGCTGTCTCCACAGCTTGAGTTTGGGCCGGCGGTGTGCCTGTTAGGCAGTTCCGCCAGGCCGCTGGTAGGGTTACTGCTCCTGATGCAGAACTCCATGCTATTCAGATGGGCATCTTTGCTGCATGCGCACAGAAGGGTGCCTGTCATGTTGTCCTGTTCACTGATCACCCCACTTCAGCGCGGCGAGCAGTGGACCCCTCTGTCGGCAGCGGGCAGGCCCAGGCTCTGCTTGTTTGTCACCGTCTCACTAGGTGGCTTGAGGAGGATCCCTCTCGCACCTTTGCATTTGTACAGGTCCGCTCCTCTTTGGAGTGGCCGTTGCATCACATGGTCCACCAGTATGCCATGGACCCTGCCACCCAGGAGTTGGTGGGGGTTCATCCCTTCACCACTCTTAATTATCTACGTACAGCTGAAGCTCAGGCTTGTTGCAACAAGTAGACTAGGCAGTTCACTTGTTCGAGCTCCTCTGGGAGAGATTTTTTGCACCTCACTGATGAGAGGGGCAAGCATATGATGCCCACGTATCTTTCTGGGGGTACATGGCTCAAGCATCTGCATGATTCCCCATTTTGTACATGTGTGTGCAGGGCAGTTCTTAATAATGCTCCTATCAGGGAGTTTAGACATTGCTTTAACCTCTCCCGTGATCATTCTTGCCCTTGTGGGTCCACCAATCGGCAGACCCATGAGCATGTGTTGACTGAATGTCCTGACTTTGGTGACCCTCGGCGCTTTCCTAAATGCTGGAAGGAGCTGTTGGATTTCTGCAAGGAGAACCCTAGGACATTCTCCTTTGCGCATCTCCCTGCAGGATAACAATGGTGCAGCCACTCTTCGGTTGTCACTGGGTTCTCTGGGGCCCTATGGAGTCTTGGGGGGTCTGGTATTGGCGACTGATGGGGGCTGTGCTAGCTTGGTCCTAACACGTGGTGGTCCAGTGCTGGGCACTTCGGGTGCAGGTGTATTACCTGCTTCTCTGTTCATCTTTGGGTGGAGGGAGGGCTTATCTTTCAGTGCAGGCTGCCATGTTCAGCTGAGCTGTGGGGGATAGGTTCCGATTTCTTGTAGATTACTGTAGGTATATATTTTGTATTTGTGACCGGACTGCTTTCGCACACCAGTATATAAATTTATGAATTAAAAGACTGTGCTGGCAATATACAATGACAATGGTGATGTTTGCACTTGTTTACTGACCAAGATGGTGGAAGCACCAGATCAAGAAGCAGCTGACCCAATTTCTCATCAGAGATTGCCAATATAATTTCTAGGTCTTAAACTATCTCCTTCTGATCCACATCAAGTTCTTCTTCTTCCAGAGCCTCTACAGCCTGCTGATCCAGAGCAACCTCTTGAACTCCATTGTGTGGTTGCTCTATCAAATCCAATTTTAGCACTGATTGAAGCTTACTGGCAATATATTCTACAGCAGTCCCTTCATGTAAAGATCTAGAAGACCCTAGCAACTTCTCAATCTTCTGCAGCCATAGGATATGTTCTGCATCAACAGCAACAAGGTGAGAGTGCTGAAGTCCTATTTGATAGGAGATCAAGGGATCACTGTCTTGAAGATGTACTTCTATCAATTTGAGAAAGGCCTCTTTATCTTTGATGTATGTCATCAGCCAGCATATCTCAACATTCAGACAAGAGACTTCTTCTTGGGCCCTCAGAATCTTGAAGTGCTGGTCCATCAGTGTTCAAGCTTGAGGACTAGCCCATTCTCACTGATGAATATCTTCTCATATATTAGCTAAGATGTTGAACTCTGCAAGGAAGGCATATTCGAGCACTCTCTGCCACTGGAAACCCTCTCTCAGGGGGCTCAGCTTAGCTGTAGCCTTATTGAACTGTTCAACTGCCTACTTTACAGCTTGCAATCATGTCTTTAGAGCTTATGATATTTGTTTCCAAAGCTTGTATTCTTGAGATTAACAATTAGCCAGTGAAAGCACAAAACTCTTCACTAAGATTACCTATGCCAGACTGATTCATCTTGTGAAGCTCAAAAGTCTAGGATATAACTAGTTGTTCCAGTTGATCTAGACAGTGCTGATATTGCTGTTTATCCACTATGTCCTTTGTATGCCACCAGTTTTCATCGCCTTCCTTCTACTGTTTGCCAACAAGCTGAAGACTCCTCTCATATGCTTGTACAGTCAGCAGCATTATATCTCAAAGCTCAAAAGTCTAAGCATAGTCAGTCTCCATCTTTACTGTCATGCTGGCTTCTTTGTTCACACTTGATTGTGCAGTTTTACCTGCCATAGTGTTCATAGTCTCAATGAACCAATGTAGAGAATCCTCGATTTTCTTTCTAGAAGAAGTTGATTATTAAAAAAATAAACACCTCAATATTACAACTTACTCCAGAGTATACAATATTGATAGTTTTCAAAAATAGTCCATTTCTAATATTTCCCTTGCTGGTTCAGATGAGAGACTTTCAAGATATGTCTTTTCATTGGCAAGCCACTAGCTAAAAGTTACTGAGCTGTCTACACCAAATTTCCTCATAGCAATCTCATGCTCTGGCTTAGTCACCAGGATCTCGAGCACATATGAGTAGTTGTTGTAAAGAAGACAACCTAACACCTGACATAAATCCTGGAGCACAAAGTAGAAAAAGAGCACTCACTCAGACCCTCATAAACATCTGTAGAGTTGAGATGTTTAAAATAGTTTACAATTCTCTGCCTTCAGTGAAAGGTGCTGGAGTGTTGAACAGATGATGCAAGCTTGTTGGACTTGGAAAAGAGGTATTTGGCCTCTTCTAGGTCACTCAGGCCCATTCCTTCCATATAGATCACTAGGTTTATTAGCTAACAGAGATGTCTATGAGCATGTCCATAGAATGTACCAACAAGTGATGCATACTCTAAGACTGCTGCCTTTGGACCCAGAGCACTGTTCTTGAACATGGTCTTAAATCTGCAACCAATATTGTATCCTCCTTCCAGCTTTGATCTAAAGGTATCCAATAAGGTTTTGACTACAGCAAGTGGATATTAAGACCTTAATTACTCTGAGTTTATTTCAGATCTCAATTTGAGCAAATAACTTACCCCTCTCCACTTTGCACCATATCAGCAACAACTAATACAAAATTATAATAACAGAGAGAAACAAATATCCCTGTTTTGTCAAAGATACTCCATGCTTTGGCAGTCCTCTCCTCAGACATGTTCTTCTATCATTCCAAGCATAGTTTATCATTATCCTTTGGAAGGCATCAGTATGGGATTTTAACTAGACAAACAGATAACTTACAACATTCTTCACTCCATTCTTGTCAACACCCATCTTCTCTAGTTTACTAGGTGTGTTGGTATTCTGTGTCTACTTCAGGACCTGCTCGTGATCCAGATAATAGTCTCCTATCACTTTTCTATCATCTGGAAGTTTATTCAAAACTGCTATCAACTTCACATCTCCTCCTTTGTCTTCTATGTAGTTGAACAAAGGCTCTTTGCACTTAACATATTTCAGTGAGTTGTTACCATCCATGGTGAAAAGCATTTTGAATTTGAGGTCTTCTTCACTCTGAAGAGCATATGTACAAGCTGGACAAGTGTTCTTAAGGTGCTACCATGGCTCATCCCTTGCTAGGCCAACCAACACATGACATTCCACACCATCAAGTATTGAGAGATAAACATCAAAACAAATTGTCATTTGTTTAGACCAGTAAGATCTATAAGGTATCTGAATTCAATGAGCTTAAGTTCACAGAAAAAACAGACAATTGCTACTCACTCTATACATATCACAGAGTGTTTTCACAAAACTCTGAGTAGAAAATCATGGGCAACACAGGGAAGAGGCTTGGAAAAATTCCAAAGTATGAATAGTGATGGCTAGAGAGGGCTTCAATAGTGCACATGGGACAAGGCTATGTTCAACCAAAGCTGCAGACATTTCTTTGTTACTCTCACACAAAAGTACTGAACATTGGTAGGATTCTACACTATGCATTGTCAGACAAGTTCAGGGAGTTAACAAGCAGTTGGCACTCACTGAATAAGTCAAGAATAGTAATCTCATACATGCCCTGAACAACAGCTTCTTCAGACAAAAGAGGTTCAAGGTTCATAGCTAAGTTACCCACATAAGAGCTCCATCTCAAATAGCTATCCACCATATCATCAAGCTGTGCTTGGAAATCAGCATTCCATTGAAGCACATAGTCACAGCAAGTCCTTGGATCTGTTTGAGTTTTCCTATCAGATGGCAGATGTATATATTTGATCATAGAGCCAGACACTACAAGTTGACTAGTAAGCTCACCTGAATTTCTGCCTTTCTGTCTGAAGATCATACTCCAATGCATTGAGTAGTTCACCACCTGCATTACTAGTCAGGATGCATTCTTTGCCAGCCAAGAATGCATCAATATTCATTGGGACTCCATTCTCAACATCCTCCCAATCTTGGCCTACATTATTTGAGCTGGTTGAAGGAAAAGACACTATCTATAAGTGAGAACCTCACTAATTTCTCCTGCAGCATTGTATGATCAGATACAAACTCACATAGCTGCCTACTCACAGTTTCCAGGTGGGCTTTGTAACATTCCTTTTGTTTTTTTGTGCCTAAAAGCACTTGGTCTTTTTCAGGGAGATTCTCTCCAAATAATTGTATTTTTTGTGAAATAGCTGGCTTTGTGGATTGATTTCTCTTCATGCTGGTAAGAGAAATTGCTCTGGTTGAGACACTAAGCCTGCAAGTAGAGATACAGGGATTTTTGCTGATAATAGGGATTGCCTCCACACTCTATACCACAAGATGCATGTCATGTGCATTATCATCACATGGATGGGTTATGTCTGATACACACTCTCAACACATTTTTAAATCATAATAACTGGCCAAGGTATATCAAATCCTCCCTCACAATTTCAACTTGCAATTGTCAAAGTCATTTGAAGCGCAAGAAGCATTGAGAGCAAGACTTCCTCAATATGTGCAATTTTCTCTTCACTATGCCCACAAATTACAATTCAGTGCCCCTCATCACCCTGACATCCTCTGCCACTGTCCAATTGTTGAAGGTGAATGCATATAGCAGCATTGACTTGAAAATGAAGGATTCTCAGCATCAATAAAGCTTATAGGAGTTACTGGATATAGGTTTTGATCTTGTTTCATGGAATGAAATATGAGTTACTGATACACTAAATTTGCATGGCCTTAACCATCTGACTTCTAGATGGAACTGACTAATTTGTCTGGATAACAACTAAGTGGTTGTTGTAATGGTTGGCATATGTAATGATGTATCATTTCAGAAGTTAACTGATGATGACTTCATGACAGAGCTGGCTTGGGCTTATAGTTTAGGGAATTTATGAGAAGGTCACTGCCACAGAGACTTCAACCTCATCAATGTTAGCTTACTTCATGATCAAGGCACCCAAGAGCCAGTTAACATCAATAACTGCTGGTTCAATATGCTTGCAGATGAGCTCACCCATTCTAAAGCCCCCATTGCTAGGAGTGAGACTCAAGTATTGTTTGTTCAGTATGTACCTGAGAAGACCCTTAGATATATATGTTGGTAATAGATTTAGAATAGACACATGGTTTTTAGAAAAAGGACTGAAGCAATTTGAGCATGCACAGAAGGGTGCTCATCATGTTGTATTGTTCACAGACCATCTTGCTTCAGCTCAGTGGGCCCTGGACCCCTCAGTCAGCAGCAGGCAGGCTCAGGCTTTACTTGTTTGTTGTCATCTTGCTAGATAGCTTGAGAGTAATCCCTCTCACACCTTTGCTTTTGTACAGGTCTGTTCTTCTTTGGAATGGCCCTTGCATCACATGGTCTACCACTATGTCATGGACCCTGCTTACAGGGAGCCTGTGAGGGAGCACCCCTTCATGACTCTCAATTATCTTAGGATAGTCAAGGCTTTGACCTGTTGCAAGGAGTGGACTTGGCAGTTCACTTCTATGAGCTCCTCTGGAAGAGATTTTTTGCACCTCAGAGATTTGAGGAGCAAGTGTCTGATGCCCACATACCTCTTGGGAGGTATCTGGCTTAAGCATTTGCATGATTCCCTGCTTTGTGCACAGGTTTGCTGGGCAGTTCTTAATCATGTGCCCATCAGAGAGTTTAGATGCCAGTTTAAGCTCTCTGCTGATTATTCTTACCCTTGTAGGTTTGCATATTTGCAGACCCACAAGCATATCTTGACTGATTGTGCCAGCTTCAGCATTCCATGGCCCTTCTCCAAGGTGTGGGAAGAGCTTGTACACTTTTGCAAGGAAAGCCCTCAGACATTCTCCTTTGTGCACCTTCCTGAAGGATAACAATGATGTGGCTATCTTTCAGCAGTTGCTGGGTTCTCTGGGGGCCTGCAGGTTCTTGGGGGGTCTGGCATTGGCTGCTAATGGGAGCTGTGCTAGCTTTGCTTTAGCACTCTTTGTCTATGTATAACAGTATTGGGCACAAGGACCCCTACCTGTTTCTTGTCCACCCCTAGGTGTAGGAGAGACCTCTTTTTCAGTGTAGGCTGCCATGTTCAGCTGAGCTGTGGAGGATTTCAGTTTCCTGTAGGTAATTGTAGTGTAATACTGTAGTTATTGTGATTGGACTGCTATCGTGCACTAGTATATAAATTTATAATTTTTTTTTTTAAAAAAAGAAGTAATTTGAGCAGTGGGCAAGGCTTCACCAAAACAAGACAGCAGAAGGCATCCATATGCTCAGTAATATCAGAGACTTATAGATTCTGAGCCATATATTATAATTACATACATCAAATATATACTACTGTTGTATCTGAGCATGCCACTTGAATATCTGGGTTTCTTTGGCATGATCATCAACAATGTTATAGAGGAAATGAGCATTGAACATGTCATGACATAAATCATAATATGTCATGAATAAGAGTTTCAAATATTGAAAATACAATTAGGGAAGAACTATGAGGCCAATAGAAAAACCATTTACAGAAATGCGATGCTAGAAACATTTTTATTACATTAATGCCTTAGATCTGACAAGTTGTGTCAGTGTGCACATGGCATGAGTGTAAATGCCTAGGTTTTGTAAGGCTGCTATACTCTTTAGTGCATCTCAACAGTGGCCTATCCTGAAAATTAACAAGTCACCAGGATAGCTAGCACTACTTATACTGACATAATAGCAGTCCTTAAAAACATCCTAATTGAACAAACCTCTTTTGACTATTGGGAGTTATGGCCAAAAGAGTTGGCCTCATAATATATTTCATGATTTTACCCTAGTCACATAACTTGTTCAAAAAGATTAAAATTCTGGAAAGCTACTTAACCTTGTCTTCCCAATCCAAATAAAATGTTTGCTACAAGCCAGTGCTTAGAACCTGCTCAAACTACTTGGCTGGACTCTTAAGAATTGGTAATATTATACAGAGTCTAAATTCACCAGGATTATATATTGGAGTTGACCATCTGACTTGAGCTTCAATAATGGATGAATGTTGGATAAACTAAAGAGGCCAATCTTGGATAGGAAGGTATTATTTATGTTGGCAATATGGGAGGTAGATAAGAGCAAGTAAAAGCAGAATCCCAACTCACCATGCCTTTGACTAATTATGGTCAAATAAAGCATGATCCAGATCTCATAAATAAAAGTGTTCTATTTAGAAGTGATTGCAAAAGCTCTAAGTTTCCATGTTCATTTCAAAATGGGCATGCCTATAAAGGTTCAAACACTGAATGTCAAAGCTACAGTTTTTACTCATGAGTCTCACTTACAAAACTATTCAGCAAGAAACAGTAGATATTTTTTTTTTCAACAGCAGACAATATAATTTGAGAGAGAACAATGGGAGAGATTCCAAAAAAATGCTAAATATCCAAGAGGTATTGCTTACAACAGATTGAACAACAAGCAACAAAAAGTGAAGAGCAGCAGAAAGAACAAGAACTAACAGCATAAGACTACTTACTCCTGAACCCCTGAGGCCATGTACAAGTCAACAAAATAATAACAAGCTTCAACATCAGTGGTACACTTTATTATGGCATCTTGGTAGGGACCTGTAACATACACAGCAATCAATCTACTTCTGTAGATGCCAGGCCTGGAGCCAAGGGGTACAACCTGCCACATATGCTCATCATTGGGGGAGGGAGAGGACAGTACATGAGAGAAAGAACTTGCAACAGCAGAGGTAGGAGGGCCTAGGCATTGAATCCTTTCCTCTATGAAAAAGTCAATGAATCTCCAATGGGCTAAGCTGGTATAAGCCCCAACTCATTCCATGACAATGTTGCAGTTGCCAAGAGGGCTGGCAGCTTGTTGTGCAGTGGTACTAGATTGAATGCATGAGTTAAGACTTACAAAAACACTGGAGATAACTTACTAGCCAAAGAACACTCCAGGAAGCCATCCAGCTAGGACAATCCACCATGAGGATTTGTTATCCCTATTGTAGGTTGCAGGTGTGTTACTTGCTGCAAGTAAAACAGTCTTGTAATATTCTTCCTTTGCTACCTCCTGAGAAACCTTCTTGCAATGCAGGGGTTCAAGAGAGGGAGAAGCCATGAGGCTTGAGTTATGCCTGTCATACAAAGTTAAACATCCTGTAATAGATGCACTGGGAGTTGTATATAGAGTTAGAACATCATGAGGTTGAACTGCCTGAGTTGAGCCAAATGGATGCATAGGTATGGGTTGCTACTCTAAGCTGTGAAGTGAGGGAGGGGGAGAGAATTAACAGAGGACAGAGGTTGAAGACAGAGTGGTACTCTGATAGAGTAGACTGTGAGAGAGTAGAGTTGAAGAGGGCTGGGCATTGGGAGTAGGTTGAGTAGAGGGGACAGTATTGAAAAGAGATTGAGACAAAGAAGGTTCATCAAGAAGGTATGTGCTGTCTGGCTTGGAGACTACCTGATCACATAGCATGTTCATGAGAGTTGTAAAGTGGTGATTTGCCCAGTCCTTTTGGACTCTCCCAACTAAGCCCATCTGTTGAGCTTGAGCCCATGTATACTTGGCATCAGAAAGGGAGTAATAGTCTTGATAACATGCATCTGTGAAGCCATGGGTCAGTCAAACAACTGTGTTTCTGGAGAGAGAGCAGACAAATGTTAATGTTTTCCAAAGTATAATTTTAGATAAGCATTATGTACCAATCAGTGCAGATGCTATTGTCATGACTATTAAAAACAATATAAGCAGACTTGTTGTGATAAATACAAACACAGTCAGGAGGAGTTACTCTCCAGCCAGTGTGAGAATTGGGAGGTAGATTAATATCTCCCAAGGGCTGAGCCTGAGGGTCCATTGATGAAAAGGAGTGATTGGTAACAGAGGAGGTGCCAGAAATTATAGTAGGAAAAAGAGAAGAGAGAGGGATGCTGAATGCCACTGTAGATGGTGAACTCAAAAAAATATCAGAAGAATAGTCTAGTGGATTGCTTGTCTCAGATACAGCACTTGAAGAGTGTTCTTGCTCCCTGTTTTCTTTGTTAAGTTGGTCTTGCTCTTTTGTGGCTTCAACAGCTGCAATAAGTTCTTCTTCAGTCTAGCTGCCTTTGCCAAAGAAATCTATGACATCTGGAGTTAAAATTGTAATGTGGCATAAATATAAGTGCACACCATCAAAATCCACTGTTGAAGGTAAATAGTCAGATAAATGCTCCCTTCACCACAGCATCAGACATATCTGAGGGGTCCACAAATTCCATCTTCATTGTTATTTTGGGAGATTTCTCCTTAGCTTTTATTTTATCTATATGCATGGCCTAGAGATGTGTAAGAAAATTCCAGTCTACAAATAAATGACCAAGGATGCACAGAGAAGGGAATGCAGGCAATCTAGAATGTGGTGAAGTGGGGGACAGAAAGATATGGAATTTCTCTGACCACAGGACTTTTGTGAGTGGAGATTGCATATAAAAATCAACAGATACATATTGCAGATGTCAGTCTCCTGACAGCTGAGGCCTTGAGGCCATAAAGTGCTCCAATAGATATTAGTCAGTTGATATCTTCTCTGAGCATTGAGGTCAGACTGAAGGTTCTGGAACATTTGTGCTGTGGTTGAATCTCCACTGCATGTGCATTGTATGGAAATCAACTCTACTAACTCTCCTAGTTTTCTAAAAATTTCTTTCAAGTCCCAATGAAATTCTTCAGTATGATGTCAAGTGAATTGCCTAGTGAGCAATCTCAACATCTTACTGGAAATGAAACACACCACCTCTGTAACCTCACTCTTCTAATTCAGCTGTTATGATCTAGGGAACAAAAAAACTCATGGATGCAGAGAAAGCCACTGCAGCTCAACAATGGGTGACAAAACAAAAAGCCAAGATTATCCTGGACAATGAAATCAAAGCTATTCACCTCTGGCTAGAAGGTGATATTCAGTGCCTTGCTGGTGAGTACAGTCAAGAAGAAGCCAGAATCTGCAACAGTGTCTACTGTATTAGTAAGCTTAAACCTGAGCAGAAGTCCAATGGTTTCAACATTGAAGTGGGCTGGAAGATGCATCAGCTGAACAAGAGTAAACTCACCTATTGTGCCAAGGCAATTTAGACTCAACATGCATTACAGATCATGGAGTTGGTGAGCATTATGATCTCTTTCAATGCCAGAAAATGGTATTGGAGGAGTGTAAGGTCTGCAAGGCTGTAGAAGACAAGCTTTTTGCTGAAGATGTTGCAAAAATGGAGGTATATGCTCAGAAGTAACAGAAATTAAAGAAAACAGGAATATAATCTAATAACTGAAGCACAGCCAAGGATGCATACCACATGAGCATTAAGATAACCACTGAGGTGTGCACAAGATGTCTGAAGTCATACTTAGCTAACAAATTTCATCATTTAGATCAAGAAGGCTAGTCAGTGAACTGGTACTGTGACAGTTTTTGCCATAACTCCAGATCATTTTCAAGACATGTTTATTCCAAGTGCATATGAAATGAAGAATGTCCAAGGCTTTTGTGAGAAGACTCTGGAGCATAAGTTGGACAAAGTTAGTAATTGTCTGGAGTGTTTTGCATCCACAAGATCACAAGGTGAGATTTAGCACTAACAGTAGATGAGATTCTTTTGAGCTTTCCATAAACCAGGTCTTCAAGTGCTGCTTGATGTTAAGCAGATTCAGAAAGAGTGCATGCAGATGATATCTGAGGGGTTGAGTGAGTTGCTTTCCCTATTTGGAAATAACATCAACACTAATTACTTCTCAGAATATCTTACTCCAAAAAGCGCCCACCCAGTCATGAACTACAACAACTACAAGACATCAATTGTATCCAAGTTCAGAGTCTCCCTCAGCAGGTGGCCTTCTAGCATCCCTTTCTCCAATCTATCCCAAATGAATATTGACCAACTCTACAAACTTCAAGGTGCACTTGTCACCAAACATTGTTACTGGAAAGTGTTGATGCCTGAGGGGAAGAATGCACACAAAGCAGAGCTGACCTCTATTCATGAGCAAGGAGGGGTAGTTGGCATTCCCAGGAAGCAGCACTTAGATAAGAACCAAAAATAAAGAAAACAGAACAACAAGAATCTGGACAATATTGATAAGGCCAATGAAAACTTGCTACCTAGACTTGCTCCTAAGAAGCAGAAGTCAACAAACAAGATTTCCATAAAGAACACAAGCTCAGCTTTCAGGCTGAATAAGCTTTCCCTAGTTTACAAGAGTGTTTCATTCCTACTATCTGACATTGACAATGACAATTCTGACAATGAACCTGCCAATCCCCCCACTGAACTGAGTGCCCCTTCTATTCCACAACCCTCTTCCTTTGCTGGCACCAGTAGAGGTTTGGATTTCTTCACTGCTGATGGCATCTCAGTGGAATCTCCTTTCCAACCCTCATTTCCAACACCTGATCCAACAAATATGCAGTTCCTACCCAATCTTCCTCATGATCTTTTGAACTTATCCTATGTATTTGCCCTAGGCTCTATAAATGCTCTTCTTCACAATGATGGATTTCTTGCTGGGTTTGATGGAATGTAGGCTTGACAAGCATACACTTGACAAATGCCTATAGGGCTTCTTGTAAAGAATAATCTGCATTTCTTGTCTCTTGCACTGTTCTTCCTATAGTGACTACTTGAATATATATCCTTAGTGTCAAATACAACAATTTGCATGTGTATTTTCCTATGCAAGCATAACAGTAACTAGTAATACATATACTAGCATGGATGGAAACAAACATGTATGCAAACAAAAATGTGCAGCAGCAACAAATAATTATAATGCTATTGATTTGATCAACTACTAAACACAGACAAGTGGTTCATGAGAAGGGCTCAGCCACCTATTGCTACTGATGGCTGCTGCTGATGAGGTAAGCAAGGATAATCAAGATGTCTGCCATCATGGACTGGTGATGGGAAGAATCAATATAGTCAAGTTTGGATAATGTATAACATTATAATAGTGTTGTGATGACATTGTGATGGCAAGGAGATGGGAGCCACATGCTGATGGTGGGTGTCAGGGCTACATGCTTCAGGCAGCTTAGTCAGAGAGTGGGCACTCCAGCCTGGCAAAGCTTTCACAGAATACTGCAGAAATAATGAAGAGACTGGAGTAACACTGATCTCACTCAAATTAGTGGCAGTATCAAATGGTTAGCACATTTCTAATTTGACAGGTTCTGTGAGTACCACAGGTGGTGTGAATAGACTCTAAGTGGGAGGAGGCAAGGTTTTGGACAGCAGTGAGCTCTGATTTGAGGAGGGATGTTCTAGAGGTGGGAGAGTTGAGGAAAGATTTCTGAGAAGAGATGGTTTGTACAGTGCTCAGTGAGAGCTGAGAGTGGGCATTCCAAAGGTCTGTGTTGGTCCCCTGAAGATCAGAGACCTGTGCATGAAGGGATTTCTAGAGAAATAATTAAGTAAAAGAGAAATAGAGACAAGAAATATTGAATATACCATATAGACATTGTGAGCAGCTTCCAACTGATCACAAGCTTCTCTTTCTTTATGTTACCTGTCAGCAAAGCATCATCTGTCATGTTCAAGCCATTAAACCATGAGTTCTTTCTCTCAAAGTTTTGTTTTGAGATTAATTCTTGCTATTTGGGCCTGAAGAAGTTGGTGTTCAAGGTAGGCATGACTGGTGCTGTTCATAAACAGCTGTGGCCACTTAGCAGCAGAAAACTGAGAATTTTTCACAACATCATCAGTCCTACCTTGTTCAAGTTCAGCAGCTAATGAGTTATATTTTACTGCTGTGGCCATCATGTGTGATAATAGTATTAGTATAGCAGATGACAAGGCTGTAGCACTTAGTAGTTATCTAGTTCTCATAGCATTCTCATCCGAGCTCATAGCATGGTAGTTGCAAGAAGGCAAAGAGGGTTCACATATAGACAAATGATATTAAACACAATATATGACTGTGGTATAGGTTTCTGGCTAATTAATGCAGACTCATTGTAAGGGTTGTACCCTTACTATGGACTTTCATTACTGTTACTCCTTTATTTAATTTCTTTTACATAATCACACCTCATGTAATGCCAGTCAGCGTCCCTATTCAGGAGCTGACCTTATATCTACACTATGAAGTACATATCCAATACAACTGGGGTTTATTGTACTCTTGTGTGAGTAAGGTTAAGTTCTGATATCCATAAGGCAAAGCCTTACATTTTTTACAATATCCCTGCATATTGCGTGTGTAAACGCATATAACCACATTATTGCTGAAAACGACAGTGATATTACTGCAATAGTTCCACTCAAAGCTTTAACCTTGCAATTTAACTTTATTCGATGACTTCTCAAGGAAGTCACCTGCCAGGTCATCTCAAAGACCCAAATAATGATGCAACGGTGTCATATGATGCCAGCAATCCTTGCTGGGGCACCACGCTCACCACAGAGGTGCTGACCAATCAGAGTATGGACACATACAAGGTCCATACTCATGAGAACCCTGCTGAGTCACAAGTGGGTTCAACTCTTCTCGATGCCAAACCAACATCTGCAGAATGATATGAGGTGCAAGAAGAACATCTACTAAGCAACTCCCTGACAGAGTGACCATATGATGTACAGTCAGGATATGGAAGCCTGCCCAGGCAAGAGAGCAGCCTATACATCATTACCAAAGGGATAGGAAACATATCCCTTCAATCTCTTGACATTCGAGCACTTGAGCTCAAAGAGGTATTCAAAGACAAAGACAAGATTGAGTCTCTTTTTCAAATGAATGATGTGTCGAGTCCACATCATTGAGAACAGATCTGTGCTCATGCACAGACTATCATGGAGGAATGGTTCCAAAGGAACCAAAGAGCTTCTCCCACAGACAACCCCATTTATGTAGAGATGTACTTAAAGGCAATTCAATGCCTTTGTGAGAAATATAGAGATATCAAGAAGGGAATGAATTCCCCTCGATCTAATGTATCAACACCTATGAACAAGATGTATGGTACTTGGGAAACCGAAGCATTCACTCAATTCAAAAAAGGGCCTTGAGAGGGTAATTTTGACCCTCATAGGACAAGTGATTTCAATCAGAATTGGCGTGATCGAAGGGAACCACCTCAAATATCCCCTAGCTCTCATTGGGTCCCAATGACCTCACAGCCAGAACCATGACATCCTCCATCACCTGCCTTCTCTGAGATGACAAATACCAGCCAAGCTGTCAAACAGCTTAATGCACCATGACACCCAAACAAAAGCATCAAAGCCTTCAATGCATGACTCAGCACTCAACAATGGTTGGAGGGGATGAACACCCTTCAATCCAGCAACAATACTGTGGTGAAAACACCTCAGCCTAGCAGATGAGAGGTGGACAAATCAGTTGCTAACTTAGCAACCACTTATCATTCTGTGAGAGCTGAATTGGTCCAATCGACCAATCTCAATGATGCACAGACACCTTTGGTGCCATCTATATTCATATCCCCCAGCCAAAGGGACAAGCTACCCTTAGCACAACTTCCCTTCCCGATCTCCTACAACACGGGAAATTCACCAGAGCCAATGCAAAGAATGGCTCCTAGAATATTCATGGGTACAACCTATGGACAGTTGTTGAAGGTAAAACTTGAGGACCTTACTCCTCAAGAGCCTCACACAAACATTACAAATCAAGCAAAACCAATGTTAACTAGACCAATTGAGGTGTTCAACACAATGAAGGTGGAATCACCTTCACTATTTACTCAACCCCTATCTCGAAAAGAGGATAAGGGGAAAAGGCTGCAGTAGGACATATCAAAGCCACTCATTATCCCACAAATACCATTAAAGGCACAGCCAGTGCTAAACTTACTGCCACCAATGAGAATAACTATGGCACCATTGCCATACAATCTAAATCCTAAGCCAACTGTGGTTGTAGAACCACAGCCACCTTTGCAGATAGTTCATAGCCAACTGATTGTGAACCAGCTGGACACTCAGATTAATCTGCTACCTGTCCAGGTTAATGATCAACCTCATAATCCACCACCTACAATGATGATGGTACATAATACCACCACTAGTCAACCAATGGCCACCACTCATCATCAAATGATGAGAGTACCTATAGCTGCTGCATGGACAGACTAAGTAGGACTACAACAAATGCATAATGAGGATATCCGAAATTATGGATCCTCAAATATCAATGACCAAGGAATTATATTCTAAGGTCATATACCAATTGAGTCATTGGGTGCAGGACCACCCAAACCTGATCCTAGTGAAGGTAATGGGCCTTCATTTGCAAACCCATTCACCAGCACACCGGTGAAGGGACAAAGTGAGACCCTTTGAAAAACAGTACACATGTCAGTACCAGCTGAAGGCAGTGATGCAGGTGACACAGCACCTGAAGACAAGAGAAGAGAATTCAGGTCCCCCTTTAGAGGGACATCTCAGCCAGGTGCACTGTATCGTAAGGAGCGACAATACTCTTTATTTAGAGATATGGCACCTGACAAATACAGTCCTGGAATCACAGAAACCCACAGGCAGTATAATGCTGCCATGTACAATCGATTGGAATAAACAATCAATCAATATCTAGCACAAAAGATAATAATGCCAGAAGGTTATAAGCTGAGTAAACCTTCTGAAAAGACCACCATCACGTACAGTGGTAGTATTAAGTACAGTGACCTTGAGGACTTCATCCTCAATTTCTCAATTTGTGCATCGATTACTCGATGAAAGGATTAGGTGGAAACCTAGACAGTCCACAGGAGGATAACACAGATAAAACCCATATATTTGTATTGCAATACCATCTGACTGGTGAAGCAAAGGACATGTACAACTGACATGTGATGAGTATTAATCATAGTAAATATGATTGGACCTTTAAATCAGTAATGTTAGCACTATATGACCAGTTCATGAGACCGACTTCAATATATGAAGCTTGTAAGAGCCTCCAAAATGTGAAGTATTCAGTAGAAGAAGGTGTTCAAACCTTCTACCACTGTATCTTAGACTACACGAGGGTGATGGCTATACACCCTGATAATTACTCTTTAGTTCAGACATTCATGCAAGGCATACCAAGTGTGATGTCTGAGTATCTCATGTTCAACAAGGGATTATCTCCCAAAGTGAACAGTATAGAAGACTTTGTCAAGCATGCACTCGACTATGAACATCATAAAGATGTTAGTGCTTTCTTCCAAAAGGAGATCAAAGGAAGAACAAGCAATATGAGTTCAGAAACAGTTCCAAAAATGCCATCCATGCTGAAGACAGCTTAGGTCCTAAAGAAATTCTCAGCTGGTTGTGATAGAATCCCAGCACATGAGCTAAGGCATCCTTCAATGCCTAGAAAAGCTGGTGGACAGTCAGACAATAAGCCATATAAAAAGAATATGTCCTTCAAGAGACTGAAGGATAATCCAAGGTATGCCAATAAGGCATTACCCCAGACTGGATCTGGGCCCAGTGCAGCACGACCTTGCTGAAAATGTGGCACCATTGATCATTGGGCAGATAAATGCCCTCAAGACAGCAAAGGTAGAAGCTACCTTAAAGCTACACATACCATCACAGAAGAAGGCAATGAACTAAATTATATGGATAATGGATCTAGGGAGAATCCATCAAATGAAAGCAATAATGAGGCTAATGAAAATGAGCCTCAGGAAGCTGAATCTAGCAAGGATGAATATGTTGAAGTGGAAATTATTGAGTCAGATTATAGATCCAATGTGGATAAGGATTATGAGTTTGGAGTGATGATCCACAGCACAGATGACAATAATGCCATCATCAATGGGCTCACTATAGAGCCATCTCTAGCTCTAGAAGACAAAGTGAAGAGGAGTGAAAATGAGAAAGTAAAAATAAGGAGAGTAACTCTCCTTAAGCACAAGAACAAAATCATGCATCCTCAAGCAAAGCCTAGTGAGAAGCAATGTCTCGCTACATTGACTGATGTCAATGGCATTGGTGCATGGACATTGTGGGATTCAGGAAGTACCACTATAGACATAATACCGAGTTTTACCCATGTAGCAGGAATTAAAGTCCATGACCTCATGGACCCACACACACTCCAGTTGGGAACAGTTGGAAGCCATTTAACCATCAACTTTGGAGCTAACATTGAGATTAAAATGGGAGATGCCCCCATCAAAACATATGTTGACATAGTGAACTTTGATCGCTACAATATGATTATTGGCACGCTGTTTATGCAAGCCAACAATGTTGTACTTGACTTCGTTAAGAACGAAGTAAGAATGGGAAGTCAAGTCTACAAGGTTGTAGACATAGCTGGCGAATCTGACAGTCAATTGTGACATCATCAAACAGTAGAAAAAGGAGGAAAAGAATGACTCCCTCAGGATGTTTGTCAAAGACAAATCTGGTGAACATCAATAGAAGATCTTCAAGAAGATCACAGTAGTCATGTTGGTGATATGCTACCAACTGATTCAAAACACCTATTGGAAAGTGTCAAGAATCTAAAGGATTCTCGAGAGGGGGAAAACGAGGAAAGAAAACCCTGAAAGCCCAAACAAAATTTGTCAAAACAATGAAAAAATAAGGTTAAAGAGGTAGAAATACCTCAAGAACAACAGCAATTGCCAACTACAAAGGGTACATATGCACTCTCTGGGCTGACTGGAGGGCCTCAACAGGCCTTTCGAGACATCATAGCTACTGTAGATGAGCATAAATTGTACGATGCTCCAATAAGACCACCACAATTCGAGTGGTATTATGATGCTCGAATGCCTGATGAATGGAATGCCATGGTATATGGCATATGGGAGATGAAACACCCTGGAGATACACTACCACCATCAACAGGATACACGTATTCTGCAGAAGGAGAGGTCCTAGGACCTCAGGAATTCACATAGTCATTTTACTCTCAGAAACTAGCTAGGGAACAAATATTCAGTCTGTTCACGACTAGACTTCCCATTGAGGATGACTCAGAGACAAGACTGTGAAACTTTCACATAATGGAGGAACAACGTAGTCGTCAGGTGAAGAAGCTACCTGACAAGTATATAAAGTCTGAAATACCTGCATTGAGGAAAAAGTGGTTTGAGGAGAACCAGGATATCATGCAGGGTCTGCCTGAGAAATTACCACCATTTCGTGAAGTAAACCATGAAATAAAGCTGATCGATGGGAACAAAAGGTATAAATACTACCCACCCCACTGTCCTCAATCACTAAGAGACAAGTTTCATGACAAACTCATGAGATATGTAAGAGCCAAATAGTGGGAGCCTTGTTCTATGGACCAAGCAGCACTATTGCTCTGTGTGCTCAAGAAAGATGGTCAACTAAGGACTGTCATGGACATGAGATTTCACAATAACAACACCATAAAGGATGTAACTCCTTTGCCAGACCAAGAAGCCATTCGAGAAGACTTAGCCAGAGCGAAATATTGCTCAAAAATAGATCTAGCTGATGTATATGAACAAGTACACATCTGACTAGAAGATGTATCGAAATTGGCCTTTGCGACCATTGCAGGAATGTACATCAGTAATGTAATGCAACAAGGAGATTGCAACACTCCTGCAATCTTCCAGTGGTTAATGACCACTATATTCCATGACATGCTCAGCATATGCATACATGTTTACTTAGATGATATATTCATCTACTCAGACACCATAGAAAAACACCAAACACATCTAGTGATTGTGTTTGGTAGGTTACACAAACAGCAGTTATATATCAAGCAGTCGAAATGTGACCTCTATGCCAAACATGTAGAATGCCTAGGCCACATAATTGATGACAAGAGTATCCACCCTGACTTGGATAAGCTCCACAGACTGAGGGAATGGCATGTCCCTCACAACTACCATAACATCCAATGATTTGTTGGATTAATAAATTACCTATCCAACTTCCTACCAGATGTTACTGCATATACTGGACCGCTTATGGCTATGACAATGAATGGAACTCTGTTCCATTGGAGGCCATTACATCAATGATGCTTTGAAAGGATCAAAGTGATAGGTGACAAAACCCCAGTTATTAAACCAGTAGATGCTCATAACAAGGACCCAATATGGGTCATTTGTGATGCATCTAAGACTAGAATAGGAGCAATGTACAGTCAAGGACCATTGTGGACTGACTGCAGACCTACAGGATTCATGTCCAAGAAGTTCACACCAGTGCAACAAAACTACGCTGTTCATGAAATGGAAATGCTTGCGATATTAGAAGCATTGATGAAATGGGAAGACAAGCTTCTTGGATATAGAATCCATGTGATCATGGATCACAAAGCACTCGAGTTCTTTAAAACTCAATCTCACTTATCAGCACAACAACGCCAATGGATGGACTATATATCGAGGTTTGACTTTGATATCACCTATGTGAAAGGAGAGTCAAACAAAATTGCTGATTGTCTATCTAGATATTATGAAAGTGACAAGCCAGGAGAGATACACTCCCCTGGAGACTATGTTCAAGTTAATTACAGAATCGAGATGATCTGCCACAGCAATGTGTTGATGAGGTCAATGACCTCATAGTATGGATCAATGCCATCAATGACGAAAACCTATGTCGAAGTAATCATCTTCATGAAAGACAGGAACAATGAGAGATCGAAGCTCTTGAGCTTCAAGAGGCAATTCAGCAAGCTACCAAGTCAGAGGAACTAGTCTGCTCAGAGCCCCAAGATCAACCTAATCTCACTCTGGGAGATTTGATATCAGGCATGGATGGAGAGAATCCACTGATCAAGATGACTGATGAGATCATAGACTCCATTAAATTAGGATATGATAAAGATCTTATATTTAGTACGGTAAAGGAATCACCAAACAAATACCGAGACTTTACCATCAATGATGATGGTATTATTTGCAAACAGATTAACATAGAACAGGATGTAGTATGTATCCCTAATGATCGAAAGATCATTACACAGCTACTCAACAAGGCACACAAAATTGTTGGTCACTTTGGAGACCAACGTACTGGAGAATACCTTTGATGATGGTATTGGTGGCTGAAGTTGGTGAAGAACTGCAGAGAATTCTGTAGATCCTGTGAAATGTGCACACGTACCAAGACCCTGACTGCCAAACCAAGAGGCAAAGTACACCCTCTACTGATCCCCACCAAGCCTTGGGATTCTATAGGAATGGACTTCATTGGCCCATTTCCTGAATCTAAAGAACACAATTATTTATGGATTGTGATCTGCTGTATGACAAGCATGGTATACTTGATACCAGTGCACATGCAAATGAGCATGTCAGAGTTATCATGGATATACATGAAAGAGATAGTCTGCTTGCACAGACTACCAAGCTCGATAGTAAGTGACTGTGATTCAAAGTTCATGTCTACATGGTGGAAAGAGCTTCATAAATTATTAGGAACTAAGCTCCTAATGTCCACCTCCTTCCATCCACAAACTGATGGACAGACTGAGCGAATGAATAGAAATGTCAGACAAATATTCTGTGCAACTGTGAGCTGTGACCAAAGAAATTGGGTAGAAAAAGTAACCTTAACTGAGTTTGCAATAAACTCTAGTATATCTGCTTC
Source organism: Leucoagaricus sp. SymC.cos (assembly GCA_001563735.1). Lineage (NCBI taxonomy): Eukaryota > Fungi > Basidiomycota > Agaricomycetes > Agaricales > Agaricaceae > Leucoagaricus > Leucoagaricus sp. SymC.cos. The sequence continues at coordinate 55,542 of KQ961958.1, read as the reverse complement.
AACAGGATATGCACCATTCGAATTGAATGGTGGCTACATGCATAGTCTGATAAAAGAAGTTAGGGGTGACAATTCACCCCCTCAAGGAATTAAAAAATTCACTGAAGTGGCGCTAGCAAACATGGTGGCAGCACATGATATGATCATCGAAGCAAGGGTGCTCCAAACCCAACAAGCAAATAAATGCAGGTTACCTGAACCTGATCTCAAGGTCAACGACCTTGTATATCTAGCTACAAAAAACTTGAACCTGCCCAAGAGAAGGTCCAACAAATTATGTCCTAAGTACATAGGACCACTCAGGATAGTGGAGATGAGGCCTGAGTTGTCAAACTATCACCTTGAACTACCACCAGCACTAACGAAACTTAAAATACACCCTATGTTCCACATGTCATTGCTAAGACCCTATAACACATCAAATAATGCGTTATTTCCTGACCGAAATAAGCCTGAACCATATGACTTCAGGATCTATAACGAACATGAATGGTTCATTGATGAATTGATTGGCCATAGGTTTGCTGGTCACAATAATAAGAACCTCGAATTTGAGGTTCTAGGTTTGCTGGAGTACTGGTGATACAACTTGGGAGCCATACCAAGCTTGCAAGGACCTTACAGCCCTTGACAGATATATGGAGCTCAGAGGAGTATCCAAAATCACTCAATTGCCCCAGATCAGGAGTTGACTGATCAGGGAAGTGGTAGGATTGCCATATGGGGAAGGCACACCAATGAGCCTGAGCCCAGTTACTTGTCACACATTGAGGTGAACATTATTATTTGCCCTGCAAGTTCTAACCTATCATGCAACCACCACCATGGACCCCAATAAATGCCAAAAAATACCATACCCACCAGTAGCAAGTGACAATGATGCACCAGAGCAGGGTCCCAGTGACCCTGCAACTATGGAGAACTCACAAAGTTCTGAAGGAGGGAGGCCAATGGACATGACATCAGATTTGAGCACTGCTAGATATGGCGAACAGGCGAGTGGCCAACTGATGGCCCCACAACAGCCATACCTGCCACCACAGCAAATCAACCCAATGACACATGGGTATTCATACCCACTGTACTTCGGGCAGCCAATGTATGGATACCCACACCCATACCAGCCATTCCAGCCATTTATGCCCCCACCACCAATGGTCAATCAACTGTTATACTATCAATATGTGAGCACTGCCCCATTACCTGTAAATGCTGTTGAGAATGCACAAGCATCCTCGATACAACAGTCACAGCCACAGAGGATTAACATGAATCCTTCGCAGAATCCAAAAAGATTCATGCCACCCATGCTGGAGAATAGAACAGCCCTGAGTAGAGACAAGGACAAAGGTAAGGCTTGAGAGGAGCCTTCCAAACATGAAACTGACTGGGAATGGGAGGAAACGCAAATCCTCATTCACCAAATGATTGATGCAGGGGTCTCGATGGACCTCATATATCAACTCAAGTTCAATGACCTTTGACATTTCACATACCTGGAGACATTCTCCATAATACTGGCTAAATTAGCCAGCCTGACTGAACAGTGCACATTCTATGAATGCTACACAGATAAATTGAAGGGTCAAATACAAGAACTGACCCAACAAGAAGATGATGAATATCCTGCTAAACACAGGAATATTTCACAATCAATGGGGCCTACTAATAAAGAAGAGAAAAAATTTGAATTCAACTACTGGCCCATTGTTGCAGCACCAATCCCACTGCCGCCAACAGCCCCAACAACTCAGTCAAGGAGCAACTCTGCTCCTTCACAATGAAAGCAGACAATAAGGAGTACCCAGCCTCCTTCGTCACACCTGACCAGGAGACAGCTGTCCCCTCCAGCTGTCGTGTCATCATCTCGACAGCAGCTTACTCCACCATGCCTTCCACTGCTGCCACTGCAGATGGAGGTAGACATGCTACCATATGACAAGGTTCCATCAAGAGAACCTCAACCAAGACTAGATTACTTCGCTGGATTGGACTTTGGTAACCCCATTTGGGTGACACCTCCTGGATCAGTCGATCCAGAACCTACAGTGTTACAAGATCAATCGACACCCATCCCAACTTTCAGTCCTTCAGATGACTCTGAGGACTACAAATCTTCTGACAACGATGCGGCCATCATCAGTAAAGGTAAGAAAGCCAAGAAGAACAAGAAGAGCAAGTCACCTCCATCCAAGGTAGCCAGACTCTCGAATAACCAAGGGGTGAATAGAGTAATTCCAGATATGTGGGGAGTCTCTCCCCATGATAGTGCCAAAGTGCCCATATACAACAATCGCTTACATGGAGCCCTAACGTTCCATGTATATCATAGTCAGAAGACAAACATTGTATGGGCAGGATATGAGGCTTGGTTGGCAACTGACCGAGAAGCCAATGGAGAAGCCTTTGGCCATGCTACCATACCAAAGCACAACCTCCTATGCAAATCCCTCCATAGATTACCTATGACCCCACAACAGGTGGCTGACCTGATTGATTTTGTGTGAAATGCATGAAATTCTTTAAACCAGTGAGTAAATGCTTTCCTTCTGCTTTGGGAGCTACACTATGTAGCTCAATTAACCATCACCACTCATCAAGATAACTTGATGAACTATATTATGAACCAATACAGATACAATACCAAAGTTGGACCAGGAGATATACCACAAGAGTCATTCTGCTTTGAATGACCACTATGATGATTGGTGCCATGTCGAGGAGGAATGATCATGGCTTCCTGGGACCAATGTGGATTCAGATTATCCACCCTGTCCCTGCCAGAGTTCTTTGACTTCAACACAGTTGCCCTCTGGTTCCTTCTCTATTGTAATCCCAAGGCACCTAATACAATGAACAGCATCCTATTCGAAGCACAATGGTTAATACACCATTGTTGCTTAGTGGGATATGCCATCTGCTGAGCTCTCATCCCTGATGGCGGAGCCACGTCATCATTCATAAGGATGATGGCTATATTCCTTTCCATGTCAGGACTTTATTGAGAAATAGTTGAAGAATACAATGAGCGTCACCATGACACTCCATTCCAAGCTCAGCCCGGGCCTACTTATTCACTTAAGCCCATTATCATGAAACTCTCACAGGCTTGCAACTTGAGCCTGTGTGACATTGGATGAATTTTTATATATAACAGGATACCCGTATTCTGGATTGACCATGCCTACCTGTATGGTCTTTGGTATATGAACCATGTGTACCAAGGGGATACTATCAGTCATGACCTATACAACCACTGCGACAATGAGTGACTCCACCTTCTGATGTGAAATAGAGTCCCACCAGCAATTCCCAAATGGGATGGGTGGAAACACCCATCTGATAAGGACCTTTGATGCTTCTGGCTATTCGAAGAGAAATATGCCATCCAACATCAATGCCCCAAATCCTGGTTCTATTGGGGCTGGCTGAAGATTGGAGAATCCCCCTTCATTACTCACCTTGATCTGTGACAATACCCCACCAACCACCCATCATTCTCTACTAACTTGCTCAACCTACCATCGACAGTTCAAACTGAACCATCTATTGCACAGTCATCACCCTTGGATGTTGACACTTCAATGGTTGAGGCTGGCCCATTAGCCTCAACCCTCACAGGAGATGGAGTGTCATCTGCAGACATGGTTCCTGAAGGGGCCAACACCCCTTCTGAGAACATAGAGAGGGTTAACACCCTCCCTACTCTGACAGAGTCCATGGATTTCAACCAGCCCGTGTCCCTGGATGATGGTGAACTCACACTATGGGGACCCACTCCCGCTCCTCAATAATCACTTCCCTGATCAGTGCTATGTCACCTCATCATTGTCATCATCATCATCATCATCATCATCATATCCCTCCCCTTGGCCTGTCAAGGTATCATATCTTGACTGTTCACTCTTTGTCACCACTCGAGGATACTAATCCTCTCATCAATTTAATCTTAGACCATATACTATGGTCTTAATGGGGGGTGTGTAAGGGTTGTACCCTTACTATGGACTTTCATTACTGTTACTCCTTTATTTAATTTCTTTTACATAATCACACCTCATGTAATGCCAGTCAGCATCCCTATTTGGGAGCTGACCTTACATCTACACTATGAAGTACATACCCAATATGACCAGGGTTTATTGTACTCTTGTATGAGTAAGGTTAAGTTCTGATATCTGTAAGGCAAAGCCTTACACTCATCCTCCACTATGGCCAATGATGATGAGTACTCTTCTCTCTGACATTGACTCTGACATTGATTATGGAGAAAATGAAATCAACAGTGGCAATGTGTCTATATGTGATTTAGACTCAGGAGGCATGATAAAAGGAAGATGTAGTTTTGGTATGAAGAAGACTGGGAACTATATTCCCAAGAACACTGTTGAAATACTAAGAGCAACAACATATACATCCCAGTCACTGTTCAGGCAAATTCTGAATAGAGATATCCATTGGGATCTGGAATACCAGTGAGGTGAGTGATTCCAAATGGTTTCTCTAATGATTTTGCTCATGAACATCTTGTAGATGTTGTATGGCCTGAGTTGAAGTAAGTAGACCTTGTCAACTTGATATTCTGTAACTTTTACATCCCACCCATCATATTTTGTGAGGTTTGAAGTATATGTGACTTCTGCAGAGGCTAATTTGGTTGTAGCCATCAACACACAGGAAGACAGCTCTGAAACATGTATCTGCATCAATGGAAAGTAGTGGCTCACATTCATATACTGCTTCATGTCTGATCTTGTGAGTTTCTGCTTCTTTTCTGCTCATCATTCACTAACATGCTCTTCTCAGATCTACTGTGAGTTTTTGATACACTATATCTGACTCAACTCTTATACCATGTTGCTACACCACAATTGTGCCATGAACTAAAAGTACTGGCACCATGACTCTGCCTCTGCTGACTCCAAACACAAAAACTGAATGCTCCTCTCTGAGAAATACTGATGTCTATTTGTGAACAAATAAGTTCTATGCATAGAATACATATGGTGACCTAGATGATAAAAATGAGAGAGAGATCTTCCAGATATATCTCTCTCACTTCTCTATCCATTCTATATGGGTTAACCTTCATCTCATCTCATGTTCCTAGTGTGTACAGCTTAGCATGGCACTAATCCCTGCTGAAAAGCCTACACTTCTCAAATCACTCCATGCTAATTTTATCCACCACCTCCAATCCACCTTCTTCAAGGATGACACTTCTGCTCTCATCTCTCTCATATGGGACTACTCTTTCAGCATTGACTTCCATTATCTCTCCACTATTGGTCCAATAGTCCAATTTGTGAAGTTCTTGACTACACAAGCATCTTTATTGCTGAACTTTTGAGCAGATGTGCAGAAGGAGTTCTAGGTATTTGAGAAGATGGCAGCAAGTGAGGGTGAAGTTGTTACAGGAGCTTTTCAGGTGAATATGACTGATTTTGGATAGGGTATCAGTGGGCCTAGACCTCTGAGAAAGGACAAGATCTCATCTATTGTATTTATCTGCATTGCACTATTGATTCTCATTTGGCAGAACAAGATGAGCCTGCAGATAATGGTGAAGGCAATTAAGGAAATGAGGAGAGAAGTGAGAAGTGAGCATGTTGACATATGGAAGAATACAAGAGTGGACAAGATGATGATCACATTCTTGAAGGGAATCAAGTCTGAGCAATGTGAGAATGCCACATTGCTGTTGAAGAAGAGAAAGAGTGAGGTAAAAGAGGAGGTGAAAGAAAGAAAGATCAGGAAGAAGAGAGAAAATATGGGGGCTGATACTGAGGATAAAGAGATGGTTTCTGCCTCTGAGTCCTTGATGCCCTCTATCTACCAAAATTCCAAGATGATGATGACAACAACAGTGAACAAGAGAAGGCTGGTGGGTATTTGTATAGTGGTACAGCAGCATCTCCCAAGGTATAATGGACCTAATGCATCACAGACTCAGTTAGTATCACTGGACTAGATTTCATACTTACTTTTAGTTGTATAAATCTTCAGTAACATGCTTTTGATGATATGAATGTAGTTGTGAGGCCTGTTCTCTTGTGATACTTGAGTATATGAGAAACTCAAGCTAACTTTGGCTTATTGAGTGAGAATATTACACAAGGCTCACAGCACTTGATTGGCTATGAACAGTTAATGATCACACATGTATTTTACATAAAGGAAGATTCAAAACCAGTTAGTCCATGCTGCTCTTTATCCCCACATCATGACACCTCTCATCACATCACAACACCCTCCACTGCTACCCCTGCATATACAAAAGCTTTGGTAACACCTCAAAATTTATATATGATGTGGTCTGGGCATTAAGAGGAGAACAGAAGAATTGCTGATGTCTCAGATATGTCAAATTCACAAATATTGTATATTTTAACAAAACATCTGATTGGTGTCTCATAGTATTAGAAGATTGTTGTTTCTTGTCAACTGGGGCAAGGTTGTGTATATACCAGATGTAAGTCATTCTAATATGGTTGGGTTCCAACTAATTCTCTTTGAAATTCTAGATTCAAGATGTTACATTGGTGTATAGTTAATGTCTATTTTTGTTTTTTAATTCAACAATTTATTACACAGTGCTCAATTACAGTCTGTGCCTAACTAAGTACCAGTACAAAGATAGAAATAAGAGTAAAGAAAGAAAGAGAACTATACTAAAGTTTTGTAAATGAAAACCTATATACTGAAAACATCAGAGACACTTGGGAAATGATGTTACTATCAGTGCTAATGAGATAATAAAGTCAAAAGAAAGAGTCTAAAGACAGACAACTAAAGCTACAGACTATAAAGTTGAAGAGAAGAAGGAACTTACTGGCATGTTAACTATGATTGATAGGATGCAGATAACAAAGGGTCAAAGAAAGAGATGGTAAAGAGATGCTGTTACTGAATGCAAAAGTACTAGGATTATATGAAAGGAAGTTGACAAACTCATAGTTGGTGTCTAGCAATTGATCAGATTAGCTGCTGTCAGCTTGTTTTGTTTTATAGATTCATCAGGTACCTTAACAACAACTATCTAATTAGACAAAGTCTAGTTGTAATAGATCTATCTCAGTCTATTCTATGGAATGAATTATATAAATTAGAAGTATTCTTTTTAGTTCTTGAAGATTAACAAGAAACATGGCTTCTCTTTAGCCTCTTCACCTACTTTTCCAGCAGGATATTCCTTTCTATGTTCTTTTATAATATTTTTCTAAAAAAACTACCTCTCTCTAGAAATCTGTCTATAAATTCAAGATATCTCTTTAGAATACCTAAAAAACTTGCTTTTCAGATAGTTTCTAGTAATTTTCCAAAATTTTTGCTAACTTTAATTTTCAAATAGATTTTTTATTTAGTATTTGTGATAATTAGTTATAACTATTCTTGATAGATTTCATATGTCATATCTCTGCCTGCCACTACTGTGAGTCAGTCATTGAAAAATGATGAAATGTTATGATCAGTGGAACTTTGTTCCCATATATGGACAGTGACATCATTTTTGATCCGGACTCCTTTATTTATCCTTTTGACAATACTATATTCGACCCTTACTTCCCAGCGTGATCCAAGTTCTATATTTGACAGACTATTTCCAGATATGTAGTATATTGCCACATTTCTTTGTCTCCCCACTGTAGTGCTCGCTGGTATCCCTAGCACTCTCCTTTGCCTTGGACCTTAGTGTAATCCTATCTTCACCTTAGACCCAGTGACCGTCTATAGTTGGTAGTATTACTTTTGTATATAAAGCCGATGTAGTAGTAGGTATAACTCCAAAGTTATATACTAGTTTATACTGTGCATAAACCTCTTGCGTGATAACTAGTTGAGCTCTTATCAGTCGCTCTCTTAAACTCTGCTTATGTTCACTCGTGTATAAGTGTTATACGGTGCATGTTAACCTTTGCACGTTGCACCCTGCTCTAGGCTAGACCTTTGTCACTAGAGTGTGTGGTAAGGCCCGCTGATTCTTCCAGATAGGCTGGGTAGCAATAACA
>KQ961958.1:13098-28834 GCA_001563735.1 Leucoagaricus sp. SymC.cos | reverse complement strand
TCAATTTTGGGACAAATCACATGATCTAAACTGATTTGGAATCACAATATGGTAAAGCATAACATTCTATTTTTTCATGAGCTTATGTAATCTGGTTGCTGAGTTATAAGTCCATTTGTTTAAGATGTCCAAATATTAGGACAGTACTTTGAGCCACTGTAATATGGGAGAAGAGAGTGGCTAGCTTTTTCTTTTAAGCAAACTGGTTGTGTTTAGTTTGGGAGAGCTGCTGGAGAGGTTTTTCTAAAACAAACTCAGTTGATTTAAATAAAATAAGAAATAAAATATATCTAGCATATATATGACTACACATCACAGTCAGCTGAGGATGGTCATAGGCATGCTTGTCTATAGGTGTCCCAGTATTTAATCATAAACTCATTTAAGTTATCATAAAAAGAAATAGAGTTATTATAATAAATGTAGAGAACTTTGTCTAACTTAGCAAAGAGAGGGTTTTTTGGCTTCTGGAAAGGGTCTGGAGAGGATAAAATAGACATAGCTGGAGTGAGAAAGGTAAATTAGGATAGAGTTATAGGCCAGAAAATACATTAATTAAAATTCTGCAGAGATAAAGATGGGAGAAGTGTAGCACTATTTTTATATATCTTTATTGGAGAAAGCTATTAGATTTAGATGTAAGGCTAATGAATAACAGTCCCAATATGTAAAACCTATCTAATTTAGCCCTACAAGCTACTTAGCAAATTCTCCATCTAGTTTCTCCTATTCTATGCTCCATCTAATCTATATAAACTTTCTCTTCAGTTCTATGCTATATACATTACAATCTAGCTGTAAACCACTACTTGACTAGTGATCTTTGTAGATGGGTACAAATGACATAACTGTGAATTTAAACAGCCATAATATAGCTTTGAGTGAAAAAACCATCATCTCTATTTCTGATCTTGTAATTCAATATTAAATATAATGCTATACAAAATACCTGTAAGAATAACAATAATATATATGGAATAAAAGATTAGTTTACAGATAACTAAAAGATGAAAGAAGGACTCACTTCAGCCTCTCAACATGAAAGCTGAAGTGCCAATATATTACATGTATAATATATATATACTAGCTGTAAATATATCATGATGACAAGAATCATATAATATATGGTAGCATAACAATAGTAGTTAATATAAAGAGAGAATATAGAGGCATATACATAGTGATAATGAAGAACAGAGACCAGAAATGCATACTAGTGTGTCTTAGCACTTATTTACACTCTAACATCTTAGATATAGAATCAACTGCAGTATTTTATCAAATTTAAACTTTGTAAATAAAGAAGTATAGTATTGTTGGAGAAAAGTGAATTAGTCAAGTATTATTAGTATAGTAGAAGAAGATGCTGAGCTGGAATGAGAAGAACAAGACAAAGATATCAAAATAGAGAAGGATAAGGGCCAGAAGTAATGTGAGATAATTGTTAGATGTTGTGAATATAGGCTATGAGAATGGTGTTTATAATAGTAGTGAAGCAATTAAGGATTTTAATATTCTATTATTTTTTTTGATATCTTTTCAATAGCTTTGCCACCATTTTTATTATTTCTAGATATAGATATAGATATGAGCCACTGTGTGAGGAGAATCTGGAGTTCTTTTATAAACAGATCTTGTGAGTTATATACTGATATGAGAGTAGATAGAATATTGCTAGGTTTGTTTATTTAAATTCAGAGTTATCAGGAAATTTTTGAATAACTAGAGGTTGTGGCTTTTTGTTAGAATGAAAACATATACTGGTAAGTATTAAACAAACTCACCTAAACAAATATGGCCAGAATTGATACTAGAGTGATACATTCTGCATATATCTTTCTATTTTAAATCCTCAGTTGAGTATGTTCTTCTCATATCTTTTATTGTTCATTATCTAAATAAATTGCTCACTCTCTCCTGTTGTTAGAGACTAAAACTGATTTATTTATCATCAATATCAGATTATACCAAGTAGTAGTGGGCATAGTATGATGAAATGTTCACTATAGTGATTTATATGTAGGCTGCTTCTAATGATAAGTTATTGTGCCCCTGTTGAGAATTATATAAACTGGGTTGGGCTGCCATATTCAAGATGTTGATATCACACTTGGACAGAGTCATATCTCCTCTGACCTGATTCTCTCTACTGTACAGTCTAATATGTAATCTCTACCTGATGGTGTTGCATACTATTATATAGTAGTTTACATTAATAGATTTATTATTATATAGATCTGTTTAAGCCACTCAGCATCAAGCATAATCCAGATTTCTTAGGGCAGAAGGAGTGACAATAAGCAAAGTGAGTCAGAGCAACAATAGCATAATAGGTTGAAAAAAAACTTCTAAACGTCTTATTTTATTTTATATAGATGTATTAGATACTACAATATATGCAATTTTCCTGAACATCCAATCAATAGCAGGACCAGAGTAAATACTACAAGGATCAGATATCTTTATTAGTAATACAATAGGATAATAGTCATCTATTTTACATTATATACCTGAGGCAAAGTCTAAATAGATATATATAAAGTCAACTAAATATCATAAGTAAGTAACTCAGCACAAAAAGCCTGATACTGATTAGTTTGCCTAAATTTGGAGTATAGAGTTATTACATATTTTACAGGATTGATGTAGGGTTTAAAATTGGATTGAGGGTGGAATTGAGCTAGGTTAGAATGAGATTAGACTAAAATTAGAATAAGATTAGACTAAAATTAGAAAAAAAGATTAAAAAAGATTGAGTAGAGATTGTACTATGATTAGACAAGATTAAACAGGAATGAGATCAAAATTAATGAATGATTAGATAGAATTGAGCTAATATTGAACAAAGAATACATCCTATATTAGATAGCACTGCATATATTCATATAGTAAAAACTATATTTTAGACAGGTTACTACACAAGTATATTATGTATAGAGAATATTGAAGGAGATATAATTATATCATACAGTATTTTAATATAAAAGAGCAGATTCTGCTTGAGCTTGTATTGCCTACAGATCTTCTTATTGCATTTATGATCTAGAAAGAGGAAGTCATTGTACTACTCAGCAATATTATTTATTATTATCTCTTTCTGCTTCAAAAAAAGCCTAGTCTGTCCAAAAATTAGTTCATTATGAAGCATCTACTAGACCTCTTAGTGCAGTATACAGCACATATTCTAAAATATATAGAGAGACAAATGATAGCATATATAAACAAATTAGTAAATAGAATATTTTACTATGCTATTTTAAGCAAATCAAGTACAGTATAAGCAATAAAAGAAGCTATATGCTAGAAGTTAGAGAGCATGCCAAAACTGTACTCCTTATTGATTGACTGCTATTTCTGTAAGCTTTCATAGATCTTCTCTATAATAATATCATTATTAGTATTATTGGTAGACAGAGTCTGAGTAGATAGAGAGGTGGTAGAAGTAGAAGACCTGACTGGAGAAGGTAATGAGAGAGTAAGAGTAAGAGTGGCATCATTAGTGGTGTCAATTTCAATGAAAGCAGTAGGTATAGTCAGTAGTAGAGGAAGCAGCTGAGTATAAGCATTATTAGAACTATCAGGATTGAACTGTTGTCACTGATAGAGCTTAAAAAGGAAGATGAAGTAGATATTCTATGTAAAGCCAGCAATAATCATAGTCATATTCTTTAGATAAGCCCACATGCTATTTAATTGCAAGATAGAGAGAATAAAGTAGCAGATGGTTGAGTCTTTAATAGTTCTATTAGCTTCTCTTCTATTTTTATGTCTAGATGTCTAGAAGGGATGTTCTGGATAGCTGCCTTGTATTTCTTGACCACCTCACAATCTTCTTCAATGTTAATATATTCAGAGAGAACAGGAGTTTGATATGCTAATCAATTTTCTTTGAGAGAGAAAAAGCATAGCTGTCTTTATTATATAAGAGAAATATGATGAGCTTTGTCATCTTGGTGGCATAAGTTTTGAGCATCTTATATCTATTTTAGTGGAGTTAGAACAGCTAGAATTTGATGCTAATAAGAGAAGTAAAAACAAAAAGAGAAGAGAGAGAGAGGAAAAAAGAGAAAAAGAGAGAGAGAAGATATTAGCATATTGGCAGGGTGCAACAGCTGTGCAGAAAACAGAGAAAGAAAGCAAATAAGAGATAAAAATATAGAAGAGATGAAAGAGATGAGGAGGAAAAGATAAAGGTAAAAAAAAGAGCACTTCACTGCTTATCTATGCATGGAGTCTCTTAAATTGAGCTTTTTCAACAAGAGATTGAGTGTGTTAGAGATCAGATCTGTAGCCACTTGCAAAATCTTAGTAACAGTGCTAGAAAAAATAGAGAATTTCTTTGGATTAGACACTATGAACAGAGACCAGATAAATGTAGTGTTCTAGCCTTATTTCTATGTAACATGAACATGTTATATTCAATTTTGAACTCAAAGAACCATGGCTCTTGATTTCTCTGTCTAGAGCATTGGTGAATAATACTTATGTCTTTAAACTAGTGCACCTCCATGAAGACAATAACTTTCATAGTAGTCAGTATAGCATTACTTATTGCAGAGCAAAAGAGAAGGGAGATGGAAGGAGAAAGTTGGGAAAATGCTGTTGCTATAAACTTCAAGAAGCAATTGATTTATCTGACTTAGATTGGTATAAAGTGATCTAGTCTTTTTGTGAAATGCTCAAAAAAGTCTAAAAATCTAATTTACTTTCTCAATCTATCAATTACTACTTTTTGGGTTGTTAGCAGTACACAACACTTATGAGATGACAATCTAGATGTTATCTCATGGAATTTGTTTTATCTAATTTGATTGGAAAAATCTTGGCAATTGTTCCTGATTTGAAGAGGCATAACAATCTACATTCTCTACTCAGTAGAGTAATCAAGCAAAGACTATATAAGAATCTATGCAAGCAACACTTCTAGCTATATCCCAAAATGTCTTTGACTTCTCCTCTCTTGAATACCACTATGGTGTCCTCTGCTGCTTCTTGTGGGTCTGCTTTGCTCTCTGGCCCCTTGGACCCCCACATGCCCACCTCTAAGAGGAAGGATAAGAAGAAGAGGAGCTCAGCCACTGCCCAGATCACCTCCTCTCTGCCATATCCTGCCCCCCCAGTTACACAGTCTGTTTCTGCTGCTTTTGCCTCTCTTTCTGTGGGAGCAGACCCCTTTGAGCCTCAGTCCTAGGAGGCCCTTGTGCACTGGGCTGCTCAATGTGCCTAGAAGTTGGCTTTGGCCCCCCTCTGGCCCTTCTCATGTGCTGTCTGGTGACTTGCTGAATAGTATTTCTACTATCAATCACACACTTGCCACCTGGTCTGGTAAGGACTGAGAAATGCCACATGATCATATACATTTGTGCTGGGCTCTGTTGGTGATGATAGGGCATCTTATTACTATGGAGTGGTATACACTACCTTTTGAGAACACTCCTTCAGCACCCACCTTGGTTTCTACCTTATGGAACCTTCTTCCTTGGGACTTTCCAAAGCCCCCTCTGACCCATGGCTCTACTGACTCAGCTGGGCCAGCCCAAGTTGTTCCTCCTTGTGCTCCTCCTTCTGAGAGCACTGTCTGTCTGGTCCCTTAATCTCCTCCTCAGCCTGCTTGTTCTGCAGCCTGCCCTCCTCCCTCTAGTGCCAAGCATTTTTATGCTGACACAGTTTGTAATGTCATGGCCTTAGTCAATCTGGCCAAGACTATTCCAGATCTTCCATCTGATTGCATCATTATGATGCATCAGGCCTCAGTTCCTTCTGCAGCTTCTAACCACAAGATCAAGTTGACTGTTCCTAATCTGTCTTGTTGGCAGATTTTGGTCTCCTTGGACCCTCCTCTGTTTTCTTCACAGTTTCCCACTCTAGTGGGTGCTGCCAACTGCTCTCTCAGCAAGAGCAATCTTCAGGTCAACTCTTGCCACTTTGCTTATAGGGAGATTTCCCTTCTTATCTCTCATGTAGTCTCCCAAGCCAAGATTAGTCTGGTGAATGCTGGTATACAGCACCTCCTTTCTCTTTCTGAGAGGAAGGTTGAGGCCACTCTTCTGGCATTGTGGTCTTATCTTAAGATTGTTGATGTCCCTTATTTTAGTGCTAATGAGGTTACCCCTATCACTGCTGCCTTAGTCAGGGAGGTCATTGGGAAGTTCTATTTGGCCTCTTCTTTTATTCTTGCAAATATTCCTAGGATGATGTGCAACTCTTATCACACCAATACTACTACTGTATGGATCAACATTACTGATACCCAGTCAGATGCTACTGCTAAGTGCCTAATTAGTTCTTTCTTCCAATTCAGCATAGCTTCCTGCTTTGTGCAGGCTGCCCACTCTCATTTTGGCATCTCTGTCTGTCAGTATTGCTAGTAGTGGGGCCACTCTACCAAGGACTGCTGTGCACAGGCCTCTCACTGCCCTTGATGCATGGGCTCTCACACTGAGGCCAGCTATTGTCTTCACACTTTCTGTTGCCAGGGCAACCCTTCAGCTAATCTATTCTAGAAGGTGATCCCTAGAGGAGCTCTATGCTCTCATGCCCTGCAGTGTGTCAACTGTAAAGGGAAGCATGCTGTGTTGGACTGACAGTGCCTATATTGGAAGTACTGCTTCAACCACTCCTGGCTAGCTATGAGGTTTGGTCTGGATAGTAGCTCTGGAGTGGCTGTCTTCTTCAATGCTATCTCTGAGAAGACAATAAATACCAGAAGGGAGAGTGGAAAGGCCTTTTGGTGGCCACATTGAATTTCTCAGACCTGATCAACCAGTATCTGCATTAGGCATGATGCTCAGGGTAGGAAATGCTTAGAGACTCAGTATAGCAGTGATAGATTTTATTTTGATACTGCAGATAATTTTCTTAGCTATATTGTGTAAAGAATCATTGTTACAGTATCCTAGGCTACTAACCTGGGGGTGGACTGCTATCATACACTGTCTTATAAATTCATGATTTTTTTTAAAAAAAAAAAAAAAAGACTTCTTCTCTCTCTCTTATTTCTTCAGTTACTCCCACACCTTTCATTCACAAAATTTACAAGAACAATGAGAAAACTATTTATAACTACTCATTATACATCTCTAGTAGCTTTATTATTGAATGAACAAGATGTAAGCATAGCCTCAGATATATTTATCTTTACACTGATACCTCAATGGGCATATACTTATTCAACTTAAAGCATTTTTTTACATATATATGTCATTCTTTTCTTTTTTTGCAGTTCTCTCACAAACTTCAACTAGTGTTATAACTGTGATAAATGACAATAGCTTTCACACCCACTCTCTATTTCTCATCTCCTCTAGAATAACTCTGAGTTTAGTTTGCTTATAGCAATTTGTTATTTGTTATATCTTTATTTATATTATAAATATCAAGCTTCAGCCTATGTAGTGCTTGATTCTATCTTAATCTTATCTAGGCATATAACTTTTGTTGTCTAGTATGAGTTGTAAATTCTATATTTAAGATATATCTTTTATCAGCTAATATCTTCTTTATTGTAAGAATTTTACTTCTCTTCACTATATTAATATTCTCAAATCTATGAGTAGCAGCTTCAGCCCCTCTGATTAGAAACTAGTTTTATGAGACTATGAGATTGAGTGTGAAAATACAATATAGAAATATAAATAAGCAATCTTTATGCTATAGGTCAATACATGGCCATCCTGTGTTAATACAGTACATCCTAAAGTCAAAAGCAGATGACCCACTCTAGGCTATAGTAAATATATTAATTCTATCTGACAGTTTTTTAGATATTCTTTCTCAGAAGGTATAACTCTACTAAAGACATGTTATCTCATTTCCATGACTTGGAGATCCTGATATCACCTCAATGCTTGCCATAAGACAAAGAAGAAAAGAGCTTAAATTAAAAACTATTTATATACTGCTCTAAAATTCTATAGCAACTCTCTCTGTGGACCAACACTTAGAACAAATTTATTTCACAGTTTAGGTGTAGTCAGGAAGCTATCAAGAACTAAAGAATTCTTAGTGAAGATGAGATTACAAATGTCAGCCAGAAAATTGTATCTATGTGAGTTTATTGTCAAATTATCAGAAATATGTGAGTAATTGACACAAAAGTGAGTCCCAAGTAGAACATTGTTTTTCCAGGTATAGTAATTCATCTTATGTAGATACTTTGCCAGTTTTCTCAACTCTTCCAAGATCACAATACTTTCTCTCCAGATGTAATCTGTATATTCATTATTATACCAGATAAAAGCAGAGATGTTAGAAGTAGAGTAGGTGATAGATGATATGAAATGCTGAAACAGCTAGAGGTCATTGAATATACATGCACTCATCTCTCTTATAGTACTACTTTTCTATTTTTGCATATAGTTCTCAAGAGTCTCCTTTAGTGATTTTGCTAGATTTATAAACAAAAATAGGAATACTGCTGATATATTGTATGTTAACATGGCAATCTTAGGTATCACATGACTCAGCAGCTCTCATCTGTTATTAGGTCAAATACAGAAAAGAGCAAAGTAGCAGAGAGTTAGATGCTTGATGGTGTTCTCTAGACTGAAGTCTTATAACTGAGTCCAGATACTAACAAATAGGGCTAGGATTTTGTACACAAAAAGGTTGAAGCCAGTATTAGAGAACACATTATCTATGGAATATGTTGGCAGGTTCTCTCATATGTAGCAAACAAGTCATTCAAAGTCATCAAGAAGAGGGAGGAGGTAAAGTTTCTTCTTACAAAGTAAAAATGCAGCAAATTTAATAAGTTCATTAGTATAGATGTCTGTAAAGTCCTCACACTGGAGCTTGTGAAATTTCTAGTGATTAATCCTGCTAACAACTAGTGAGATATTGTGCAAATAGAAATATATATTATAATACTTATATCTATAGATCTTCTGTGTTCAGTTTGTGTAGTATATATAGTGGTATCATCTTGATCAACTGGAGAGCTTCTTAAAGGATGAATTTCACTGCATCAGCTAGAAATAAAAACTCTTCTTTCTGAGAAAGAACTATAAGTCTTTGAAAAAAAACTGGATCATGATTTCTGATATATTTTGGCTATTTTATGCATCTGAGCTATGCATTGATATTTTAGACATCTAGAGCATCCAATTGCAAAAACTCTTCTTTCCCATGTACTACTATCATCATTTTTTCTCAGTGGTATTTAGCATACTCAACACACTACAAGTTTCAAATCCATGGGTAATAGTAACTGAAAAGTTAAGAGCAAAAGTGAAGAATTTGGATTTGGTGTTTAATTAAAGGAGCACATAACATGTTTTGGCCAAAAGGCCTTGTGAGTTGATGTTAAGGCCACCAAGGCCTCTCTAACTCAGGCTAAACAAGCTAAAGATGATTCCTCTTCTGACAAAGAACTGTCTTCTTCCAATGAAGAAATACAAGATCCTCCTTCCATTTGAGGCTGATTCTATTCTCACACTAGTGCTCATAAATATCATCAACACAGTATAGCCAGAAACAGTTGCTCTTTATCTTCTGGCACATGCATTACTCAACTGTCTCCCCCTAATCAATGTATGAGCAAGCCCACTACCCCCACACCATCTATTTACAGTCAATTTAATACTAACTCTCTGGCCACCCCAAAAGGACCTGAGATCTGAAAAACTAATATTGATATTCTAGTTTCCAAATCTATCTCTTCCTCACACAGGGCTCATTCCTCTGATTTTGAAGTATATCACCTGCTAGACCAAGTGACTCATTTTGATGCTGCAATCCAAGAACATCAACAACAGACATATAGTTGCAGACTAAATATCTGCACCTCCACAATCTGAATATATCTCTAGTATGGATGGAATAATGTCAACTGAGAA
Organism: Leucoagaricus sp. SymC.cos; assembly: GCA_001563735.1. Classification (NCBI taxonomy): domain Eukaryota; kingdom Fungi; phylum Basidiomycota; class Agaricomycetes; order Agaricales; family Agaricaceae; genus Leucoagaricus; species Leucoagaricus sp. SymC.cos. The sequence continues at coordinate 18,998 of KQ961958.1, read as the reverse complement.
TACTGCTGAAGGCAGTTCAGCTCAGTCTGCTAATAGCAGTCCCACTGTTGAGGACTTTAAGAATTCTGTTGGTGATGCATGTGTGGCACTCTAAGAATGTTCTGATTGGTTCAAATTCTTCTCTGTCAATAAATGTCAATTCATGGCAGATTCTGCTGTTGCTGATAAATTAGCATATCTGTTTACTGCATTATACAATAGTGGCTGGGGACATACAGTCATCAAATATCTCAACATCACTGAAAGATATGCTCCTAAAGGGAGCTCTGATTTCACTGTTTTACAACTCATTGAGAAGTTGTTCTTTTCAGATAGTTCTTGATACAACAAGAAATCTAACAAGAGAAAGGTAAAAGAAGTTGTCCCTTCATCCAACCCTATGAAAACCAAGATGTCAACATGGAACACACTACCACTCAAGGCATCAAAGACTCTGCTATTCCCACAGCTTCACACAAAGTTGCAAGAACTCCTAAACCTCCAATCAAGTCTATGTTTCCACCAATACCTATCCCTCTAAAGGTGAGTACTTCTAAAAAATCAACTACTTCTCCCACCAAATCCTTTGCAGATGTTGCTTGTTCCAAAGCACTTTTGCCATCTACTCAAGCTGTTAAGCAAGCTATAGACCTGGACAAGCTTACTAAGGCCTATGGTGATAAATTGCTAGCTGATAAAATTATTGCCATACATCAAGCCACTATTGGAAATACAGCCAATAGTGGAAATACTAATACTTCTGAGCCCAAAAAGAAAAAATTTGTTATTAAGACTACTATAAGAGGACCATCTCACAAGTAGGTCCTTATTCCTTACAATAAAACAGTTACTAGGAATAGTGCTTGCCATTATCAAGAACTACTTGACTCTGTTAACTGAGGCCTCACACTTGGTCATTCCAAACTCCACATCTCTTCTATTGTTGAAGGACAATCAAGGCCTTTCCTTGGTCTTTTCTTCAACACTAACCTCATACCAACTCCTCTTGAAATCAACATCATCCATGAGTGGGTTACTAAAGTCCTTAAGACAGAAGTTCCTGTCTCAAGGGTGCCTATGTCTAAATCTTACCTCAAAATTATTGGGGTAAATTTCTATACTTCTCTAGAATAGCATGAAGATGGTTCAACTCAGCTCAAGGCTGATGATATCTTATATATCATGTAATGAAACCTTCTTTTTGATAATGTATCACTTGCATTTTTACCTCATATCATGAAAGCTTTGGCTTATTCTGATATAGTGGTTATATAGTTTGATATCTGAGATTCCCAAAAGGATACTCAGGCAAAAAATCTCATTAACAAGTCCTTCAATTTTGACAGTGATGTGGCTATAATCCTCATATGTAATATATACCCAGGTGTTCTGCAGTGTCAAAACTATTGGTACTAGAGACACATTACTGCTAAATGCCAATCTCAAGAATAGTGATGTATGAAATGTAGCAGTCCTCATAAAACTGAGAACTACTATATGTCCTTGTGGTGCTGCTAGACTAACAAAAAGGCAAAACCTCTCTGAGTCACAACTGAGGAAGACATGTCCTGTTCTCACAAATTCAAATGCCTTAATTGCAAATAATTGCAAAGGTGATCATCTTGATAATGACAAGCAATGCCCTTACTGGCACAATAGATTCAATCATACTTGGTACAACAACAAAGCCCAAGAGGCTTAAGCTCAAAGAGTTCAACATGTTGATGCTGCTATTAAGCCCAAAAACACTACCTTCACTCAACAAGACTGACAAAGGTCTAATGATGCCTCATGAAGTGTAACATCATCAATAATTTGAGGATTCTTTCTTTCAATATTTGATATTCCTATTCTGTTATAGAAACCATTCTTAATACCTTAGCTGATGATGTAGACATTGTTTTTTTTCAAGAACCTGCCTGGAAAGTAGTTAGAAAGACAATTTCTACTGATAACCCTCTAGGCAAAGACATAGTAGGAGCACTGCTCCACTCTGACTAGATCTACATGCCTGTTACAAGCATTTCACCTCATGTCATAGCATACACTCATTGACATCTATCATACCTACAGCCATCTATCTGTTCTAACATTATTCACATTTATCAGGATATCATCATCATATCTCTCATGCATAACCACAATACTCACTTCCTCATGTCAGTATATTCTAACTCTAAATATACTGTGCTCAATCATCTACTGCACTATGCACACCTCCTGCCTCATTTTCTTTACATTAGAGGTGACTTCAACATTAGATCCAAAGATTGGGATCCAAACTTCCCTTTCTATTCTAAATATAGAGATCAACTTTGTGACCTTATGTTCAACCTAGGTCTTAATCAGATTTCTCCCATCAACCCTATTCTCACTCACTACCCTTCTGATCCTAAAAAGAAGCCATCAGTGATTGACCTTGTCTTCATATCTAATAGAGCTGAAGTCAATTATTGCATTATTCATAATGATTTATATGACTAATCTGATCATGTACCCATTATCACCACTGTTCCCATTCATCCTATGGCTGTACCAGCTATTAGGCATCTAATCAAACCTGATTCTGATAAAGAGAAGGAGTTTTTGACAGAGTTGGCTGAAGGGCTTGGAGTACTTCAGTATGCTGATCTTTTAATAGAGAACAATATTGAGTTATTTTTAGTGCAAATAGCTGCCCTCATTAGATTGTCATGGGAAAAATATGTGACTATGAGTACTATCACTTCATGCTCCAAGCTATGGTGGAATGAGAGTTGTAAAGAGGCTTTGGAAATATACAGAGCTAAAAAGTCTAAAGAGAACTGGAGAAAATTCAGAAAGACTATGTGCATTGCTAAAAGAAAATCTTTTGATGCAAAGATCCAAGAAATCATGAAATTTAACTCACAACCTTGGAATCTTATGTCATGGATCAAGGATCAAAAATTACTATCTGTCAAGGCCATTCAATACAAGAGAAAACTATGCAACTCTCTGAACAACCTCTAGAAAGCGCTCAATGAGACTTACAATGTGGCTCATAATTGTCTCATTAACAAATCAACCCTTCAAGAACTGGACAACATTCTGACTCAAATATGAACACTATTTTCAACTCTCAAAATACATGAATGTCTCAAAGATTGCACTAACAAATCAGCACCAAATATTGATTATCTTATCTAGCATCAATTAAAATTGATTTTCCAACTCAATGATCATGTTCATGTGATTTTACTGAGGCTTGCTAACACTTGTGTTGATATAGGCTATTTTTCTCAATATTTCAAGGAATCAATATCTGTTATCATTCCCAAGCTCAACAAACTATCTTATGACACTCCTAAGATGTTCTGCTCTATAGTACTGCTTAACACCATAGGTAAGCTTATCAAAAAGATGCTTGCTAACTGAATGCAATTCAAAGCTAGCAAATACAATGTAATTTTCCCTTATCAATTTGAGAGAATTGTTCAAAAAAATACTGAAGATGCTGGTGTCTATCTTACACACCTTGTCTATGTCAGTTGGTCATGAAAGCTACATACTAGCATTGTTGCTTTTGATATTGCACAATTTTTCCCATCACTCAATCATGATATGTTGATAGACATTCTTTGTAAATAAGGCTTCACATCTCGTGTTGTTAATTTTTTCTCAAATTATTTAGTTGGTCATTCCACTATATATTCATACAATTCTCACTCTTCTCCCTTGTTCCCTGCCAATGTTAGTGTTGGACAAGGTTTGGCTTTATCTCTCATTTTGTCTGAAATATATCTCACTCCTCTTCTTTATCTCACTAGTCAAAGGCTTGCTAGAATTGCTTCTTTACTCTCTTTTGTTGATGATGGACTCATTATTGGACAAGGAGAATCATGGACAGAATGTCATAGCTGCTTGGTGATGGCATATAGGACTCTTACTCAACTCTTCAATAACTTTGGACTTATTCTCAAACATGGAAAATCTGAAGTCTTCAACTTCTCATCTATCTCCAATAACACTAATTCCTCTACTGACCTTGGATTTGTGCCTTTTACCTCCACCAACCCTCTTAAACCCAAAACCTATTGGCACTACTTGGATTTCTATTTCAATTGCTAACTCAAATTCCATGAACACATTCAATATTGGTCTACCAAGGCTCTCTCATCTACACACATCATATATATACTTGGAAACTCTATATGTGGTCTACCACCTCATCACAAACAACTTTTATATCATTCATGTATTGTTCTGCTTGTCATATATAGTTACAATTTATGATATTTTGCTAACACTAGATGTTCTAAAAACATCAGAGCTTTACAGAAGATTCAGAAAGCTGCTGCATTATGGATTACTAGCACCTTTCATACATCCCCTTCTGGTGGGATTGAATCCATTGCTAGACTCATCCCTATTAACCTCTACCTCTCTAAACTGGCTAAACATTCTTTATATCAATATGCCACTCTCAACAAGTCCCACCCTATCCTTTCTCTCCTCAGCACTAATAATTCTAAAGGAGCACTTCCTCACCCCAAGTCTATTGACACCTTATCCAAGCAAGAATCAAAATCAGTTAAGGGCCCAGTTATTGATGTTGATAAATCATTATACAAACTTAATGAAAAATTCTCTTGTTTCCATGAGTCCAATAAACCTGACCTCTGTATTCTTGACAATTTTGCTGATCATTTCTCTTTCTTTGATTATAATAGATCCAACCTTGAGGAACTTGGTATCCACTCTTGTTGTCTTGATATAGAACTCTCTTCCATCTATGCTGATCCTAGTTGAGTTATCATAGTTGCTGACAGTGACATCCCAAATACCTCTTTCTTACAAGCTGTTACTGCCTATCACATTTGGCATAATGACTACATGATTCACTCTCTATCTCTTTCATCCAGCAAAGTTACTTTGTCTGAGGCCAAACTCACTACTATATGCTTTGGTATTTGCAAAGCTGTTTCATTATATAATATTGATCACATTACTATTCTTACCAATTATATGATGTCAATGCACAAGATTCTAGACCTATCTATACATAGAGGTCAGAACTATTCTATCACCCTGGCTAATGCCATCTAACCTTGGCTAGAATGTTCCAGATCTCATCACAACAACATCTGGTACACACCTTGGTGAAGCACTAACTGCAACTGTAACACTCACATCAAAAAGCATGAACAATCCTGTTGTTTATTTTGCAAAATTATTGTCTTTTTTTTTTTTTTTTTAAGATCAAAAATTTATTACATAGTATGCAATAGCAGTCTGCACTCCAGGAGAGCCTGGGGAACTATGATAAATACAAATATACCATCAGACTAGAACTAAGCAATGTAGTCTATAGCTAAACCAGCATCATTTCTGTCTCAGCCTAACTTCAATTTCCCAATTCTCAAGTCACCAACCAAATGAGAGGTACTTGGTCTCACAAACATGGTCTGAAGGGATTAACCCAATGGCACCTTGGAAATAGCACTCACAGTGGACTAGCTACCAGCACAGAGATATATGGTCATCTAACACATTGACAATGAGCAGTGAGAGAGCATAGAGCTCCCTCAGAAGATGCTGGTGCATAAATGCAAGTGCCATGGGGTGACCATGACAAACCAGTGAAAGAGCAGAGGAGCAAAGCTATAACTCTGTGGAGAAGGAGTGTTATCCATGCTAGGGATCATTCCTCGTGGATCTCTTTTAGGGAGGCTGTCTGTACAGACTTGGGCCTATGCAAAGGTCATGACAAGGAAATGCTTAAAGGCTAGACTTTGCCTTAACATAGAGTTAATGTAGAAGAGAGGTATATAGCCAAACAAGACTAAACTACAAAACATAGTAGTTAATCAGTCTATATATACACAAACTGCGATAGAGTCAAAAGGAGTAAAAGTCCATAAGAGTCGACAGGATGATAAAAATAAGGTACAATAGGGAAA
>KQ961957.1:195874-216958 GCA_001563735.1 Leucoagaricus sp. SymC.cos | reverse complement strand
CCACGACTATAGTCAAGGTGAGATTAATCATGATTGTTGAGGTCAATGCGTTCATTGGAGCAGCTAGAATGAACGCATCGTGAACTTCCGCCTACGAACGGTAGGGAACGTCTGCACGGTACGCACGTTAATCAGAGACAGGGGGCACGGTATGCATGGTACACTGTACAGACCTGCCATTTTGGGACAGGAATGAACTGCCGCTGCCATTTTGGGACAGGAATGAACTGCCGCTACCATTTTGGGACAAGAATGAACTGCTGCTACCAATTTGGGACAAGAATGAACTGCCGCTACCATTTTGGGACAAGAGAATGAACTGCCGCTACCATTTTGGGACAGGAATGAACTGCTGCTGCCACATTGAGGATGGAATGAACAGTATACTACTAATTTGGGGTTGAACTGCCAGCGGATGGGTGAAGGAACACCCCGACAGAATGATCCATCGGACACATAGCATCAGTTGTTGGCAGCTTAAAATAGAACTATTGTCTATGATCCCTACAAGACTCACCTTTGACCTTACTTCGACTCCTGGAGAGACTGAAGTCCAGTTTAGTCAATGAAATATATTCATTCTGTGTTAGAATGGCCCTACATTGATACAATACAGGTAAATACCCAAGACAACAACAAAAGACATTAGACTATGCCATGCTGCTGATCACAGCAAAATCCATGGAAGAAAATTTACTCACAGGTATGACAAAAAACTAGAAGTTTCAGCTGAAATTATGAACTCTATGTTCTTTCCTTTCTCTCTATATCTATCTTCAAGTGTGCTTCTATGGAAGAGATATCTCAGTCTAATGCTGAAGGTATATAGCTCTGCCTGACCAGTCTAGAGCTCTTGATGATCTGCTATTAGACTTTTCATTCAATAAGCTACTCGAGAAGACTTGAATACTAGGATCAGATCCAGCTTTCACTCAAAATAGCAATACAGTACATTGTTGCTCTGAGACAGCCAATGCAAACTCATCCCACTCTGAGGCTATTAAACCTGTCCTGCAATTTGAGGATATAGCATTTGTACCAAATGCCAGTTCTATTCCACTCTCTACTCATCAGTCAATGGCTAATAATCAGTTCCCTCAAAATGCAAGTATAACAATACAGTTTCCTAACCAATCCTCTTCCATCACCTTTTCCCAATCATCATGGCCACCACCACCACCACCACCACCACCACCACAGCCACAGGTGCAGATACATCTTAGTATCAGTATGCTTCACTCTACTCTTAAGACCCTCAATGAAAAGATTTTATATTTATTCCCTATAGAAAGGACACAGGCTCTACAAAACACTGTTCATAGTTTAATTCAAGCTAATGCTGGTCTGAATACATTACAATATCCACCCTCTTTTCCCCCTCCATTGTCATATATATACCCATAGGTACCACCCTACTCAGCTCAATATCTCTCATTTTACAGCTATCTTCCTCTAGGACCTCTACTACATGTTTTTCCTCCACAACTACAGTTCTCACAGCCATATCTAGCCTCGCAGTCTCTCAATAGTGCTTTATATTCTCTGTTATCAGTTCTCAACACAGACAGTGGTCTGGTTGGGACAGACAACAGTTTGGCCAATGTTTTGAACTTCCAGAACATTAGCTACCCAGTCACAAATCTAGTTGCACCTTTTGTTCTTCCCATTCATCCTTCTGCTCATTCAGCTCTTCCTGTTCATTCAGCTCCTCCTGCTCATATAATTCCTCCTATTCCATCAGCTCCTCCACCTTTCCTAGCTTCCATCCTTTCTATTTCTCAGCCCCAAGCTCTTTCTGTACCTGCTCCAAATTCTTCTGTACCATCTTCCATTCCTGTCCCTCCAGCTACAGTACCATTAGACTCATCAGAAGGCAAATGGGATGGCTTTCTAGATAGAAAAATCAGTCAAAACTTCACGATGGAGCAGCAGAGCAAAGGCTAAAAGATTTACTTTAACTGAGCACACTGCACTGATGGCTGATGGACTGGTGATCCCAATGTAACTGAATGGAAAAATGGTCATCAGTCTATCAAGACATGTTTGGGCATTCTCACTTGTGGCAATCCTGACTGCAAGATTATTGCTTGTATTAGGACTAAAGATCATGTACTATAAAAATAGCTGGAGAAACTATGCAGATGTGGTGCTAAACTTGCCCAGACAATATGTGGAGTTTGGTCCACTCTGTATAAATAGCAAGAGGGGATCTAGTTCTATCAGAATGAAACTCATAGTTATGATCAACCCAGTTATGAGCTTCATGTATCACCTGAAGATGTGGCCAAGTTTGTCAAGCTTATTCTTCAGTACCCTGAAGCAGGCCCTTGATGTCTCCAGATTGGGATCAGATATCTAGATAGAAATGTGAAGTCAGTTACAGATTACAGTAATGTCTATCACAATGTCTTGAGAGTCTCAAAGGATCAACAGGAGATTATTGGCTGGTATACGAATGAGAGAGGTGATCTCTTCTTCAAAGGCATGTGCAGTTTCTTATCAGCTAATCCAGGCTTTATTGTTAGAAGTCAGTTGGGTAAAGCCAATATCATTTGCTTTTAAACACTATTCATGAGATGACAGCTACTTCATGATGGAATCGAGACTGCACCTCTGAACAGCATAGTATCTGATGCAGCTCACAAATGGTGGAAGGACTTTAACAGTGTCCTCATTGTTTTATCAGTGTATTGCATTACCCTAGAGAGATAGGTGCCAGGCCTAATCTCCTTTGCTGATGGCACTAAGACTGATCACTTCTATTTCCACTTCTTGGTCATGATGTGGTCAATGAGCATAGAGGCTTCCAAATGGGATATTCCAATAGATGATGAGCTTTTTGCTAATGTACATTCTCCTTCTTATCAAATTTCTATGCTACTTACTCCCAATTGAATATCAAGGTGGTTGACTTTAGCCACTCTGAGCATAAAGGATTCATTAATGCCTTTGTTACATTTCAGACTGAACATAGTGATCCTCAAACCCCAGAGGAACTGCATCAAGTGGCATTGACCCTCCTCAGAGGCTGCAAAGTTTATTTCAAATCTGGAAGTCAAAAAATGAGCAAAGTCTCAGGTGTTGTGCCTGTACACTGAAAGAAGTACTTCCTTCAGCAAGTGTATAGTCTTCTTGATGTCCCAGACTACAAGGCTTTCTGTGAACAAGCCAAACATATCATGCAAAAATTTCCTCTCACAGACAACTGGCTATCATAGTGGTTGGAGGAAGACAATGCCTCAATCCTGTTCAAGCCATTGTGAGAGATGCCAGAAGAACTCGCAAAGACAATACCCAACTCTACCAATGCTGAGAAATCTATGCATTGAAGTATATACTGTATACAAGAAAGAGATCACTCTTTCTTTTATAGTTTGTATGCACTTCTATTGATAACTAAATTCTTTGCAGAACAACACACTAAAGGGGAAGGTGTGTGCTGATTTGCAAGGTCTCTTTGATAATACAGCACTCAGTGGCCCTCTAGTTGGTGTACTGTTACAGTATAGAACAAAATTGAAGGTGGCATTTCAGAAATTGCAGAAGCTCAATGACAGCCCTACAGAACCACCAGAAGATTCCACCAGAGACATTAAACAACCTCAAAAACTTGACACATATCTCCTCCATCTGTCTGAAGACATTAAATCACCTCTCTTACCTACAATTGGAGAACTTGTCAAAAATAGTCAAAAGTCTCAAGCTGTGAAAGCTCTATTACCAGTATTACTAGATCCACCACCTCATCTTCATCTCTCTTGTCCTGGAACCCAACATCATTCCCAATCAACTCTACAGGGCCCCAATCTCAACTCATTTGTTAAGAAAAGCCAGTCTGCCAAGGAGCTCTGCCAGGTATATGATAGTTGTGCTCCAGACAATGCTACAAAAACAATGAATCCTGAGCATCTTCAGCACTCTCCCAATAAGCAGATGGCTGACAGAAACAACATACTCAGTCAAAGACTTAGATTTATTAGCTACAAATGGGCAGACAATTTATGCTGGTTAGACACTAGCCTGGAGCTCCTGAATACAGTTCTCAGATGGTAGGAGCCTAAAGTAACAAGTCTCACAGATTATTTGAACTCTCAAGCACCATTGAAATCTTTTATGGATCACATCTTCCTTAGATGGGCCAAGGAGGCCAATAAGAGTATATCCTCAGAGTGGATGAAAAAAGAGCAGGACATACTACATGATAAGCTTCTGAAGCTCTCTCTCATAAAAGGAAATAATTTCTATCCACTTTTCATATGTTGAGAATTTAGCACTATATGTGGCGCTGACTGCCTTCATAGGCATGGCTAGAAAGCTTGCTCTCCAAAGAGAGCAATGGGCCAGCTGCCTTCTGACTTACAACTTACTTCTGACCATCTATGATCAAAGTCTACTAGTGCTCAGGTTCTGCAGATTCTACTGGTGGTCCCCATATTGAGATCTTTTCCTGACCATGCCCATATTTCTCTGTCACTACTTCTGATTTAGCTCACAAGATATTTGGTGAAAGTCTTGCAAATTAGTTTGAAGACTGGATCTCAATGCTTGACCATGAGGCTATCCAAACTGGTTGCTGAAGGAACTGTGACAGACACACACTTTGCTCCAGAAAATAGTTTGATGTCAGAAATATCCTTCTTTCAATCTCAGTGGTTTTGATTGTGGAGCTTGAGCAACCAGAAGTTTTGCTAGACAATCCAGTGCCCCATATCAACTACTGGGACATACCACAAACACTGAATCCATTATGGTATCGAAGCAGTAAAACTGATGTGAAGATTTAATATGATATCATTGGCTTGGTGCTGATGACTGACAACAAATCATATTTTTTCTGCCAATATCAACAGGACAGCCACATCTGGTTATACAACAGTCTGAGAAACAAGGGTCATGTGAAGCATCAGAAGGGAGCCAAGGTGCAGAGCCATCTCTCTAGATTGTCACCTACATGACCAAAGAGCACATACTCCCTGTTCACAGTCTACCTACTACATAGAGATATAGAAGCACAGGACAAATTCTACCAGACAAGGAAGAAGGAGTGTGAGACTGCATTTCAACTACAAATCTCTGGATCTGCTCAGGTAATGGATTAGTTACCAGATATGGAATATGTGGACTTGAAACTTACCAAAATAAAACCTGAGGACTGCTACTAGATGAGCAACCCTGCCTCAAAGAAGACTACTAAATATATTTCCATTCCAAATGCCACCAAACCACCCACTGATAATGCCAGTCCATTGACTGAGTTGCCTTCCCTTTTGCCTTCACAGTCCTTCTTCGATGGCTTGACAACACATGCTTCTGCAGTTGAAAAAGTCCCACCTCTACCAACACCTCTATTGCCACTCTTATCACAGTTTGACATCTCCTGTCATTGTGGTATGATTGGGGATGGTAACTACATCAATGATCCTGAGAAAGGATAGTTGATCGAGTGTTTACAGTGCTAGAAATGGTCACATATTGCCTGCCAATGATATAGGCTAGCTGCATTACTGGATGAGGACTCTCCCTTTATCTGTGAAGGATGCTCCTTGGTTGAACTGGAATGCTATCTTAAAGGTCAAGCACTACTGAATCCAATTGAAAGGAAGTATGTACCTTGACTAGGTCTTTTGAAATATTCACTCAATCCAGCTCTCAGTCAGTTGATCAATGTTTGGCAAGTTCGAAGGCCACTGGCAGAATAGTTATGGTGAGATTAAAACATTAAGAGGTACAACTGAAAGCACTTACTTTTACATATAGACTAGGAGTAGCAGCACTTACACTTGCAAGTGCATATTACTATCCCATTCACTTGATCCAATATTGGCCTGACAGGAAGAAATGGGTGGTTAGGTGGTGGATTGGTTGTGTGTTTGGCAGCAGTGTCTGTGAGCCAGATACTATCACAGTTGAGCCTGTCGAAAATATAGTTGATGCTCTGTAAAGCCAGCAGAAACCCAGACATATGATTCCAGTGAGTCATAACACTCCATACATTAGTGATTAAGTGCTGATCACTGTCACTGCACTAGCTAGGCTTCTGGTGGCTTGCATGCAATTTCCTGGATCGAGAGGATTGTCTACTCTATACAAGCTAGGCACTATATACAGAGAAAGTTAAACAGGCACTTGGACCTCATACAGAGCTCCTCAGGCAACTGTTGATAGATTCAATGAAGGTAGACTTGAAGCAAATTCCAGCCCTCAAGCACAGTCAACAACTCAGTTCAAGAGACTATCTCAAATGTGCAGTTAGGTATGGTCATATAGGTGGCCTCTCTCACTTGGAACAGACATAGATCTACAATTGGCTTGAGGACAAATTGAATCTGACATCTTCTACAGCCAAGACATCATATGATTATGACCAGTGGTCACTCATTTGCACCCATGCTCTCACTCTTTTCCTTGTACACTATATAAGAAATGACTCAAAGGCCAAGAATAAGCAGGAGCTCCTTTGAGAGATTTGGCTCTATCAAATGAAGAAGCCTTCTCTTTTAGAAGTAATTGACATCTACCTCAAGAGCATAGTGGTCTTGGAGCATCTTATGTTTGAGGTATTGTCAGAGGCAGGCCTAGCTGGTCAACACCAATGGGGCTTGGAGGTGAGTGACCATCAAAACAAATGAGATCCCTATTATCATATCCCAGACAATTGGATCAACAACAGCATTGAATTGGACCAGAAGGCATCTCAGGTAAGTAAGCTTCACTGATTTTCCACATATACTGCTGATTATATCCAAGAGAGAACTGGACTATGTTGAGCTCACAAAATTGCCTTCACCTCTGCCAAAGGGTTCAAGACTGAATGCAAAAGAGATGTCAGTCATTGAGGCATTGATGCACTTACAGGCTGCTCAAGAGGTATACAATAGAGTCAACAATACAATGGAACTTGTAAGTGAATTGTTTGTGTATACTACCACAGCTATTATGATATATTATAGGATGCAGATGGGAAAATGGACATTGAAATGGTACAAATGTTAGAAGCAACTCAGGATGGTAAAGATGGTAGTGCAAAGGAAGAAAACATTGGATTTAATTAAGGCACTATCAATGAAAATGCAAGGAAGAGTGGCTAAACAGAGAAGATAGCATATGAAAAGGACATGACTGTCCATGAGCAATCTGAGGTGGTCAGAATGAAATGAAAACAGAGAAAGGGAGGCAGAGGCAGAGGCATGGGTAGAGATTATTCTTCAAAGAAAAGAGGTAGGAAGAACTGATTCAATCCTTCACTGTATAATGCACCATTTGCATCTCATGGAGATCTCGTCATGTTGCATGGCTCACAACAACAATTTACATAGTTGACATATACAAGCTGAAGTGTTTAAGTCAGCTAGGTTCATAAATATTAAAGGACTCACACAAACTTACACCATATATTCACATGACACAATAACGAAGTCCTATATGGTGCTATAATAGACTATATAAATAGTCAAACTGACTGCACAAGGGGGAGTAAATTTGAGTCTTGATTATCCAAATAGAGCATGATGATCGAGTGTTGAAACAATGATGGTGGGTCCACATCTCATCTGGTGGACATCAGGCAGACTCCAACAGGAATGTGAAGAGGCTGTACTAAACAAATGATATGAGAAGGGGCAAGGCCTTAGCTTTCCAAGGCAGCTTTAAAAAAAGGCAGCAGGCCCTTGGTTGTCCAAGAGACTAAGGAGATATCATCCTTGGCACTCCAAGGATCAGAATGATGCTAGAAGAAGCTATTAGTTATGCAGCACAATGATATGATACCTGACCTGAAATTGTTGAGTTATAGTTGCCGATTGGTGTCAGGTACAATGTGTAAAGAGCATGGAAAACTCTGGTCAGTTGGTATTTTGGTCAGCATTTTTAATAGTCTGGATGTAGGCATCAATGCAACTAGCATAAAGTACATGTAAGCCATCATGCATCTGAAGTCTTCTCCAGGTGGTGTTATTAGATTTTTTTTTTTTTTTTAACTCAAAAATTTATATACCAGTATGCAGTAGCAGTCTGGTTCCAGACTCGTAAGCCCAGCTACTGTTACAGAGAAGGGCCAGAATCAACTAAATAAGGTACAGTACAGTGAAAGTCCAAATTGTCCACTGAGACCAGCGACTATCTAATACCTCTCTCAAAATGGGGGCCTTGTCGATATTTCAGTTTCGTCAGGAATGGCCAAGCAAGTGCCTGCCCATGTGCTTAACTGCCGATGTCTTCTAAGGGATATCTGAAGTGCCAACCACCTTGGCGGCAGCATCCAGAGGGGATAATAAGTAGCAATGCTATGAACTCACACAGCATGCCACATGCAGGCATGGGGCTCCTGTGGGGATTGGGCCCTGGGAAGGCAGCACAGAGGGGTTACCCCTGCAAGGACCTGGGATGTTGGCAGCTAGCCACAAAGGCCAACATACTAGGGGAAAGAAGAGATAAGGCAGGGGAGCAAAGCTTAACCCAGTGCCAAGTGGTCCCAGCACATTGCACAGCACCAGAATGAGGAGGAGGGCACAGTGGAAAGCTAGCCTGAGAGAAGGAGAGTGAGTCAAGTGCAAATGAGTGCTCAACTAAAATAGCAGCTACTTATTCAGCAAAACTGTGGGTTTGGAAACAGGGGGCCATGAGGGTGACTGGGGGATGTGTACAGCCCAAGCACAGTACAGACGTGCCCAGACCAGTGAAAAGGCCCAACCCAACTGCTGAAGCAGAAGGGGGCCAAAAGGCCAGGCCAAGAGAGAGGGAATACCAACCCAGGCAAGGCCTAAGGAGGCATGGAAAGAGGTGGAGGAGTATAGCCAAAGCATGCTCAACTCAACACCAAAAGAGCCAAGGTGCACTAGAACATCCAGTGTACCCTGTGGTAAGGAGTGGATGTCGCAAACCCTAAAGTGACAAGGATAGCAGACTGTGAGTGACTCTAAGAGGGCAGCAAGACCGTAAAGGAGGAGGCATCCCAGAGCGAAGGTGGTGGTATGTGGGAAAGAAGGGTTGGTGTTGTTAGATACACAGGCTGCTGTAATAAGATAAGAGAGAGATGGTTGAGACTTCAGAGATGGTGGGAAGGAAACAAGTGAGTTACAAATTAGCACCCATTAAATGAATGCACATAACTCTGAGTGTGGGCATTTGTGTGCAGGCCTGAGTTCATCAGCATTCAAAACTTTCAACCTTCAATGGCCATTGGCAAACATTTTGGACCTCCTGTAGTACTTTGTGTTGACCCACAGGAAATATCTTGCAAGTTGAGCATGCTCACAATACTCATTTATCAACAGGTGAGTTGGGACCCTTTTCAAGTATGACAATTGTCATCTAATTGAGGATTCTAGGAAAAAATATCTTGTTTGTCTAGCTGTTTTCTCGTTTTCAGTGATCCTTTCACATATGTGAGTTTATGGAGATTTCATATGTGAGATATATGTCTTATGGCCTCTTGGATGGATTATAATCAGCTCTTCTTCCTTTGCCCTTGAGATTTCTAGCATACTGTCATTCTGGGAGTACCCAGATCAACTGGTATACCAGATCCACACAGCAGTTGATTGTCTAGGAGAGCCTGGACTGTTAAGCCCAGTTCGCTGAGGCACTGTGCAAGAGATTTCTTGTTGTTTCCTTACTATCTGTTCAACACCACTGTTTTCTTTCTCTCTTCCATTCCAACTCACTTCAAGTTGACTTTAACCTGCTCTTTCAAAACTCATGCCAGGCTGCATGTGGGAGTACTGGGGCAAGAGATTTTATTCCCTGAATTCTGCTCATAACCCAGGACCACCACCTCAAGAAGAGCATTCTGTGATGTTCACTCCCAGCATATCAAGTGTCAGCAACTTTCAGAATCCCCACTGGTAGAATGCTGGAACTGAGTAGTTAGCTTTTGTGCCATGCCAGCCTGTGCCACATGCAGATGTCTGGTTTGATTCACTCTCCACCCTCCCCAAACATATGTATCAAATGACCCCTGAGGGTTTCAAGCTCCATGGTCAATTGTTGGAGGTATGGAATGTCCTGGATCGATTGCTGTGTAACATGATGAAGCATTTGGGAGAGAAGAACAACCTTATTTATCTATGACCATTCCTGTCTTATGGTTGGAGGTATAACAAATCACATGCTACAGAAGGAATTGTGCTTGAGCATGTAAAAGAGAGCCAAGACTGGTTTGCAATGTGGATTAGATTGCTCTATTGGATGACTAGGAAGACATCACAAGGAGTAGATGGGATCACTCCACCAACATAGTATATCTAAGCTGTGGAGAAGTTATGAAAACAGCAGGAAATTGACATCCTTCACTGCACTCCCCTCCTACATAGTTTTTGGGATATAGATTGTGTTGGCATCTTTCTTCACAATCCTGACGATAGACAAGATCAACTATCAGTAAATTGGTTCATCAAGCAGAATATACCAGTTTGGTATCAATGGAGTTCCAGAGAAGAGAGAGAATGAAATCCATCCCTTATACAACCAAGTCCTGATGAGATAGCGAATATCACCAATGTAGAGACACCTTGGCTGTCTTTTGAAGAAGGAAACATACCTTGTACTAGCTTGCAGAATTTCCAATTTGCAGCAGCACCAGATGACAATGATGTAGGAGCTTGTGATCATGAGGCAGATGTTCTCTCACAAGTAGAAAAGGAAGCAGGACAGGTCAAGATCATGACTAAAGTGTTCAATAACTTCACTGAAAAGTGAGAAGCTCAGAATCAGAAAATTGTCCTGAGAGAGACAATAGAGGCTCAAGCAAAATGACTTCAGAGAGAGAACCAGCCACCAACTAGAAAAGCAACTGTCTATGTCTGGGAGTGGAGTGTAAGTAATATATTCAGACTGTGAGCAGTACCAGTTGAAGATTGCATTGATACTTTACTGGAGTACTCCCACTATAGAGCATGTTTTTACAATGCCTTCCACAATGAATGGAATTGCTGGCCTCCTCTTGCAAGCACAGACCATCAGCCAGAGGACATTTTCTATGAACCACCCTCTCCTCAACCAATTACTATTGCATCTCCAACAACTATGGAACCTTCCTCTCCCCAATCAATCTCTGCCACTTCTACTTCCTCCTCTAGTCATCGAGCTACTGTTGTGCAACCCTCCTCATCAGCCCTTAGTTTGAGAGAGTTGCAGCTGCTGACTATGGCAAAGGAGAACACAACATGGTTGAAGCTATTTAATCACATCAAACATGGAGAAGAGTTCAATGCTGAACGAATCCACTATCATGTCTTAGAAATCCTATCAGCTTATTTTGGATTCATAGCTCCAATCCCTCATCCAACCTCATACTCAGAATTTGTAGCTGTAAATGACTACAAGTCTGTCTCTGCTGTTCTGGGTCTCCTAAACTCAACATGCAATAATCTATTCTTCAAAACACCTTTGGGTAAGATATGTACAAGATTTGTGTGCTCCTTCATTGGGCAGTTGGAACCAGCCAAGCCTTCTTCTGAGCTTTGGGACCTTTCTGCAGACAATTGGAGAATAATCAAAATTTCAAACTGATTGTCCTCCATTCAGAAAGTTGGAAATAACAAGTGCACAATATTCATGTTTGATCTAGCTGGTTCTGCCATGGTTCCTTGGAGCATAGCTGTTTATTTGGCACCAGCTGCATTGTTTGTCTGTTGACTTGATGAGAAATTTCATGAGGAAGCTGTAGTCATGGAGCTTGTGAGTAGCAGCATTCCTTTCCAAATATTGCAGTGGAAGGATACCCTCCAATATGCACCAGTTGATAGAATACTGCCATTGTTGATCCCTCGGTGCATGAATGATCACATCTTCATCTCAATAGACTGGGAGTTTTATCAGAAACAGTATTGGATAGTCATGTCATTGCGACAAGCAAGAGCTGCTTTACTACAAGGTGGATTCATTTGGAGGGTAGGCTTGCATTATATAGACCATAGTGAGGCTGCAAGGGGACCATGGGGCATTCATGTTGATGCATCTCATATGTTTACTGTCAAGGACTCTAGCAGAATCAAGTACGTGGATGATGAGTTGACGCAGGATGAATTTGATACACTGTGTGGTATTTACAGGTCATACACTGGTATGTTTGACCTTCTTTTCACTATTCATGCTTACATCTATGGGATTTAGGGTTTAAGGGTCAAGTCACTCAGCTTTCATGGTTTCTGTCACTCAGTATGTTTGAAGGAAGTGGATTAAATAGTGGGTGGTGGACACCCTTGGCAGATGACCTATATGAAAAGCATATTCAATCAGTTCACAACAGAGAAGGTGGTCTTCCAAACTTCAATCTTCCTCTATCAGCAACAAAGTGGAGAGACAAGGTTCATGGTTATGCAGATGCATGGAGGGCAAATAAGCAGCTGGAGAAGTGGTCCAGGGAGTTCATAGAGGATCATGTTGGACATCTTTGAAGTCTTGGGATGGACGGTCTTCAGTGTTTCTTTATTTCACATCACAATGTTATGTACATGTTAGTCCTAGGTGTTTTTTCTTCTTCTGTGCTTTAATAATGATTCACATTCTTGACCTCAATTTCTAAATGTTGTCTTCTCAATGATTGTGATTCATATGGTCCTTTTTAAGTTACCAAAGATGATATATGATGGTATCCAAAAGAGGTACATGTAGTTCCTTGATACATACACAAGTGCTGATGCCAACATACCTGCAGTGGCGTCGCTCAACCATGAACATGCAAACCCTTCATCTACAAAATCTGAAGAGTCAGGCATAGTGGCAAGGTGTATTCAGTGACAAGAGGTGGCCACCCAGTCAATCATAACTCGCTTGTGGTTGATATTCACTTAGCTGGCCATTAGCTATTCTCAGACCAACAATAGATAAGTAATTCTTTTCTGTCAATAAGCATGTAAGAGCCATTTTCTGAACTGGGATTCTCCTACTTGTCATGTTATGAAAATTGAATGAAGAGATCGCAAAATGCTAGCGCGGGAAGCGGCATTAGTAATAACATCCCACTTGTTACTGATTTTTGAGCTGCGACATATTCAGCTCTCAGAGGAGACCAATGCCTTTTTGGCTTTGTTACACGATGCTAAATTTTATGAATGTTAGAAGGTTTATTTAGTTAGACATTTTGTAATAAACAATCTTCATTTAGTCCCGAGGACTCAATCCTTCCATAAGGGGTATGTCTAGTCAATTGAACGGTAGGTGCACGGTACGGAACGGAACGGACGCAGCAGTGCACGGTAGGGGCCCTCGCATCATATATGAGCCGCACGGTACACTGGGACTCCCCCTTACCGTGAACGGTACACGAGCGTTCCGTGCACGGTAGGCACGGAACGAACGTTAGCTGCACGGAAAATTCTATAAGCCCATGTATCAACTCTGGATGAAATACGAGGCAGTGCGCTTTCAGATAAAGCTCTCATCCTATTATTATGCGGAGGCACGAGATGATTGAGAGCTTTTCCTCCGCCGAGAGCTCGAGCAGCTGAGAGGAATTTCCGCATCAAATGGATTACCAAGAGGCTGAGCTTAGCACTTTGGCCACGACCTGCAGTTGTTTTTTCTACCGCGCCGTTGATTTTCTTGCCTTTGTGAAATGCCGACTCTATCTTGTCCAGCCTATCAACAAGATCCTATTGTTTGATCCCCCAGCTGCTTACCAATGGACATTCCCTGAATGGGTGGAGTCGCGTTCATTGTATGATTTCTTTAGCAAGATTTCGTCGTCTTCCAAGGGTATGTTCCTTACACAAAGCCTTCTTATTGCCATTGCCAGAGGTGGATATCCTGATGTGAATCCTGTTGTTGAGATTATTGGCACCAATAGGACGATTACTATTGAGACACTACACGACTTACGCTCAATTGTCAACTTGAGCTATCCGCGGGACCAACCTCTGCTATTCTCATCCATTATTCTATTATGGATTGCCTCCTCACTCCCTCGCGTTCAGGTCATTTTTCGATTGATATCAATACGATAGCAGCCTTGCAGCTTATGAAGTCCATGCCAATACCCTTGTACTTGTACAAACAGTTCGATGCTTTGGGGCGTGACTTAAGGGAACATTCGGTGCATAGTTAGGTTGAGTTGGATGACATCTTGGTATGTGAATCATGGTGTAGACAGGGAGGCCCACCTTTGTTCAGTGAGGCCGAGGTGGGACACTTCGAAAGGTGTCAGACCAACCAATACAAACTCATTATTTATGCCTTGAACTTAATTTGGGACCTTGCTGCTCGCTATGTATACTTCAATCAAGACTTTGTGATCTCTTTATTGAAAAGGATTCGCTATGTTCAGGCTATGAATGGACGGATTTCGACACGGAACATGCTGCTTTAAATGATGTTCAATTTGCATCCACTGGCGATCCGAGTCTCGTGTTTCCTTCGTAACCCACACTCATGCACTATCCCCAACAGACCAAGATTTAATTGATACGTGCAAGAGCGTTGCACAGCCTTTTGTGAGTGGAACTCTTTGCTGAATTCGTTTTAAGCCATTAATCTCCCTGAATGTTGCGCTAGGACCTTGCACGAGATATAAGGGACAAAAGCCTGAGCGGATACTTTTCCGACAGAATCACGCGATACGTTGTTCTTGGATCTCCGTTGTGAGAAGAGACGCTGCTATTTGAAGGACCTAAATACCCTTTTCTTGTTCTCCTCACCGCTGATGGTGTCACAATCTATTCACACACGGATCAATCTATTCACACGCGGACTTGCCAGATATGTAGTTTCTGTTGTGACTACTACTCATGAAAACATCATCGGCACTCTTTCGCAGCTCTCTCTAAATCCTTCATTTGTCTTGTAATATTTTGTAATAACACTAGTAGTGGCGTACAATCATGAGTTCAATAATGGTTTGCTTGCTCTCTTCCATCCTGCCAGAATTCTATTGTTTCTGTTCGTCGAAAGCCGTGCGGCGCTTGCAACCGTATCCGCGCCGTAAAGAGAAGGAAATGCGTATGAAATCCCCCGGGATTAGTGTCTGCTAACTGGTTTGAAGAAAAGACAGCCCTCCTCGGACGCAGAAGAGCATGGCGGCGTGGAAATGAGCAAACGGATTTTACAAGGCAAGGTTAGTGAAGAGAGAGGCTAAGTGGCCTGTCAAAGAAATAGGATAAAATGCGAGTGCGAGTGCGTCCGACAGTCGCAGGGCTTCAACATCGAGAGTCAGGAGGCGAAACACAGAGGGTGATATGACGAGAGGTGAAAGGAATTAAATGAGACCTTGTAGAGAAACTTCAAGTTAGAGAGAGAGAGAGAGAGGGAAACTTAGAAATCCCGACAAAAAACGAGCAGATACGAGGGCGTAAAATTTACTGCGTGTAGAATACGTACATGCATGTATTTATGCAAGGTTTTGAGCGGAACGGTGAAGGGTTGGGCGAACGAAAAATTGAGAAAATCTGAGGTAGAACTATATTAAAAGGAGGAATATAATATAAATTTCTGCATAAAGCATTGACGGACTGGTGAGATGACAACAAGAATGTCAGAAGGGGAGTCTGAAATGTATTCCACGAGGTCTAGGCATAAAATCTTCGAAGGGAGAGAAAGAGAAAGGAATAAAACATGCTCTAACTGTCAAAACATTGGAAACAGATTGAGTCACAAATTGGAGGACAAACAACCGAAATTAAATTATAGGACTACTGTCAATGGGTTTAGAGACAGATGGGAAGGAAACCGGTATGAGGGAAGAAGAATGTTGCGGAATGGCTGAGTGGAGATAATGAAATGAGTCGAAAAATGATAAAGTGCCAGCGGAAGCACTAGCGCGCAAGATCGTCGAGGCATGGCCACGGCAGCCGTAATCCGATATTGTGAGGCACCGAAATAACTCAGCATAATTGTCGAGGAACGGAGGTGGTTGATTGGAAGCAAAATGAATTATGATCCGGCGGGAGATAAGATAGGAGATGAGCACAGCCGCGCTCCCATCTCCACAGTTAGCGTCAATGCATGATGCACAGACTGAGTGTTTGGGGTTGGAAGGTGGGTCGCTAAAGGCATCAAGCGACGTCGAGAGTGAATCTGAATCAAGGAGCATCTGGTGGTGAGAGAAGATCCTGGCTGGAGAAAGGATTCGTATCCTGTCAACGCATGCTCGTTGTGAGTGGACGGCCATGGTCAGGACAGTCCTCGTCCAAAGCATGATCTACAAAATGTATTTAGCCGTCGGGAAAATCCAACCAAATTTGCAAATTTGAGCTCACCAGTGATTTCAACTCCGGTGCCCTGACCTCCCCCGCATTGTCGTGACCGGCCCGTCTACTCAGCATTCCTTCACGAGCCTCAGATCGATACTGAAGAGCCTCGCTATACTGCTGGAGCCTGGCGCAGGCAATCACTCTACGCAGGATGTGTTTTTTTTGCCAAAGAAGATCACCCCAACGGAACTGTTCCGTCGAGCCTCCGCTACTGTGATATGGTATGTCTCTTCCATTAATCTCCTTGGTCTTCTACTTTACGTTGGGTGAGTTGACGAATCATGACCACGGCTCGGAGTCCTCTGTGAGCCGATCAGCGGCCTTCTCGCTCCGCGTATCTATAATCCTTGGCTTGTGCAGGAGGAAAGAGAGGACGTATGAGTGTAGCAACTGGGTAGCATTAAGCCTGGTGTAGTGAGTTTTCCGCCCCGGCTATGGTGGTAAACAGTTGATAAACTCATAACTGTAGATTATGTATTAGGCGTAACTGCAGAGAAATTAACAGCTTGACTGTAGTGCCTCGCAGAGTGTTCCCAAGTGAATTATGAATATCATGAAGTCGCCGATCAGCGACCGCATCCATGGCTCTCAGCGCTAACCGCTCATTTAAAAAGGAGTAATAACACAAGTGGACGGAGTGAAATGACAGCTCGGTTGAGTTGAGGCTAGGGAAATGACGGTGGTGATCAGCGTCTGACGTGGAGTCTCGTCATCATAATGGCTTCTGAACGGCGAGAAGCTTCGGACAAAATTCCCCGGGCCTCTGGACTTATTCAAGTCGAGGCACTACTACCGATCTCATATTAGCGACGAGCGGCTAAACAACAATCGAAGTTCAGCAAATGGATGACATCGAGGAGAAATAGAGGGCGGAACCGGCGTTCATACAAATACTTTCATTTCATTACGTGGACTAAATTGTGAGGGACAGCCAGAGGGATTATTTGACAGAATAGAGAGCCACAAGTGCCATGCCAAATTCCGTGATGATGGGCAGTGTCGAGGGTTTGTGGCATCGTAGGGTTTTGGAAGTCAACATCGGGAGGAGTTTGGGTGGAAAGAAGATTCCAATGCTCTGTGTTGGAGCATCGTTGTCGTCCAGTTCGAATTCGAGGCAATGAGCTAGACTGCAGAGTGTATCGAGGCAAAGGCCCGCTTTTGTATCGAGCCTATGCGGAAAAAGAACGATGCTGAGTTGTACAATGCACTAGGTAAGAGCGGTATAAATACAGGGAGTCGACCATCTAGGGGAATACAGACCTAGTCAGCGGTACTTCGGTCTCGAGCCTCTCAGAACTTTCTCTACATCATGCGTTCCTTCATTGTCTTCGCTCTCGCTCTCCCCACCGTCATATTTGCTACCGCTGTCCCTCGTGGCGATGGTTATGGCAGTACTGGCGGTAGTGGAAGCTGCAACACCGGCCCAGTCCAATGTTGCAACCAAGTTCAATCAGTGTGTTAAAAGCACCTAGAGCGTTCGCTTCCTACCTTGTTGGCGCTTCTGGATGTTTTCTTTTTATGCAGGCTAGCGATCCATCAGTCGGCACATTGGCTGGTCTTCTTGGTATCACGCTTGGTCCTATCACAGGCCTCGTTGGCTGTGAGTAATTAAAGCTTGTGCGGTATATAAAGTCCACCATACTCACAAGTGGTTTCCAGTGAACTGTAACCCTATATCAGCCATTGTCAGTATTGGAGGAGACTCTTGGTAAGCCCGAGAGCTTGAGCTTATTGAGATGGATGCTAATTGAGTATATAGCTCTGCTCAGCCCATGTGCTGCGACAACAACAACTTTGTAAGTTGACGTTCGCAGACAACTAGGAACAGAAGTACTCACCTGATCTTCTAGGGCGGCCTCATCTCCTTGGGATGCACCCCTATTAACCTCAACCTCTAGTGATCAGATCCCCTTGTATTACACGTAGTCGTATTATGCTCCCAGTGTTGCAGTTTTGCCCTTTGATATGGACCTTGTGCTTTTGTCGTGACGTTAGTGAAAAACCCATCCGAATTTACGATGATCGATCAAGTAAACGAATCGAACGGATCACAAGAACCACGTATGAGTACTTGAGTGATGGATGCGACGTGTCACGTTCACGTGCCTGATTCAATCCCTGTCACTCGTTTTCGAGTTACAAGCATCTCCCGTGCTTCTTCCTCCCTGAAGTCTTTCCCTCGTCATAGTACTTATGCGGCAACTCAAGTAGGCATGCGCTGTACATTCAAATCTCCAAGGCTCGTCTTCCACTGAAAGGACTAGGACCCCCACACAATATTCTGGAAATTTCTACATTGTTCTCAAAACCTCTGGAGGTTGCTTTGCTTCGACATGACTATGGCTTCTGGCGCACTCGTCAAGATTCTGGAATTGATACCCTCGCATATAAAGGTTCTGCACGATTCCCGTCCTCTTTCACCAATTTTCAAATCAGAACATCTAATCGGCACCCACACATACTCAACACAATGTCTACTGTCTTCTACGAACCTTTCTACAACTTCGACCGCTTTTTCGAGCATGCATTTAGCCCCTTCGCTCACGCAACTATAACCTCCCAACAGCTCGAGCGTAGAAATGCCATTGTGTTAAGAACGTTCAAGCCCAGGTAAGTGATCCTCTATCTTTCGTTCCCTGCTTCACCGTCGCTGACACTTTTCTCAGAATGGACTTGCATGAAGACTCGGAGAAAAACGTTGTCTCAGCTACCTTCGAGCTTCCTGGTGTAAAGAAGGACGACGTTCGGCTTGAAATTCAAGATGGTTTCCTGACTGTCTCGGCTGAGACGAAGTCGTCAACGGAGCATGGAGAGAGCGGATATGCCCTTCGCGAACGTCGATTTGGCAATTTCTCGAGGACGTTGAGGCTCCCGAAAGGCGTCAAGGTAAGCTTTGCCACGCACCTTTCCTTGCTCAGTTGCTTGCGAAAACTCTTCATAGGATGAGGAAATCAAAGCCGCGATGGCAGATGGAGTCCTGGCTATCACCTTCTCCAGAATTTCCTTCAACCAGGAGTCAAAGAAGATCACTATTGCATGATTGCTTGGCATTATTCTCCACGCCTCCACATGGATCTGATCGTATTCTATATTCAGCTGATTTATAGCCTGATCATGATTCGCTAGATGCTAAATGCTACCGTTTCATGTGTAAAAATACTCCGTAGAAGTTCAAAATTCAAAATTCACACCGTGTCATCGTCACGGCATGCTGCTCTTGGACTGAGCAGACTTGAACTCAGTACTCAGGTTAAGAGGTCGAAAAACTCTCACCATCAAGTACATGCCGAAACCTTGATCCTCTAAGACTGTAGTACAAGCGTCCGACCCTGGCCAAGCAAAATGGGTTGGCGAGCTGAATTTCAAACCTTTTCTCGGCTGGCCGACTCTTGTATATGTCTCGGTCTCTAGTGATATTTCTGTTTGGCTTTGTGTGTGTCAATATTCCATCGCAAATCAGCGCTGTCAACACATGCCCAAAGAAGCTGATATAAATCACCGAGGCAGATATACTTAGCTTGCCCCTGAAAGATGACAAGACATGGCAATGATGGCATAACTTGTGGCACCTTTCCGTGATTGGCGGCTTTCCAATCGGATACAGGCTTTCAAGTACCTATAAGCAAGGATACCTCAACTGAGAGCACAAACTCTAGTGCCTGCAGCATCTCACGTTTAGCATTTCACGTTTCGTCGAGTCTCATGATGAAACGCGCTAAGCTCTTTCTCAGCGTCTCCTGCTTCCTGGCCAGCACTGCCTGGTACGCAGAGGCATCGAATGCACCATGGCTTCCCCGATCAACTCCAGACTATGGCTTTTATCCTGGGTACAACGACATACCGCCAACATTGAACTCGTCGATGCTTCATCCCACTGTCCGCGACTTTCAGCGTTCGATTGAGGATGACCCAGACATGTATATGGGCTTCCAACAAATGTTTGAGCAGGTGCCGAATACAACGAAATATCAGACAGACCTTGCTGGGATAGGTCCCCAGGTCAGTTCACGGTCTGCACGTCCTATTTCAATGTTCACGATACAATGAACCATAGATACGTAGCTATCAGCACATGCTCTACCGCCTCAATCAAGTACTTTCATGGGCTCCCACATATGGGGATGGGACCTTCCCATTTGTCCCGTTGCCAATGACTGCCATGTTCACCTGGCCGACTTGCACTTCAGCTGGTTACCGAATGTTCACGAACGACCTCGTCAACGCTCATTTCAAACTTATTCTCACCGCTTGGGCTCATTTCCTTTCTACTCCTGCATCTCGGTACACCCTAAGTGCAGCCGAAGGAGGATGGTTCAGTTCTGCCGCCCTCCAAGCCATGCCAAATTTTACAACCACTTTTGTTTGCAATCCAGAGGAAGAATTTTTTGGTTATAAATCCTTCGATGACTTTTTCACGCGGGAACTCCAAGAAGGGGTGAGACCCGTAGATGCACCGGATGACGACAGCGTCATTGGAAATGCCTGCGAGTCGAGTCCATATAACATTGGTCGCAACGTGAAGGAACGTGATATGTTCTGGATCAAAGGCGAACCATACTCCCTCCGTCACATGCTCAACAACGACGAATCGACTTCTCAGTTCATTGGAGGGACGGTCTATCAAGCCTTCCTATTTGCGACGAGTTATCATCGTTGGCACAGTCCCGTCAACGGAAAGATTGTAAAAGTTGTTCATGTACAAGGAACATACTTCTCAATCTCCACCGCACTCGGCTTCGAAGCATCCAGCGATCCGGATCCCGTTGCGGCAGGGTACTCGCAAGCATACATGACGAGCATGGCTACGAGGATGTTGATCTTTATTCAGGCGGACAACCCGAAAATTGGATTGATGGCCTTTGGTGCGGTTGGCATGGTGGAAGTATCGTCGTGCGAGGCG
>KQ961957.1:123279-137379 GCA_001563735.1 Leucoagaricus sp. SymC.cos | reverse complement strand
TTCACTCCTCCAACTTCCAACTCCAAATACTCAACATACCCCACCATTTCTTCCCTTCCTCCATTTGCCATCTGTATCATCATCTTCTGCTTCTTATTTATTTCTAACCCCAACTCCTCACACAGGTCCTCCCACACAATCACAATCTCCAAACCTTCATCCAACAACCCCAGCTCACAACGCCTTCCCATCACCACAACTTCTACCTCTCAAAGTGGTGTAGCAAACTCCAGCAGCATATCCAGCACTGACACCAAGGCTGCACCCACTGTTGGAGACTTCTGGGTATGTGTATTCTTGATCATTTGCTTCCGAAGATTGCCACTAAGTGCAAGTAGATCCCAAACTTTGAGATTTGGAACTTCAACATCAAGAATTCATTTGAGGACATGTCACAGTGCTTCAGGATCTGCAATCTTCAGTTCAAGTCAATATGCTGGTTGGTGAGTGTTAACTGCTTTCTTTTCCACTGCCTTCTGACTGACTTCCACTTTTTCCCCTCCAGCTTGCTTATCCACCACCTTCCTTCCCTGAGTCCTTGTCATAGCAAAACCATCTGCCTTCTCCTCATCCAAAACTCCTGCCAACTCTGTCATAGCACCCCAAATGAACTCCTCATCCTCAATGTCAACAGCTTCAATATACAACATGAATGCAGATGGTGTAGATGGCATGGCTGGTGCAGTAGATAAGTGAGGTGGACGATTATGAGAAACAGTTGATGGGTGATGTGGGGTGATAGATGGGGTAGTGGGCACTGTTGTGGTATCATTTTGCACATGTTTAAGGTCCACAGCCACCTTGAGGCCTCCTGGATATCGTCTGATGTGGCTTCTGTCAGGATGAGCATAGTACCCATTTGACTGGAGAATGACCCATCCCCGTCTCACATACTCTGCTACTTCAGGGCATGTCCTTATGTGGCAGTCAACCCTCTTGCAGAAATGACATGATGGGTCACAAGGCACCATTGTGTGTGTATGCGAGTGGTTGGAGAAGGATTGTGGTGACATGGCAGCTGTGTTCATAACTGCTGCTGTGTTTATGCTGAATTGAGGTGGTGGTGGTAGCTTTTCAGTGAGAGTGGGTGCAATAACAAAGAGTTGTGCATAGGCCAGGGCATATTGGTTGTCCTTCACATCTAGTTGAAGAAGTTTCCACGTAAGTTCCTCCACCTGATCTCGAACATCCTTTTTCCCTCCCTCTTCAAATCTGACCTTCCTCGTTCTAACTTCACCCTCAGATTTCTTTTTCGGTCTCTCCCCTTCACTTTCCTCTGAGTCATCTCCCAACTCCAGCTCTCCATCACTACTCAACTCCACCTTCCTCCCCTTCTTTTCTTTCCTTGTCATCCACGCAAATCCCCCCCTTGCTGCTGCCTTCCTCAACACAAACCTCCCAGCTTCCACTGCCTTCTCCATCTCTGTGTTAAGTTCCGAGACAGGATTGAGAGAGAATAGATGCAGAAGGGTCAGAAAGGGTTGGAGATGATCAACACAGAGATAGAGGTAGAGACAGAGGTGCAAGATCAGAGAAGTCAGGAGGAGTCAGGAATGGACCTTGGCTTCAGCTTATGTGCTGTGCTGTTCCACTGCTGATGGTCCAATTTAGGAACATGGAAGAGATAGGACTTAGAGGGAGACTGAGAGGACAAATAGTTTAAAGTTGGAATAATCAAGAATGTTGAACTAAGTTGATTATCAGACTGCAGAATACATGAACAGTAATCTGCTACTTATATACCTATGGAAAACATCAGAAAGTGATAAACAAGAGAACAGAATAAACAGAAAACTACGTGATGTGATGGGCATGTGATGGAGACAACAGAGAGATAATGAAGAGGAATGACATAGTATGAAGAGCAGGCATAGAAAGGGAAATGGGCAGTGACATATGAAGTATGAATGAAATCATAAAAGGCAGGCATAATATAAAAGGAAACATGAAGGCAGAATGGAAACCATTGGTATCGAGTGGAAGGGTGTAGAAAGAAATAAGAAAAGGTGAACGGAATTGAAAGGGAGAGAAGCAGAAGCATGTGGGAATATTCGGAAACCAATGATATACAAAGAAGTGATAGAGTAATAAATGGTAGGAATAGAAACAGAGTAATGTGGAAACAGTCAGTATTAGTCAGGTCTGTCCAGAGACATACAAGTTGTAACACTCTGGCACCTCTGAGCTTTCATAATTTTCATCTCGAGCTTCTAGACAATTGCTGATGGCATAGTGAAGATCACAGGGAATACCCTTCCAAAAGTATTCATCCCTTTGCTTGTCATTGATGACACTCACTTCAACCAGATCAGCTGCGATGATCCAAAATTTGTGGGAGTAAGTATCAAGATCTTCTTCATCCTCCACATCTTCTTTGGCTGACTGCTTGATGAGCTTGACTAGGTAGGCAACTGTCAGCTTGTCGTCAAGTAATGTTTTTGAGTAGGCTTTCATGATTTTCTTCTTCAACATTCTGTAATCCTGATTATACCCCTCCAACCTTTTCCAGAATGCCTTCATCTCCTTATCAACATACTTAACCACCATCTTTGCCTTCTCTTTCACTGTCAACCCATTCCTTTCTGCCAACTCCAAAAATTCCTCCAAAAGTTCCCTCAAGTCCTCAGGGTTCTTTGAATCAAAATCAGGGGCTTGCTTAGTGCCAGGAACTGGCATCCCTACAATCCCTGCTGGTGTAGTAGGTGATGTCATTGATGTTGTATCAATAGATGAAAAACTAATGCTTTGTTGACTGAATAGTTCCTTTTGTGCATGTCCTTGTAACATTTTGTGTTCATCCAGGGCATTCTTTGGTGTCTTTACTTTCTTTGTTGCTTTCATTGGCCATGGAAGTTGTGAAGGCATTAATGACTTTTCTCTCAAGTAGGTTCCTTTTCTAGTCTTTAAAACATAGAGTTCATCTTCTGACTGAGTGTCTTTAGATGTGATGGGAATAGGGTTGTCAGGCTGAGTGGATAGAGGTCAATGATGACTATCCCCTCACGGTGGGCTCCAATTTGTGTTGGAAGGTAGCGAGTTTGAAGGGGAAAGTGATTGAGGGGTAGGGGATGAAGTTGAGATGAGATAACAAGATAATGCTTTAAGATTTCTTTCAAGCGTAGTTTTCAATGAGAATGAGAGAGTAAAAATTAGATTCCTAATTATGAATTACAGGTAAGTATTTATACTACTGGAGCCTAAGGGTCGAGAGATAGAAAAGGAGATATGTTTGGTGGTGCAACTAGTGTCTAAGCACAGTGAACTACTGTCCGAATACACAACACAGTGAAATATTAAAAATATGACTAAAAGAGGAAATGAAAGAAAACACAATCAAACCACATGAATGCACGATCCATGCCACAGGTCCATGCAACCAAGCACATCCAAGTGCATCAAAACACCATATCACACATGTAGCTGAGTGGCTACTCCCACAATTAGTATCATTGACTTGAACTTGACATCACCCCAGTTTCATCAGCTATTATGATGCTTGACCTGCAGGATTGTTTAGATTGCAATTTGTAATCAACAAAGATGGAATGAAGCTAGGCATTTGTGCTGCAGCCCTCAATGAACAATCCAGAAGAACAGTACATCTATTCTCTCTTGCTCACTCAATGAAAAGTTACAATTTAGTAAATCCAGCTAGGCCACACACAAGCTTCTACAAAGTCCACTATCAACTTGGACAGCACCCCACATTTCATACAACATACCTTTTGACTCTTTTGAATTCAGTTTCTCCTGCCACTCAATGCTTACTTGATGTTTACCATGTTATCTGGTTCAATCTCATCACTGACATAATCTCTCTAAAGAGGGATAGGTATCTCCCTTTGCCTTAACTGATATTAAAGTGTTCTTACCTCTCGAAGCAAGGGGCATATAACAAAGAATGGCCAGGTCAGTATTAATTATCATCAACAATGCAATCTCACCCCCTCACAAGCAAAATCTTTATGATCTGAAAGATTGCTTCTACATTACCACCAAGACCAGAGTCAAATTTCTCTTTGTATGCAAATAAACACCCCATGCACTACCTGCGTTGTTTCCCTCCATTACATTTCAGCAGACTTGGTCTAGAATTCTTACCATAAAAATTTCTCAATACTCTAGGCATATCCCTTGTTTGCAGGAACAATGGTCAGTCCCAACAAATCTGTGTCAACCTGATCCTACTACACCAATCACAGCCAAGAACTGCTGGTTTTCAGATCTGCCCTGTGGCTTCC
The DNA here is from genome assembly GCA_001563735.1 of Leucoagaricus sp. SymC.cos. NCBI lineage: Eukaryota > Fungi > Basidiomycota > Agaricomycetes > Agaricales > Agaricaceae > Leucoagaricus > Leucoagaricus sp. SymC.cos. The sequence goes on along the minus strand of KQ961957.1, from coordinate 133,138 downwards.
TACTCCTGAAGGCTTATAGCATCCCAAGGCATGACTAGGTGTGTTCATATCTATTTATTCAAGTCCAAGCTCAGACATGTCTTCATGAGATGTACTGTTATGGCCACATGGTCTGATCCACTTTAAATGTGTAACATGCTTCTCAACTCAGTGAGCATTGTCAAGCAAAACAAAATTCAATATTTAGTGATACTGGGCAGGCAAAGGAAGGAACAGCCTGCACAGTCAACCATGAGATGGCACAGCTGATAGAAAAGCCACTTAAACACATTCAAAGTCAGTCAGCTGAATCAAGACTGCTGCACAAGTTTCAGCTTCCTCTCTCCCAATTTGGCTCATTCAAATCACTGTGTCAGTGTACCAGATATGCCCAGACACCTCAGCCCTCATTCCTCCATCTTCAATAATCAAACATATCAGCAATCTTGTATTCACCTTCAAGAATGTAGAGATGGAAGAAATACTTCATCAAACATGTCAGCAATCTTGTATTCACCTTCAAGAATGTAAAGATTGAAGAAATACTTCATCAAACTTATGAGCTCAATCAAACCGTCATATTCAAAGGCTACAGAATGGCATTGGTGGATGATGAATGTCACCTCGTTTAATGGGATACAGTATGCTATTTCAGAGAACACAGTAATCACTTTGGAGAAAGTATTCAAGGTTGTCCTTGGACCTCCAAACTGGGGTTTGGAAGGATTATCTTGTCTGAACTGGTTTGGTTATCATAAGTAGGTGATTTCCTATGCAGGCTCTATACCATCTTATGTTACTTTATTTCGTCAGACTTGCATCATAGTGTTAAATCTCTTCCAGCATATGCTTTACCAGCTAGAAGATTCAAAAACAAACCTCAGGATGTTTTTCCAGCACCTCTATTTTATTTTGTTCAGCTCTATTTGATGAATTTGCTTGTCAACCAACTACCTTAGTAGGGCCAAAGCACAGTTAATGACAGTAGACAATGCCACCAAGCTGCAACATGTAGAAATACCCTGCACTACCTCAATCAGAAGAGAACGGTGTACATGCCAGTTTTCCCTTTTCACTCTGGTCATTATGACAAGTCACTGGAGAACAAAGGCAATGGAATGATTGTGAGCAGATCTGCATTATATGACAGTATCTCACAATGTTCTACCTGAACTCTCTTTTTCATGGTGAGTCTGGCCTTATCCTCTAGCATGATCATCTCTACAACACTACACAGAGCCCATAGAATAATGCAGGGTCTAGAATTCCTACAATCAGTATGTCTAAATAACAATGGTGATCTCACTGAGTTGAATGTGTTCATGACTGTCTGGCTGGCCTGAAATAAATTTGATCACACCCTTACTCTGCCTATCTTGTTCATTCTCCAGTTGTTCCTCTGCAGATCTATACCAACATGAAGTTCAAGTACACAGCTCATCATCATCTACTACAGCTATCTCCTCTGTGAACCTTCAAAGGATTTGGTCTCCACCAACTTTCTGCAATCCTACCTTCAGATTAGCAACTGAATACTTTCAGGAGCATGGTTGTTGAGGTATAGCTAAGACTCAAACAACCCAAGTGATAGTTGAGAAGAGAAAGATTTTTGGTTCACAGACAATGCACATATAATTATTATTCTAGAAAACTGCACCTGATGACAAGGCTTCTTGCTTATGGCACACCTCATACACCTCAAGGACAAGCTAAAGCCTCCTTCAATCATCACCAACTTGCTCTCAAGCAGAATCCCATCTGTTGAGGCTATGTTGTCCTTTGGATGCACATGTCAGGCTGCCAGAAAGGATAAGTACCACGAGCACCCATATCCTATCACACCTGCCATATTCATCCTCACACAAGAGCTCACAGCCATGTCCTTTCACAAAACCAAACTATATGACCAAAAGATTGTTATCATATATCTTGATGTCACAGATTTGAAGAAGCCTCTCAGAGAGGTGACTTGGAGCCTGGTTGCACAAACCTTGTGCAAGGTGTGGCTGGGCCTTGTTGAAGATTGTGCCATACTCGAGGTTGAAGGGCCAGTCTGTGGCATTATATTGTGAGTTTCATTTCATTTCATTTCAACATTCACCACAGGACTGAACATGCTCATTTTAGTTGCTGAGTACATTGTTCTGAGTCTGACTGGGATTGGCATGCAACTGTTTGCCTGTTTGACAGGCATAACAATGAGTTTGCTATGTTCCATGCCCCAATGCCCAATGATGAAGACAAGGCATGGATTTTGGTATTGCAGCATGTGAAATGGAATGAGGAAGACTTTCAGGCAAAGTACAAGGCGGCCCAGCAAGTGTATTTGTTTTAAGGTAGTTGAGCCAATGGTGAGTCCTCTTGGCTGGAGATCTCTGTTCCTACTGATGGCTATCTTTTCCAGACTGGATCTATGTTCTGGAGGAGCAGTATTTAGAGGAGAAAGCAGTAGATATGGGGTAAAGGAGTGGACTTTTGTAGTACTAAAGATTGTATGTGTCAATTGGCACCAATTGATGCAAAGTCAAGTCAACTGGACATGGTCTTTGCCTCATGCAACTGCATTAGTAGTCAAGACACTACTTCATGGACAACTTGGCCTTGCAATCTAAATATTTGCACTAAAGTTCCAAAGGTGTGAACAAATTCAAATAGGCAATCATGTCACAAACCATATTCATCTACAGGTGAAGCACTCAGAAAACAAGACCATTTTATATAGAGATACAGGCAAGGCTCAGGCCTCCACAATCATATGTTTAATTTAGGAAACAAACATACCATATTGAGAAATCACAATAATCATTCTAACACTGCCCTGACAAGATTGCTTCTAAGAAAAACTCATCATTGAGCTTTTAGTGATTCTCCAGTATTCAACAGCCTACATTAACTGAGGGTATCACTGGACTAATGAGGCCTCTACTCTTTGCATACAGTCAGAATAGATAGATGTGCACCCTTGATGGCCAATATTGCTCAAGTGCCTTTCCACCTCTGGCAGCATCACTGATGGCAATCACTACATATTTGGAAGTGCCAAGCCTGCTGGATCACACACTGCCAGTTGTGTGCTATATGTGTGGGGATTCATCTCCACGCTTGTTTTTTCCATCAGATAATACAACAGTCTAACCATGGGAGGCTACATTTGTTTGCACACTGCCAACAAGCCCAAGTCTGCAGTTTTCTGTTTCTCCTGTTACCTTCATGAGCTCTAAGGCTGCTTAGGACAATGAATGCTTCATCCTACCAGACACAATGTAATTCAAGAAATGATCTGAGTCTAGCCACCAAAGAAAAAAGAAATGCAAAGTTACATCCTGATTGAACCAGAGGATAAAAATCATTTCTGAACCCAATCACACCACTTGTAAATGGACACACAAAAGTGGGGGACTTAACACAAGTGGCACCTGATTGAGTTTACACCATTGTTTGACTGAGCAGATTGATTGATGTGGGAAAATGACCATCTTACTAATGTATTCAATAGAGAAGAGCAACAAATAAAGCAAGATATAAGACAATAATGAAGACATAGGAAAATCTGCTAAAACATCACATCACATTGGCTCTCAGGGACCCTGTAAATCTTTGTCTCATGATCTGGGCCTGCACGGCATTTGGCTGTCGGAAAATTTTCAACCAGTGAGTCACCTGGGTATGAAAGATTTGCAAACAATCAATGAGCCCCTGAGCCAGATAATGTAGACATGATATGTTACCATTTACAATCCAGTCCTCTGGAGCCCTGAGCTTAGTCAAAATGTGAGCTATACACTCCTCAATTGTCAGAGGATCCACATTATCAATATCTTTATTTTGTGTAGTAAATTTGAGGAGACTTTTTCAGGCAAAGTCTTGGTGGAAGACATGGTAAGCATTGTGTCTGAATTCAAGAGCAGAAGGGAGTTAATTAGGAGGGGGAAGATTTTCTGTGTGGTCAAGGAGTGCTTGGTAAATGTTGATGAAAGTAAGAAAGCAACATGGGGCATAGAAATCATCCCAGAACAAGTGCACAATGCCATCTGGGCCACAGCATTCAATATTGAGGTCCAGCCATTTGAGGACAGAGTGAGCAAGAGACCTTGCTGCCATCAGGTTGTCACACATTTTGACATCAAATGCAGTGGAGGATGTATTGTAGGTGGACAGATATAGGACACCCCCAAACTCAAGCATAATGCAGAGGCAGACAATATCTTCCAGGCCCACAGAGGTTTCAGGGGCTGGAAAACCAGTCAGGGTAATGCATGTGAAGGCTTGGCAATAAATTAGCAAGAGTGTTAAAACTGTTTCATTTGTGGACTGAACACATACCTTAGACAGTATTGACATGCACATACTTAAGATAGAGTAGTCCAAGCATGCAATGTAGCAGTTGATGAGCAACATTGCTATGATCAGTGTTGGTCAGTGTATTGTGGTATATGAACGAGTGGTAGTTAGCGTATATGGTGTCATGTAAGGTAGATATCACAAAAAACTGATTGCCAGAACAAACACAGTGTTCAATAGTAATTGCTGCATAAACAGTGAATGGTTTCACAATCCTGTTTGGCATGTGAGTGGCTGTAGAGGTCAGGTGAATACCAACACCTACAATTCTACACCTGGACACAGGAGGATGAGAACAAGATCAAAGCAGTCCCAGTCAATGGTGTCAGCATCCCAGTGGTCCATGGCCTTTGTGATATCATCATAGGGGATAGGTGAGTCATCCTTTGGAATGGCTAAGATCCAGAGCTTGGTTCCTGTGAGAATCTTGATACAAGTTGCAAAGCTATTGGAATTGAGGTGAAAATCAAAATAAGAACTGGCCAAACTGCTGGTATACCACTCAACAGATGACCAAGGAAAATCCTGGAAATCACTGAGGAAAGGAAGCCCACTGGTGGATCACCACACAACTGAACTTGATGCTAGTGGGTTTGGGCCATTAAGATAATAACTATCAAGGTTCAGAATTGCAAAGCAGTGTAAAATTTTGCCCAAAGAGAACTTGCCAGCCTCATAGAGCATGCTCAGCAGTGCATGAAATTCCTGTGTGCTGTAATTTTCATCACCATCAGGATTTGAGAAATCTTGAGAGAAATTAATAGAAGAAACACATAAGAATGTGTGATTCTTATCATAGAGGGTAAATGTCTTCACTGGGTTCTCCCCAGCAATTTTGTTCAACAACTTGATTGTGAAACCTAAGTCCACAGGAGGCTGTGCAATATTATCTGGGATGACAAGTATATGGCAGTCATGGAAGATGTCCTAGAAGTGTGCTGGAGTATCATTGGCTTTAGAAGTCCAGGTGGAATGCCACACAAGTGCAATTTTTGAACTTGAACAGTGAAACCACAACTCTGAAGTGGTAGGCAAGTGGGCCTGGACCTAATTTAGCCATTCAATCTGACTTGCTGTCTGTGAAAAGTACATCAATGTGCATTTATTGATGGTAAAAACCTACATACATGACCAGAGCCATTCCATGTCACTACAGTTCCAGTGATAATATCTGTTACAACTTGTACATTTCTGGACAAACCCAACTAATACCAACTGCTTCTGAATTATTCTGTTTCTATTCCTACTATTTTATATCTTACCTTTTTCTTTGTATATTATTTGTTTCTGATTATTCCTACATGCTTCCACAAATCTTCCTTTCAATTCTGCTCACTTCTTATTCCTGTTGATTATTAGTTCTATTTCCTTTTATGATATTTCTGCTCAATACTGATGTTTCTGCTTTACCTTCACATTTCCTTTTATACTATGCCACTCTTTGTCATTTCATTCATGTCACTGCCCATCTCTTCCATGTGCTCATTTTTCATTGTATGTCATTTATCTCCATTATATCTCTGTTGCTCCCATCACATGTCTGTCACATCGTGTAGTTTTCTGTTGATTCTGTTTTATTGTTTATCACATTCCAATGTTTTCCATAGGTATATAAGTAGCAGATTACTGTTATGTATTCTCCAGTCTGATAATCGACTTAGTTCAATGCTTTTGATTATTCCAACTTTAAACTATTCATCCTCTCAATTTCCTCTAAGTCCCTTCTTGTCCTTATTCCTAAATTGGACCATCAGCAGTGGAACAGTGCAGCACATAAGCTGAAGCCAAGGTCCATTCCCGACTCCTTCTGATCTCACATCTCTGCCTCTGCCTCTGTCTCTGCATAGATCATTCCTGACATATTCCAACTCTTCTGCATCTATTCCCTCTCTATCCCATTCAGAACTTAACAGTATTATCAGACTGATTGTTCTGCTGTCACTGTCATTCTCCCACCATGACAAATACTTGTGCTCATACCTATCCCTCTCCTTGTGTCCCTCTGCACATTTGGCATGCAGGTCCCTCTAATGCCACTCCTCAGTGTGGCTCTTCTTCTGCCACTCTCTGTTGTACTCTGCAGTTTCCCAGAGGCTTGCCCTCTGGCAACCCTCAACCTCATCATGATCCCTCTAGTCCCTCTACTCTGTCAAGTACCTCTACTGAAACTCCTCATGATGACTCCATCGATGACCACCCCATTCCTCCAGCTGGTGATGAACCCCACCCTGACCCTGAGGATGGTCCTGGTGGTGACCCCAATCCTGACGACAATCCCGACAATTGGTACAATGACCCAGAACCCAACAATGATGATGATTCCTCTTTTTGGGCTCCCTGCTCCATAGCTGACTGGCTTGCAGCAGCAATTGAGGCCCTAGCTAAATCTGTCAGGCCTCCTGCCCCTCCTCCTACTACCACAAACAAAGCTTGTGTTTCTGAAGCCTTCACTGGGGAAGATCCCCTCAAACTCAAAAACTTCCTCTTTCAATGCAGTCTCTATTTCCATGCCAACTCCTGTTCTTTCCCCACCAATGCTGACAGGGTCAACTTTGCCTTGACCTACCTTTCAGGAGTTGCCTCCTCTGGGTTCCAGGTCTCCCTCTGCCAAGAAGACATGGGTATTCACTATTCCTGAGCTGATTCCTGGCCCAAATTCTCTGAGGAGCTCCACTCATGCTTTGGCCTGGCTAACCAGGTTAGAGAAGTGGCTGAGAATCTCGAAAGTCTCTGTATGAAACACAGAGATAAGATTGCTACCTATAACATTGACTTCATGTGGTATTCCAGTCAACTTGACTGAGGTGATTCTATATTTGCCCATCACTACTACAAGGGGTTACCAAACTGCCTCCAAGACCAAATTAGCATGCAGGAGCAAGGCAAGCCCTGTGGCTTCCAAGAAATGATGCATGTCACCACCATCTATGACGACTGCCACTGGGAACATGAACATGAACATGCCCACACCCATACTGCTGAGAATCTGACCCCTTCCACTCAAAACTGCAAGAATCCTTCTGACAATTCCTCTTCCCAATGTCAATCTTCATCTTCCAACAATCGTCCTCCTTCTAACCCCCATTCCCATAACAAACAACAATTGTCTTCTGCCTTGGGCCTGACCAACAGCAACAACAAGAACAACACTCAGCCTCCTCAGCAACAATTGCCCACAAAATCCTCCACTCCCGCTCCGTCCACTTTCTCCTTCTCTAACTGTCCTCCTGCTCCTAAAAAGGACCTCTCCAACATATTGGGCAAGGACAGCAAATTGACTGAAGTAGAAAAACAATGCCACATCAACAAGAATCTCTGCAGTTACTGTGGGATTTTTGGTCATCAAGTCGAGATATGCAAATGTAAGGAGGCCAATCAAAAGGCTCATGCCCACAAGGCTGAACTCCCCACCTCAACTTCCACTCCTGCTAAGGGTTCGGAAAAATAGAGAGCAGCCCTCAAGACTGCACAGGATGAGGGTCACATTGAACTTGTCTGTGCACTAGAGAGTTTCCACCTCAATGCATCCGCTCTTTCCAATCCTAATTCCCTTTCCATTTCTCTTTCTTTCCCTTCCCTTTCTAATGGACAACATTCTCCTTCTGTTCATGCTCTCATAGATAGTGGTTCCACTCACTGTTTCATCGATTCCAATTTCGTCTGCACACATTCTGCTCCCACTTCCCCTATCCCTCCAGTTGAACTAAAGCTTTTTGATGGAACCTCAAATATGTATATTACAGAACTAGCACATCTCTCCACTGTCTTCCCAACTGGTGAATCAATCTCTCTTGACCTTTATGTCACTCAGTTGGATCCTTCCTGTGCTGTGGTACTTGGACACAACTGGCTTGCCTGCTACAATCCATTGATTGACTGGGCCTCAAGCAGTATCTCTTTCTGACTGCTATCACTTGACTCCACCACCTCTGTTTCCTCTCGGACTGCACTGGCCAATGCCCCGGTTCACTCATTTGTCAACAACCCATCTCCACCAACTTCTGCTCTGGATTCACCATCTTCCACTGACATTCCTCGGCCTTCCATCTCCCTCATCAATACTGCTGCATTCCTTCGCACTTTCTGTCTTCCTGGTTCCTGTAATTTCTGTCTTGGCCTCTCTGCCATTTCTGCTACTGCTGGTGCCTCTCAAGTCTCTGACACACCAGTAGACCTTTCCAATGTGCCTGCCAAATATCATGAATTTGCCAATGTCTTCAGCAAGGCTCAGGCTGATACCCTTGCCCCTCACTGACCCTATGACTTGAAGATCAATATCGAGGAAGGTTCTCAACCTCCCATCAGTCTGATGTATTCCCTTTCTCAAACTGAACTTGCTACCCTTCAAGAATTTATTGATGAACATCTTTCTATTGGATTCATCTGCCCCACTTCCTCCCCTCATGGCACTTCTGTCCTCTTCATTTGGAAAAAGGATGGTTCCCTATGTCTCTGCATTGATTTCCACAGTCTCAACTGCACCACCAAAAAGGATCATTACCTACTCCCTCTCATTTCTGACCTCTTGTATACTCCCCACAAAGCCCACTTGTACACCAAGATAGACCTGTGGCACACCTACCATCTTGTCTGCACCACCAAAGGCGATGAGTGGAAAACTGCTTTTTGGACTCTCTATAGCTCTTTTGAATGGTTGGTTATGCTTTTCAGTCCCACTAATGCATCTGCTGCTTTCCAGCGTTTCATGAATGACATCTTCTCTGACCTCCTTGATGTCTGCATTACCGTCTATCTTGACAACATCCTCATCTATTCTGACAACCCTGCTGAGCATCAGAAACATGTTCATGAGGTTCTCAAGCAGCTCTGAAAACATGGGTTATATGCCCATGCAGATAAATGTGAGTTCCACTCTGAGTCTGTTGAATATCTTGGGTACATCCTCTCTCCCAATGGTTTGAAAATGTCAGAGGACAAGATCAAGGTCATTCAAGATTGGCCACCTCCAAAAAAGGTAAAAGACATGCAATTGTTTCTTGGTTTCACAAATTTCTACCAGCGATTCATTTATAATTATTCTGACATCATTATTCCACTGACCTGCCTAACCCACAAAGCTATTAAATAGCAGTGGGATGATTGGTGCCAATCGGCATTTGATTCCTTGAAGCACACTTTTACTACAGTTCCCATCCTTACCCATTGGGTTCCTGACACTCAGATCATAGTTGAAACCAATGCTTCCGACTATGCCCTTGCTGCAATCCTCTTGATCATTGCTGAGGACAGTGAAGTACATTCTATTGCCTTTCATTCCCACACCTTCAGTACCACCAAATCTAACTATGACACTCACAATAAAGAACTCTTAGCAATTTTTGAAGCCTTCCACATTTGGTGTCATTATCTCGAGGGTGCGTTGTTACAGTGAATTTTCATTTAACCTTAAAGGGCATCATTACAGTGTAAGATAACACTATACACTGAGAAACAGTAACAATCGACAATCCCTCTAAGTAATACAGACCACATAACACCAGCACATGCACTTTGCAAAGCAAGTGTATCTCTTAGGAGT
>KQ961957.1:68809-84493 GCA_001563735.1 Leucoagaricus sp. SymC.cos | reverse complement strand
CTCTCCAGCCTTTTTCCAGACCCATTGCCTTCCATTTGACCCAATCCTATTGATTTTAGTTTCATCTGACCAAATTATCCTCTTCCAGTCCTCCACAGTCCATTCCCTGTACTTCAGAGCAAATGCCAACCTCTTCTTCCTATGCACTGCAGTGAGAAATAGCTTTTTCTTCTTCACCACAGCCTTGAATGAGTTCTCCTTCAAGATATTTCTAATGGTCTGTACAGAGACAGGAATGGCAATGGTGGAATTGATGTTATTGGTGGCCTGAACAGCATTGGTAGCCTTTCCAGAGATGATTTGTGTAAGAACAGCATGTTTATCAGTAAGGGAAAGTCAGGAAGAACAACCAGCAGAAGGTGTTTGTCAATTGGGAAGGTGTTCCTGAAGGACTCTGGACACAGTAGGCTTCCCAACACCAGTTCTAGAAGCAATCTGGCAAGTGCAATAGCCATTAGAAGCAAGAGAAAGGATGTTTTCTTTCTGAGTAGAAAAGATAGAGTGCATGATGAAATTGGGGGCCTAAAACAGTTCTAACCCTTGTTATATAGCTTGAGATCAGGAACCAACCAGGGTACAGTTGTTATGGTAACCATCTGACATGTTTCTGATATCAGAAAACTTGTCTCCCATCAGATTCTGATATTTCTAATATCTAGTCAAACAATTGTCCCAATAAGTGATTAAATTGAATTGACCATATCTCCTTGGGATCTCCATCAAATTGCTTGAACCTTGGCTGGATTCATAGCCCTGATTAGCATCTTTCAGTGGCTTACCAACATTTTGATCTCATTTGGCTTTGTTGTGGTGCTATTAAGCCAACAATCAAAAAGTGCCAAACATTGGGACAATTGTTTGATGAATTTCTCTCTGAAAATAGGTCTTCATCTGGTAGTGTTGCCATACTCAAGGCTCTAACCTGAGTGACAACATCATCATAGACTGGTTCTTTGGTATGAGATTGTTTCTTTTCCTTATGGGGTGACAAGAGCTTAATGACCCTTTTTGCAGTGTTTTTGAAGTTATTGAGACAATTTTGCATGTGTTGTTTCTGTTGAGGCATTGAAAAGTACTCAGAGGACTGTAAATTATGCATTGCAACCACAAAATAATGAACTCCTCCCTCATTTCCCCATTTGGTGCTAGAATTTTTCGATTTATTGAAAGTAATACCATATACCTACAAGATGTTAGAGTTGGATTTGGTATAAACTACCTCAATAAGTGTAAACCCATTATTTTATGATATTTTATCCCATTTTGATGATGTCATGCATGTTATGTGACATTGGTTGGGTATGGATACAGCCTACTTTAGGTAACCTTTATGTGACATACATGACTGTGATTTTATTAGCATACTCTTTTTTCTCAGTTGTAGGTGAATGAGCAGAGGTAACTGTGTCCCCAGGCAACACATGACATGACACCATGCTACAGAAAATGGAATGTCATGTACATGGGCCCACTTGCCATTTAACTGTATTTAATATAGATGGTAAATATCTGTTAATATACAGAATGTAGTGTTGACCTTTCTCAAGACACTTGAGGTCCACCTGAGCTTTGTACGGATACCTGTGGAATGAGTAAGAAATCATATAGAAGACACAAGATGTCCTGAGAACTTCAGTGACTGTGTTTTGAAAGCCCTTGTCTCTTCAGGCCCCATATCTCTAGAATTCCCAATGTTGATCAGATGTGTATGGCACACACCTACTCACTATTGCTGGTCTCTTAGACCTTGGTGTTCTCTCATTGCACAATATTGCGGGGGTGTGTTCACAGCACTGGTCATGTGGGAGGACCTGCTCTAAACCTACAACATTCAAGTATGCTGGAGATAAGAAAGATTATACATTTTCCTCTACCACAATGAGGATAATTTCTGTGGATTTAAATGTCACAACATAGAAAAAACAAAACTGTATTCATATTACTGTATAGTACTAAGATCACTGTAGACCCACTACTTCTATTCTATTTCAAGGGCTGGGGAGCTAAAATTATTCATAGATGAGTTGGAGAAGCAATTGTAATAAAAGTGACTCACTGAAACTCATGTCAGGATTGGTATGATTGTATATAGAAGTTGATATAGCAGGTGAAGAGGAGAACTGGCAGGCACAGTGACAAACACAGGTGCTTGTCTTACTCTTGGAAGTTGGCATCATTGCATGGCTCCCTTCAATTGCTTGAGCCAGTGATTCCTTGAAGGAATCTACATATTTGCATTTGAAGGAGGAGCAGAGAAGAGGAGATGGGAAAATGGGAGAGAGGAGTCTGATAGGTGTTTTCTCAGGCTCACACTTCATGAACCCCTTGAAGGTTGGTGGAAGAGGGATCTTGCTCAGATATGCAAGATGAGGAGTCAGGAGAGGGAGAGGTAAAATTTCCTTCAGTATCTTCTAGAAGGAAATAGGCTTTGGTAATTTCCAAGACTCCCTCTTCAGCTCAAAGATATAGTGGCCAAGGTCAACACAGTCCTCAATGCTGAGTGAGGTTAGTTCAGTGATGTAGAAGGGGTTTCACTTGGATTTTGGGAAGAACACAAAGGTGTGTATCTCAAGAAAATAATTTTGTTCTTAGTTGTAAAGCTCTTGTTTTTTTGCAGGATATCCTGTAGCTTCTTTGAAGCTTTCTATATCTATAAAGCATATCAACTGCAGCCCATCATAATCTGTTGCATAAATCAACTTTGGAGGCACTTCTGCCTGTCAAAGAGTCAATCTGTTATGAAACTCAATATTTAATTCGGATTTAATATTGATTTTATGACATAATAACAATATTTACATCATGAATATTATTTAAGATTTCTTAGATAATATTATGATTATGTAAGATGATTATGAATTATGATCTCATTATAATTAGTCATCATACTTACTAATTGCCTCTTATGATTACGTCTTAAGCAATACAATGAATAGTTGTTATCATAACTATGAGACAAGCATCATTATAGTTCATATAACAACCTACATGCTTATAATGTGATACAATTGATGTATATCAAATAAATCTTCATGTCATGCATGGCCATCCAATCATAGAACTTGTTTACAATGTTCTATGATGTGTTTACATTATTTCATGATATTCTTAGTACTTTGTTTACAATGTTCCATGACTTGTTTACATTGTTCCATACTATTATTAGATAGAATGTTCTACAACATTCTACAACATTCTATAATCTTCTATACTATTCTTAGATATTCTACAATCTTCTACAATCTTCTAGAACATTCTGGAAACTGGACATTAGGCATTCTAACTATTGTTAGAACTGTACTGCCTCCATGTTGTAGAAGGACTTCAAAGACTTTGATCAAGATCCTAACTTCTATTAATTCTTAACATCACTGATTAACTATATATATCTTGATTCATTGTCCTGGATCTTCTGACATGTCCAATCATTATTATCATAATGTCTCTTTCCATTGATACTCTCTTTCCTGTAACCTTGTAGACTAGAACTATACAGTACATAAGTAGATACAAATACTGTAACAGTATATAAGTGAGCAAAACCAACCAAGGAAGCCCCATTATTCTTACTTGGTTAGGTGGAGCCTCGAGAATAGAGCTTCTTTAATCTAAACTGAGTGTGATCTTGAGTCTCTCTGAGACATACTTGCTTAAGTTGTAAAGTCACTCTCAATAGAATACTTTGATCTAAGTATTCTATTACTGTTCATAATACTTGTGATGTAGAATCTCTTGAGGAGTTAGTGGACTCTTGATACAGGAGATTAACCTGAGATAGAAGTCTCTACTGTCTATCCATAGTTGATCTGGTATTGAGTACATACAGGTTCTATTATGCCAGCTTGGTATTGCTGATGTAAGCCTGAACTTGCTAATGCAAAGAGCTTCCTCTGTTATGCTTCCTGTAGAGGATGACATAATGCACTTGATTACAAATAATCCAGCATCACCATAATATTAAGTAAGAATGATCCTCTTCTGTTTAGCAGCAGAGACAAAGTATCCTGCCCATCAGACTCACAGGCAGTCTTCTCAAGAGAGAAGTGACCCCTTGGGTTAATCTGCTGGATTGAGTCACTCTATAATCAAGAAGGATATACCCTCAAAATGAAGGATAGACTCATCCTTCACTGGAGGATTAACACCCTTGATAAGAGTTGGAGGTCTAGAGACATTACCAACTAGTGAAGTAGTTGAGGACTTGCTGGTCTGTTCAAGTCTGAGCCATTCTAGCTCACACAGGTGACTGTGAAAATAGGAATAGCTTATTACCACTCCCTAAAATGCTCAGCAAATATTGTGGACCTAGATCTCCACAATATTAAGAATATAAATCCAAGAAATTGGTTTTCTGGATAAAAGCTGGTGTACCAGGAAAGTGTAACTGGGTGGAGTGCACACTCATTAGAATCAACAAGATTTGGGTTCAAGGATATACCTGTAAAGGTACAGTGTCTCTGAGTTGGTTCATAATGCAAAGAGTTCAAGTGTACCTGGCTATAGGCTGAAATCATTAGCAGCCACTCAGCCTAAGAGTATAAATATAGCCTGTGATAGCCTAGAAAAGCTATTGTTAGTTTCAATAATATCAGGTCACATCCTGATTAGAAATCAAGGTTTGAAACCCATAATATTCTCTATTACCCAGTTCAGAAAGACTGAGTGCTAGAAGTATACTAGTAACCAAAGGTATAAGTATAAACTTTTTTTTAGGTTTATATCATGAAGAACAAGTCCCATATTTTCAAAGTGAATAATCAACAAGTGTTCAACAAAGCCGATACCCTCTATAATTCCCTATTCAACAAACTCTTCATCAATCCCTGGCACCAATTGTAAATTTCTTTAGTCAACAAGATGCATCCAAGTCATCCTATTGACATGGGAACATCCCAGTCCCACAACTCTATGGTGACAGAACAGTCCAACAATTATACATATGAACACATATGTAAAAACATTACTCTGTTACACAAGCCCACAACTCCAGTGCAACAAATACTTCAACAAATCAAAGATAAATATCTAAAGAAAATGCCACATTGAATCAACTGCATCTGTCCACAATGCATTCAACAAGGGAATTATAATGACTTCAATCAGCGACAATACCACTTAGAATCTAATCTATGCAACTACAAATCAACAAGACATTACAATAATTATATATACATAATGTGTCAATAAAATCGGACTATACCTTGAAACATGCTCCTCTGCCAACAAAATCCATCAACAAATCAATCCACATGGATACAATGAGACTATTGCACTCGATGCAATAAGACTCACTTCCACAATGGAGTCTATATACCCTCTTGTCAACAATTACAACAAATACTTGACAAAACTATGAAAACATCTAATTCAATGATTCCTTTGCATACTTCATCTAATCCTTTAACATGGATTTTACAAGATTATTGCAATAAATGCAACAAAATCCATACACAATCTCGTCAACAATTGTGTTACAAGATATCTGGAGCAAATATACAGTTGACACTGGTCATACCACCAGAATACCTCATGATGACACACTCAAATATGATGATACCTTTGACAACAGCAAATATTATGCTTTACCATTATCACAACAATCCCTATCTATACAACAATTCAAACAATTACTTCACAATAATTCTAACATTGAATTTACTCCACAACCTCCACAAATGCATTCTACAATGCATAATCAACCTTTATCCCATTGGACCCAATTTGTTAACCACATATTATCAAAATATGCTGACAAGAAACTCAAAGAAAGGTCTACATCAAAATTTAACAAATCTAATTCAACGTCTAATCACAAAATGAAATCAATAAGTTCTCTCACAAGAGAATTTAATGAGATACAACAAATTCAAGATCTCAATGAAATAAACAAATATCTAGATACTCTTATTAAAGAAATATATAATTCCTTAAAAGAATCAGACATAATAATTTGACAAATCCAAGATGATATTGACTCTTTAGAAATTCAATATCCCAATTCTGAAGAACAAAGTCAACCATCTTTAAACCATGGCAAAGAAGATTTTCAATCAAAACTAGATGAAGTCACCAAAAGACGTACTCATCTAAAGAAGAAACAAAGATCTCAGGATAAATCCTTGAAGATTAAAGCAACATCACTGCAAACTACAATTAAGCATCCCTCACCCATATGAGAAACTCAGTCTCATCTAACAACAATTATTAATTACTTCATACCATCTTGGAAAGAAGTCAAATTCAATCCACAAGAAATCAGACCAACACCACAACAATGGAGTAATGAATCCAGTCATTCAAGCCTTGAAGACTGGTTATAAACTGATCAACAATGGAGTAATGAAACAAATAGATCTACATACAAAAACTGGTTACCTAAACCTTCAAACCCTTCAATAGAAAACATCAATAAAACTTCTGAAGCTCAAGATGTGACCAATGAAACAGATAGACAATATCTAGAGTCACAACTCGAACATCAAACCACAGAAGACAACAATCTTCAAGATAATAAAGATACTAAGGAAGAACAACAACGAACAACTCAATACACCAGAAATAAAACAAGACAATTCTGGTAACAATACTTCAAGAAAGACTATGAAACAAACAAAGAAATGGAGGAACAAGAAGTAAACAATGAAAAAGAATTACTAATACATTTTCTATTACCAGATCACTATATGAAGATCATACTTCCATATGATCATACTTCAACAGACAAAACTACGGAAATCTCTATTGAAACAATGAACAAGGACACCAATTTACTAATAGATATTCTTATTAAAGAAATCTATGACATTCAAGACATACCAGACTTCAACAAAAGAAACTGACAAATGAAAACTTTAAATTGCATCATATGAAATGCCATTTCAAGTTTATTGACAATGGAACCTAAAGCCATGATTAAAACCAATGGAATGTGGACACTTATTACAATAACCAACAATTCAGAAACTTTTCCATCCATGAAAAGTAAAACAACAATCACTACAAACCAAAAGGCCAACTTGATTATATTGGAAACAACACTATCATTTGGAAACAATCAATTCAAACATAATAAATCCAACAATACCTGGACAAATATCTCTGACGATGAAGAATGGTTACTTGAAGATGAATTCTCCTCTTCAATCAACAAAACTACCTCACCACCCTCTTCTAAGAAATCCACACCATTATCATCTACTTCCAAACCATCCTCTTCAACAAATCCATCCCAAAATTCTAAACATAAATATCATACTTGATGTAAAGGATACAAAGGTCTAGTCAAGCTACCTAACAAATTTGACAAAGACATCTATCTTCTTTCAAATTCAAAGAAACAAAAGCAAAAATTGATATCACAATTCAAATCTTCAAAACGACAATGCAAACATTGTAAAGAAACTAGACACAACAGTAACAATTGTCCCAACAATTGAGACTCAAATGTCAAATGCAAATTCTGCAAACTTATGGGACACATTGAAAAGAAATGCCCAGCAAAGAAGGCATATTCTGTTCAACAGAAAATTAAAACAAAACAGGATAAGAAATTGAAGAACAGGAAATCGAAAGTAACCTTCAATGAAGAAGACAACTTATTAAGTTCCAAATGGGATAAAGAGGGAATAGATGCAGAAGAGTCAGAATATGTCAGGAATGATCTATGTGGAGACAGAGGCAGAGGCAGAGATGTGAGATCAGAAGGAGTCAGGAATGGACCTTGGCTTCAGCTTATGTGCTGCACCGTTTCACTGTCAATGGTCCAATTTAGGAATAAGGATGAGAAGGGACTTAGAGGAAATTGAGAGGATGAATAGTTTAAAGTCAGAATAATCAAAGGCATTGAACTAAGTTGATTATCAGACTGGAGAATACATGACCATAATCCGCTACTTATATACCTATGGAAAATGTCAGAACATGATAAACAATAAAACAGAATCAACAGAAAAACTATGCGACATGATGGACATGTGATGGGAGCAACAGAGACATAATGGAGATAAATGACATACAATGAAAAATAAGCACATGGAAGAGATGGGTGGTGACATGAATAAAATGACAAAGGGTGGCATAGTATAAAAGAAAATGTGAAGGTAAGGTGGAAACATTGGTATTGAGTGGAAATGGTGTAAAAGGAATAAGAACTAATAATTGATGGGAATAAGAAGTGAGTGGGATCAAAAGGAAGATATGCGGAAGTGTACAGGAATATCTGGAAAGAAATAATATACAAGAAATGGTAAAATATAAAATAGTAGGAATAAAAAGGGAATAATGTGGAAACAGTCGGTATCAGTCAGGGCTAGTCCAGAATGTATGAGTTGTAATACAACTCTGACATTTTAGAAGAATTTTCTAAAGAATTCCACAAAATATAGAATAACAACTCCTTGAATAACAGTACAAAATTGACAATACCTTGTCAATACTGTTATAAGACAGGACATTCATATGAACAATGTTCAGAAAGAAACCTCTTTATTGAACAGTGCAAGCAGGCTATAGAAATACCAATAAATAAATTCATTCATAAATCAAATGAAATTGTTAATACTCAAGAAACATCTTATTCTATGAAACAAGACATATGTGCTTGTTGCAAAGAACAAGGCCACTCATATGCTGAATGCAAAAAGAAATTTACATGGTATACACCACCATCTAAATATCTTTATTGTGATAGCTCGGAACATCTATACAAAAATTGTCCAACAAGACATGCTAACAATTTAAAGAAAGGGAAAAGCAAAATCGACCCTACATCTTGTCTTTACTGCAAAAAGACAGGACACAACTATAAACAATGTCCTAAATGATGAAGACAAAAACTCCTACAACAAACATGGGATATACAAATCAAGAAAGATTCACTATCTCAAGATCCACCATCCCAGGATAATGATGATGATAAATCTACAACATAAATGCAATTTAACATATAATAAATATTCGATCATATGGATTATAATTTCCTCATTATGATAATTGCATCCATTGATAATCAAATATTAACAACATTGTCATAGATATAATTGAAATGTGAGGCATCTTAATTTATCAATGACCTGTCATTGGAAACAAATATGGGAACAATAACCTCTTCTTGAATTCTTGATCAAAGACAAGAATCTAAGAATTTCTGATTACCATGCAATTTAAAGATCTTCTATCCTTTGTTAGAATTTCCCAAAATCTGTTACAATCTGTTACAACCTGTTTTAACAACTGGTAACTCTGTAACATAAACCCAATTATCTCAATGTGATATAATTAAATAATTGTTATATTATTTTGTTGTTAGAACTATTTCCATTTTAAGTTATGGCATACTTAATATAGTTAAAATAGATGTATCACAGTTATAACATGAGATCACATGAGAGAAAAGTTATAATAGGTTATCACATGGATTGATAGGGTCCAAAATTGCTAAGACTGTGATACTCTGTTCAGAACCATTCTGGTATATGTATACAAGCATATTTTATTTCAAACAATTTCTGATTAATTGAAGAGAAAATTAAGAGTTCATTTGAGACCAAGTCGATTATCAAGTGCCTCTTTGTGAGCTTACTAGAGCTTGTCCACTTTGCTGTCTTTGGCTTCCTCTTCCTCCACCATAATGATTAGGCTCCAGTGCTCTAGGAATTGGGGGAGGTTGTTCTACTATGGCTAAAACACTAAGCAAAGTTATATCAGAAGTAGATAAGGTCATCTCCACAGCCTGAGCTGTCTGGATCAGTATCTGAGAAGTTGGATGGATATTTGGAGTGACATGAGAGAATGGAGAGTGGCTGTCATTAATTGGGGTAGAGCTGGAGCTAGAGCCTACATTGGCTACTTGTAAGTGTGGTAGAGGCATCTAAAACACTGACAATCAGTTTGAAAAACTGTTCAAAGTCAATAAGACAGCTCACAGGTGTATGAAACTTGTGGATAACTTGTTGCTGTTCAGGATTATCACCTACTACTGAAAGTCATGAAACACCTCCAATAATTCCATCATCCCAATCACTATCCCCAGTACCTATCCCAAAGTCTTCATCTGAACCAGAGGATGGATTGCACCAACTAAATACAATGGTGTTCCAATAGTTAATAAGTTCATGATTACCTGCATTCCAGTTCATCATGATAATTCCCTTATAATGATTGTAGAGCTCTTTGTAGTTAAATCCTGTATAACAACCAACTTCTTCAAAGCTGGGATCCCAAGAATGGAGATAAATGACCTATTCAAAATGAGAATTAGTCTTAACTCTGAGAAATTACTGGAAGTGATTGAAGACTTACTACTACAGTGATAAAAGCAATTGCACCTGGTGTTGTTGCTTTTACATTCCATAACTGGCCATTAGTCTTGTGACTTTTTTGCTGAGTTCCTGCAAGTGATGTTGGTCCAAAAAGGAGTGTTCACAGGAGCTGCATAATATAAAAGCACAATTAGACATATGCTACAGTCAGGTAAGAAATCATACCAGTGCAAATGCTTCTACCTTGAATAGAGTTGTTGCATCCTTTTTCTTATCTGGATATAGAATAGGATAATACTTTGATGAGAAGTCAGTTTCAGTGGGAAACTTCAGAGCTTCAATCCAAAATGGATGTTGTTGTTGATCTTGGAGCTTCACTTCTTTTGCCAGCCTCAAAAGCTCAGGAAAAAGAGTGGGTGCCACTGTTGTACCCATCTGGTTGACTATTGTACGATGAATGCTGCTCATGCCTTTGAAAAACTGTAGTATATAAAAAATATCTCAGCAATTGAGTAACCAATACAGATAATAATAAAAACTTACAATTGTCAAAAACTTGGGATCACTCTCCATTTGCTCATGGAGCTCAGGTGGAACAACTCTATAGAGCTCAGCAATAGCTCCTTTTGCCTTGTTTGTAAGATCTTTGCAATACCAAAGATTGGGGTCATCAGGATCAATTAGATCAGAGAGATCAATGTGTTGAACAGGAAATGCCTCATTGAGTAGATACAACTCATTCATGAGTGCAAACTTCTTTCCAAGATAATCGACTCACTTCTTGAAGGCTGTTTCAGCAAGTGGCTCAGACATAGCCAACTGTGTTAGTTGAACTTGAGCCAATGCCAGTTATGGGGCCTTTGCTGCTGCTGCTACCAGATGACAGAGGTTGTGATTGTTCATCTGGAAAATCTTGATTGTCTGATGAAGCTCTTCAATTTGCCCTTGATACTCTCCAATTGCCTTACAAAAATTAGCAATATGCAATTACTATATTTTCAAAATTACTAACCTTGTGATATTGACCATGATTTGGATTTGTTGGCAAAGTGGGAAAGGGCAAGTTCAAGTCAACAGCAGAATTATTGGCACAGTTAGACTCAGCATCACTAGCAGCTACTGAATCACTGTCAAAAGCAAGTTCAAGGTCTCTGGGCTGAGACTGAGGAGAACATAGCATGAAGAAGTCGACTAGAGCTAACAATAACAAAGAAATAGATTTAACTCTTGTTTTATAACTAGTAGTAGATTATAGGTTTATTTTTAGAAAAGAACTAGACTATATTTCAAACACATAAAAAGAGATCAGCATCAAGAACATCAAATACAATGAAGGTGTTTACATGTGGACCATCAAATGTAGAAAATAGAACAATACTGCAGATAATTGATTCTGTGAAGATAACTTCATACTTTGCTATTAGCTGTTATGCTACTTGAATGAACTGAAGATCAGTGTCTTTTTTGAGTAGTGGCCCTTTATATAGTGTATAAGGACAAATAAGACAGAGTGGAATATTCTTGCCATCAATAATAATGTTAAAAGCCTTGAGGAGCTGACCATAAACATTTTCTTTACCAGCTCTGTAGAGGATATAATCATAATGAGGTTTTCCATTAAACAATGGATTGCATCGCAAATAGTCAACTTCTTGGTGCCAGTCAATGACTGATGCATAGAAGACTTTGATGAAGAAGTATTCTTGGAACTAGAAATTGTAATGTAGATTCAGTAAAACCAACTAGTAAAAAGCATTTAGGGACTTTACCTCTGTCATATCTCTGATATACTTCTGAGATGGCTGGGATAGTGGGAATATCTGTTGATTAAGGTTGGCCATCAGAAATATATTGACATCTCTTGCCAGGTTCTGATAGAGCTGATTGTCATAATGTTTAGTTGCAGCTTTTGCAAAACTCCACATAGGTCCTGGTGATCCAAGATGGATTCTCCCACAATTAAGTGCTGTATATGGGATTATTTCATGTGATAACTCTAATTTATCAGCTTCTGCCTGAGCAACAGCAGTCTGAATCATAGTCATTGCCTCATGAAGTGTAGTGTTATTAAGAATCTATAAATAGCTTGAGAACTTCTGAAACAAATGATCAAGTTATATTACCTGTGGTTCAATATCTTTGAAGTTTGTATATTGGTAAGCTGCTTTTACCATGCAGTGTTTTTGTTCGCTTGGC
Source organism: Leucoagaricus sp. SymC.cos (assembly GCA_001563735.1). NCBI lineage: Eukaryota > Fungi > Basidiomycota > Agaricomycetes > Agaricales > Agaricaceae > Leucoagaricus > Leucoagaricus sp. SymC.cos. Next base: position 72,038 of record KQ961957.1, on the reverse strand, counting down.
TGTGTATTAGCATTGCGAGTAACACCTTTGCTCAAAATATCACCAAAACAATATCTGAGCATATGATTCTTTGGAAAATTCCATGGTTTACTCAGATTGATCTCTTGATATCACTGGCAGATAAGATATGAGTTTGACTATGAACAATATAAGAAAACCATACCATAAGCTGTTTGTCATATGCTGCTACTTTGGCCTTACCAGCCAAAATAGTTTCATCTGTATGGACTTCAAAAGAAGCATACATATCAATATTGAGATAATGGCGAATTACTTGGAGTAAATTGTATCCTTCTGGTCCAAATTGAAGTGCAAAGAGATCGTGAATTATGTATAGTGACAGCTTCAAGGTTGTTAGCTCGAAACTTGACTATAAATAACTTCAAGAAATACCTTCATAATATCTTCAAATTTTGATGCATCTGAGAAATGCACATTCAGAATTTTAGAAAAATGATGTAGACCATGCCAGCATGGAGCAGCTACAGCACCAGTAGTTCCAATAGTATGAGTTCTCAGAAATTTCTAAATATTATACAACTGAATAAAATGCTTACTGATCATCAATTTCTTTGTGATCTTCATATGAAAGTCTTTCAGTATATTGCTGGATCAAAGGCCATAGATGTTTTCCACTAAGACCATGTGCATTATTATGCATGCGATCAAATGTCAGAGCATGATATGGGTCCAACATTGATCCTAGCTTCCAAAATACATTCTGAAAATCAGAAGAGTTGCTTAGAGAGAATACCAAAAATAGTCTTCAATTTTACATACCTGTATCAGCCACAGTCCAGCTGACTTGAGATCATTTTCAGCTTCTGCAGGACTCTTTTGCAGTGCTGTATCCACAATCAATTTCATAGTTTCCTGTATTTGCAGTGGGTAACTTTGAGTAACCAACTGTTGTTCCTCTCTTGGAACTAGACAGATTGGGCAAGGTTTAAGACCTTGGAAGCCATGTATACAAGCCATGACACTTCTGAGAGTTATGAGTTTCAAATACTAGGATAATCAATTAACAATAATTGAACTTACTGCTCTTCATAATCAGCAGAGAGAATCAAAATGACAGGAAATAGTAAGCAGCTTATACTATCTCCATGTTCGATCCATGCACTATTTTTTGCATGTTTTCTGAGAGTTAAGAACAGTTGTCAGAAGGAGTCATGCCAGATTACATGTTTGAAATCAATCCAATTTTTTTTGCCTTTTTCTTGTTCATCCTCTTCAATCTGAAGAGCATTGGCAGACAACCCTTCTTGATCTCTTACCACCACCTTCCCTTTTGGGTTGTTGGTTTTGAGAGATTAGTCTACGTTCTACCCAATGTCCGATATGTCTGCTAGTAACCTTTTCACTAATCTCGCTCTTGATGAGAACGCTATGGATGAGTTGGCGAGTGAGTTCAATGCTGATGAATTCAACACCAAAATCGCCGAGGCCGTTTTAAAAATGCCAACCGCTAAATGTCGCAAGAAGAGGAAGGCCTCGTCACCTCCCAAACCTATCACTCCTGGTGGACTGGGAACTCCTATTCCACCTCCCACTACTCCTGTTGCTGGACTGGTCACTACTGGTTCAGCTATTCCTGTTTCTAACAGTGTCGGCACTTTTGCCAACATTGTTTTCAACACTCTACGTAACACTCTTATGTCCACTCATCCCGATTCTTTACTGGGCCCTCTTATGGTTTCAAATGAGGATGCTCAAAATGTTTTTGACTTGCTTCGACATGTATGGTCGCTCTTCAAGGCTGAAGATGCACCTGCTGCCTTCCACGATGCTGCTTCTCGAGCTCACGTCAATTGGCATCTCTATTATTGATTGACTCCTTCCCCTTCCCTTATAAGGCATTCAATGATGTCTTACTCACCATCAGTGGCGATGGCAGTGAAACTGTCAATGCTACTCAAATCATCGAGCGGGCCATCAAACGCATCCCTTCCATTAGCGCCAAAACCATGCCCTCTCCACCTGTTGTCAAACCGGTGCCTACTGCCAACCCTAAGCCCACGGCTAAGGGCCTGGCTAAAATCGCTCAGCCACTTCCCAAGAAACCGGTGCCTGAGCTCAAGAAACCTGCTGCAAACAAGCCCACATGCTTGTTCGCTGACACACTTCAGTCTGGACCCAAGTCTCGGCCCTCCACACATCATGATATTGGCCTAGTCGAAATGGCCCAGGCCTTCCCATCCTTGTCGCCCGAACGAATTGCTTCCATGCACCATCTCGCTAATGCCCAAGAGCCTCCAGCTAAATGCCGGCCCTCTTCCACTACTACTGGCCTGACTAGATGCCAGATCATCATCCCATACAGCGATGTTGGTGACGTCAACGCTGCTGAAGTTGTTGCAAGCATTAACGGCATGCTTGAAGAACACAAGTGATCCATACGAGCTACCAATGGGCATGCCACTTACGGTGGAATTAATATTTCCACTACCACTGTTCCTGAACAACGTGATCTTGATTTGATCGCGAAATTTATTTCTGAGGGCCTCAACATCAAAACTACGGCCATGGTTCCACAGTCTAGGTCTTTCTTGAAGATTCTAGATGTTCCTTACCCTGTGACTAAAGACAATGTCACTAACACTCTCCATGCAGCTTCAGAGCCACCGATCAGGCTCGCTGCTCAACCGCATATTATGCACAACTCACGCCACTCAGACACCGCCACAGTGTGGTTCAATGTCTGGGATTCTCAATCTGGAGCTAACGTCAAGAAGCTCAACGGCACCTTCGTCACTATCAGCTCTGCCCGATGCATTATCCGGCCTGCCAAGGCCTGACCCGGAGTCCCCCTATGTCAACGTTGTTGGCATTGGGGCCACCCTACCAACTCTTGCAAGGCAGAGGCAATACGCTGCCCATGCTGCTCCGGGCCACACTCAGAGAAGAACCATCACGAATATGCTGGCTGCTGCAAAGGCAATCCCAAAGCCAACCCACCCATCCCACCCATGATTGCAGATGTCGATTGTCCACATGTTCCTATTTGTTCAAATTGCCACGGTAAACATGCGGCGAATGATCACAAATGCAAGTACTGGCGTCATCAGTTTGACGCAGGCTGGTTTTCAAGACAACGTGCTGAACAGTAAGCGTCTATTACGCGGGGCTTGCCACTTGGCGATATGGTTGTTGGAACCAGGTTTGGATGTTGAAGCCTTCGGTCATCTGACCCCTCTGACATTTTATTATATTTTTCTGTGTTTTAAAT
>KQ961957.1:48926-59725 GCA_001563735.1 Leucoagaricus sp. SymC.cos | reverse complement strand
GAAAGCTGGTTATCGAGTCCCCAATTCCAAAGCCATATTCTGAGGAGACTGGTGATGATGCAGATGTGGTACAGGATGAGAACGACAAGCAGATTGACCTTGATGATGGAAATGCATCAGAGTAGACAATTAGATAAGCAACCGGTTATTTCTGTCCCAGTGTGTTACCGGTGTGATGTGACATGATCTCAAGGTGTCTCAAGGACTGTAAAGGCCTGATAACACTAGATTCCAAAGATCTCTTCTGATACAATGCTTATGTTACTCCGTGCCTATAAAAGATTTACTGTACAAAGGAATCAATGTCACGCCTTTGGTCATGTATTTTTTCACAGATCAGACTACAACATTTTATTTAAAAAATCAATTAAATTTGGCCATCTCAAGGACCGGTGGATGACTGTAGTGTGATTATTATCACAGTACTGGGAATAATTACCTAATTAGGGATGTAATATGATGTCATAGCTAGGTCTAGATTGTCATAGCTTACAGAAACAATAATTATGTGATTACATCATAGTTATAATAGTTTGGCCAGTTATAACCCTTTTCAGTATTTTCCAACAAATTCATTACCACATGAATAGAACATCTTCTATTTCCGCTACTGATGTTCATCCACAACATTAACATTCTATTCCCCCTGGCAGAACACTATCAATATTCAACATTAAGTAAAACTCACAATGAACACTGGACACCACTCCTGATATTAAGTTATCTATGATAGTACATAGATCTAGAAAGGAGATAATCTATACCAATTAGTTGAAGAAGACCCCATTCTTTCACATACTGATTGCACCAGAATTGGAAGTCTTCAACTAATTTATCTCAATCACACCCCTGCTTCCAAACTTCTGGACATGAGGCATTGGATAAACTCAATCAAACCTGTTCATATATCTTTGACTTCTTAATGTCTCTCATAATATTTGGATCACAATTTGATGATGTGTCAACCAAATTAACCTACTATTATTAATGACATCTAAATTTAATGCCATAATCACTTGGACTGACAATCCTGGCAATCTCTTTGATGACCTTATGATCCATCTAAATTAAATACTGAAGAATGCTCTAATGATTGACAACATCTTTACTATTAAAGACAATAATAGCCATTCCAGAGAACAATGTGTCTGACCACTATATTCAAGACAATTACACCGATATTATGATGAACAAATCAAATACCAACACATTACTTTAACTATACTAAAAGATCTGGAAGTCATATCTGAAGAACCTCCAAAGAAAATGCCCTCATCAACAAACTCCAAATCTAAAGAAACTCCAATAAATATTTGAATATCCATTAAATATTCAACCACACTATAAAAGCCCCAACAAATCTCCTTACAATCTCAACATTCAATGACTCAGGTCATTGAAACAAAAACTACTAGATCACCATTGCCCTCTACTTCTACCTCTAGTAATGAGAACTTGAACACTTTGATCTCATTACTTCACTCATCCTCAAGCACACCCTCTACATCCTCTTCTTTGCTTGGAGTGCAACCAAGTGAAGTTAATGCATCCCAAACTATGAATGCCATTATTTGATGTGCATTTTCATCACCATCCACAGCCACTGACTTCATATTCCTTCATAGCAGCTCTCCTCAACTCATTGCATCTGTGTATGAGATCAGGACTCTCTTTGATTTGCTCTCTCTTGCAAGAGTGAATTACAAATCCATTGCCTGCACCACTGCCAGCCATCTTGATGTGCTGGAACACATTCTCCCATGGGGTTCCCATCTTGAGAGCCTCATCCAACAATTCAACACTATCACAAAAGAACATTATTGTCCTTCGACAAAAGGCCAACAGCCTACAGTGCAATATGCACAGGCTGTTATCAGCACCACAGCACCTTCCCCTTGAATATCTCCCATCACTGCTACTTGACAGCAGCAATCTTCAAAATTGGTTGAGCATAATGCTATGCTCCCAACTTATCCCATTTCGATGACTGGTGGACAAGCTCCTCCAGCTACTACCACACCTCCTCTTTGACCTCAATATCAACACCATCTCTGTGACCTATATGGTTGAGTGGACCATCTCAAGATGCAGTATACTCAGTACTACTGTGAATATTGCTCGACCCATGCCCCTGGCCATTTCACCAAATATTGTGCCAGAAATCCTTATTATGGACTTAATCAATGGCAAGTCCCCTCAACAAGCCTTCCAAAGGCTATCATTCCTGAGAAGCCCAACACTGCTTCTTCCACCACTCCTTTCATCACCCCCATCAATGCCACCAAGAAGTCCAGAACCCAACTTCTTAATGTATGCTGCAAACAGTCCAGTATATCAACTGGCAATCATGCTACCACTATCCCCTCTTGCAACAAGTTCAGAATTCAATCTGAATGACATAATCCCACTCAACAATCTCCTTCCAAAACCAAGCCCCTCTCTCATGCCAACTCTATGCTTCCAAGAAGACCAACAAAACAAGTTTTTGGTCCAAGACTGGAGGATGAGGATTACTATACTTCTGAGTATGAATATAACAACTTAGAAATATATAATACAGTAGGAAAAGAACATTACAACTAGTAGAAAACAAAATAAAGTATTGATGTGGACATCAACATAGAAAGGAGATAATGTTATGAAACTCAATATTTAATTTGGATTTAATATTGATTTTATGACATAATAACAACACTTATATCATGAATATTATTTAAGATTTCTTAGATAATATTATGATTATGTAAGATGATTATAAATTATGATCCCATTATAATTAGTCATTATACTTACTAATTACCTCTTATGATTATATCTTGAACAATACGATGAATAGTTGTTATCACAGCTATGAGACAAGCATCATTATAGTTCATATAACAACCTACATGCTTATGATGTGATACAATTGATGTATATTGAATGAATCTTCATGTCATGCATGGCCATCCAATTATAGAACTTGTTTACAATATTCTATGATGTGTTTACATTATTCCATGATATTCTTAGTACTTTATTTACAATGTTCCATGACTTGTTTACATTGTTCCATACTATTATTAGATAGAATGTTCTACAACATTCTACAACATTCTATGACCTTCTATACTATTCTTAGATATTCTATAATCTTCTATGATCTTCTAGAACATTCTGGAAACTAGACATTAGGCATTCTAACTATTGTTAGAACTGTGCTGCCTCCATGTTGTAGAAGGACTTCAAAGACTTTGATCAAGATCCTAACTTCTATTAATCCTCAACATTACTGATTAACTACATATATCTTGATCTGTTGTCCTGGATCTCCTGACACATCCAATCATTATTATCATAATGTCCCTTTCTATTGACACTCTCTTTCCTGTAATCTTGTAGACTAGAACTATACAGTACATAAGTAGATACAAACACTGTAACAGTATATAAGTGAGCAAAACCAACCAAGAAAGCCCCATCATTCTTACTTGGTTAGGTGGAGTCTCAAGAATAGAGCCTCTTTAATCTAAACTGAGTGTGATCTTGAGTCCCTCTGAGACATACTTGCTTAAGTTGTAAAGTCACTCTCAATAGAATACTTTGATCTAAGTATTCTATTACTGTTCATAATACTTGTGATGTAGAATCTCTTGAGGAGTTAGTGGACTCTTGATACAGGAGATTAACCTGAGATAGAAGTCTCTACTGTCTATCCATAGTTGATCTGGTATTGAGTATATACAGGTTCTATTATGCCAGCTTGGTATTGCTGACATAAGCCTGAACTCACTAACATGAAGAGCCTCCTCTGTTACACTTCCTGTAGAGGATGACATAATGTGCTTGATTATAAATAATCTAGTGTCACTATAGCACAATCAATAATCATGTGTTTCCACCTCCATGCTTACTTTGGTATACACAATGATCTGTACTGAGTCTGGGTGTTGTTTGTGATCAGCAGTGGTGATATGCATAGGGAAAATGCTGGAGAAGGAAGAGAGCTGGAGGAAGGAAGAAAAGAGAAGACTACAGAGACAATAAGGAAGGTGTGAAATTCTTTCCCATTAATGTGAGGCTCCTAGAGGTTAGTAGTTTTGGTGAATTTTGCTGATGCTGAAGTTGCAGTTGACTCTGAAGTTGAATTGCTTCTGCTTGCTACCCCATTGAGCCAGATCTCTCAGGAATATTTGTTAGGTGGCTTTGAAACTCAATTGTAATAATCTTGATTCTTTCATACTACCTGCACCACTGTGTCTCTTGGCCTTGGGCCTTGCCAAGCTTCTCCATTCTTGTTTGTTGCAGAGAAGACAATCAACTCTTTGGGCTATTCAATAGGTATGTGTATCTCTAGCTCAATACATGATCATTGTCATTCTATTGCTAAGCATGGCTTTGACATTGCCAGTGATCTTTATTTCAATTTCACCATGTGTAAAAGCTGACCTAATCCTGTGAAGTTCCACTGATCTCGATGCTCTGCAAGTGCTTCTGTCCATTGATTGTATGGACTGCAGAGTTGGGGCACCTTCAAATATAAGTCTTCAATTTTACCAATCAAATAACTGTACAATCTTTGATCCTGTGTGCTATCCAATTGATTTTCCAGGTTTATATCATGGCTAAAGTAACACTAGGCCTGCAGGACATCACACATGCCATATTTCAAGCCAATTTTAGTCCCACTTTGGTCAAGGCAACATTACTCTCATAACTGCAGACTGACCAAATTTCTCAGGGTGAATGGTGAATTTGGTCACCTAGGCCATCTCGGGCCATCAGCTTATGTCCAATTTGGGCATGGACTCAAATATTGATAACAATCTACTATTTGCCAGGCCATTCAGTGCCTGTATCTCACCAGTGCTGTTGCCTAGCAGGCCCAGCAATAAGAGTTATTTTTGAATGCAGCTTACCAACCGTTGGCTTATGTCCTCCCTTCATAGTTCAGTAGATTTAGCAAGTGTTTAATTGACTGTGTATTGGGTAATATGCACTAGTAAAGAGACATTCTCACCTATGTCTCAAATATTGTGTAAGGTGGTGGTATGGGAGATTTCCTGTAATCTATGTCACTAGTGAATTCCTAGATTTAGATTTTTTCATTTTCATATCTATGCTTGATTATCTTCACTGTCATTGTTGTCACTGTCACTGTCTTTGCTGGTGGGAAACATAGAGAAGGGAGAGGATGTGGAGTCTTCTCTAGAAGACTATGACTGCTTGTGGCATCATTATCCTACTCACACCTCTGAAAATATGGGCTCACTGTGGATGTTGGTGTTGATCCAAACTCATCCATGTTGCTCTCATTGGTGGTCACAATTTTGAAGATAATGTTCATGGTTCCAATTGAGATCGAGAGAGATGGTTCTGGCTCTGAGTCAGAAAAAGACCTCTTGCATTTTCTCAACAACAATGGTGATGGGGTATGGGTCAGTGGGAAGGGGAGAGGGAGAGACAAGGTCTGTGAGAATGAAGAGAGTGTGTCTTGATGTGACCCCTTCCACCTGTGGTTACCAAAGTTGGGCTCAGGAACTTGGTCAAGCTCCTCTTGAAATTGTGCAAGTCCAGGGCACTTGTTGTCTGTGATATCATCCTTCTTGATTAAAAAGTATGGCAAGGGATGGGCTGTCAACCCAACCTCAAAGAACGCATGTGAATGAATCCCAATAAATCCCCAATTTGGATTGTATATTGAGTAGTGCAACATTGGGTACCAGCTTGCACAAAGAAAAGTCTTGTTCCAGTGCAAGGTGAATGTGCCATGTTTGACCTTGAATTCGAAGGTCTGAGGTTCTTGGTTTCTCTGTGTCATCTGTTAGCCCAGCAACACTATCTGATCTCTTGAGCCCAATGCATCTTTATGATGGCAATGACATTTACAGTGGTTGGCCAAGCATTGTCCATCTTAATCACAAGGCAAGGGGGAGTGGGAGGGAGCAGAGACCTGTAATAATTTGGTCCCTGCAAGCATGAACAAATGCTCTAAGCCATTCAACCTGAGTTGCCTGTAGTTCCAATCTATTAGTCCATTCAATAAATTTCAGAAATCAGTAAATCTAGTTTATTCTCTGATCTATGGTGATCAATCTTCTTTTCTTATATTGCTTGTTCTCAGGTTCCCACCTCTCAAGACTCACACACAAAGTGCTGCTGTTCAATGCTCCCATATTTGCTACTATATTTGGTCAGACCTCAATGAATGTTCCCTTTCTGAGAAAAGGTGTTACTTAAGTTCTAGTTTTATATTAACTTGTCAAAAAATCATAAAAAGGCAGCTCAAGTGACATTCAAAGCTACATCCTCAAACACATTCACAAGCTTAATCCCCAGCCATGCCCCCAAACATTCCAGCTCTGACCTTCCCAACTGCTCCTGCCACTCCTGGCATTACCCAGCTCCGCAAAGAGAACAACAAGGCCATTCACAAGTATCTTTTGAGAAAGGCCCATGCTCTAGTCAAAAGGACTCCATGTGAACACAGAGTGAGGTGGATTTACTTTTGCAACAGTGCTATGAGGAATGCTTCCTTGTCAAACTTGGGGCATTGGTTCACATATGTATGTCCTCATTATTTGTATTCTGTGTGACCGTTCTTCTGCTCAAATTCATTAGTGCAGTCACTGCTATCAGTGGGAATGGCTTTCTGACTCTCTTCCCATCACCAAATTCCTTGAGAAGGATCTTGAGTTCTACATCCTCATGACAATCTGTGACATGTTGTGTCCTTGGCCTTGTCCTCATCAGCCTCGAATCCCCACTGAAGGAGGTAGAGGTAAAAGAGGGAAAGAAGACAATGCTCACCAAAGTCAGGTCTCACTCAAGCCCACTCCCATTTTATCAAGCCACATAACTCTCATTGTGTGGTATGAGGTGCAAATTCTACACTCAGTCCAATCTCAATTGCTAATCCAAAATTTTTCAGAAGAACTTTGGTTGGCCCCATCATATTGACATCTCCTGATCAATGAGTGGTGTCTTCAGTCTCTCTGACCACAAGGTTGTTTTGGGGGTATATGGAATGGAGCATGGAGATGTGTACAAGATCTATGAGCTAGGCAGTAATACCTGGAGTCCAATTGCCTGGGATAAGTTCATTTTTTCTGGCCCAGAGAGGAAGATTTGCTTCAGACATGAGGGTGTCACTGTCTGTCCCAGCTTCTCTGCCATCCACACCTCTGCCAGTGGCCTTGTCCTTCATTAATCCACTTCTACTACATTCATCCTCATTGTATTCTGCTACTTTGTTGTTGTTGTTGTTGTTGTTGTTGTTGTTGCTGTTGTCATTGCCATTCTTCTTTCTCATATCACTCATCTTTCATTGCCTTTTCATGCTGCCATGCTATCTGTGCCTTCTCCCTACCTTTTCTCTCTATCCTTGTTGCCTGCCATAGTCTTTCTCTTTGCCTTGTGCCTTCTTCATATCAATACCAGACCCACTCTGAGCTCTTATTACTTTACCAAAGATTGAATCTCAATTTTTGCTTGCTATTCATGATGGTTTCACACTATGTGCACCAGACATTAGAAAAATGAATTTTCCAGAGCTCAGAAGAACCCAACTAGTTTCTGCCCCAACAGGTTAATGGCATGATCATGGGAAACAATGACAAATCTCTGCATTAACAGACAAATCTCTGCATTAACAAATTATTGATAAACCCTGCATTGGCAAGAACACCTCTTTCTCTCCTTCTCCCACACCCCTTGCTCCTCCCACCTTCCACCCTTCTTACCATGAGCATTTTTCAAGAACTTAAGAATACCTTACATAGCTATGCAAATTGGTTCCTGTATTTGCATTATGACATTTCATAATCCAGAGTATATACTTCACAAAGAAAAATACTTCTTAAAGTGCTTGCACAACAGCCAAAGGTCCATTTGTGGGATATCACATGCCAGCTGTGGACTGACCTCCACAATTCTCAAGAGAAGTGTGTGAATCTTATTGTTTGGGAAGCATGCAATAGCCTCAAGATACTTGTGATTCTAGTATCCAAAAAAGATAAAGGATGGGAGGAGAAAAACCATGTTGGGCTTGCAGGCATGGAGGAACTCAGTGACTTCTTTGACACAGTAATCAGGTAACCTCAGCACCTTGAAGGAATGAAGGGAGCTGGCATGGGGGCAAGATTCTTGCTGGGATGTAGAGGAATTTTGCTGGGATGTGGATAGATCTTGCTGGCCAGGGGAAGCTATTGTAGTCTGTGATTTCTGTCATGGCTTAAATCTTGTAATGCATTAGGGGAAGGGCATGCTCACCTTTTCAGGCTTTCCTCCACTAGATTGGACCACTTGGTTGCTTTCTGCATAGATCTGCTTTATATTATGATGCTGTACATTCAAATGTGCTCATGCATACAACCTGGCAGCTGTGAGCCTGGTTTTATGCTCATCAGTGTTGATGTGGTTGAAAATGTTGAGAAATGTCAATGCAACCTGGTGTTGAATACAATGGATGAGCAAAGCATTGATCCAGTGCCCAGTGGCAATGAACTTACCTCACAGAATATCCAATCTATCTTACTGGCATCCTGTGATCCCCATGTGTAATCATATTCCAAGTTCATGCTAACTAGATCTTTGATAGTGGACTGGTTGCAGTAGTCATGAGATAGTGTTCATCTAATTCTTAACAAGTCACTCACTTTTATTTGCACAAAAAGCTCAGAGTCCTTGTCCAGACTGAGTGCAGATGCCAATTCCCCACACATGGCCATGGTTTAATCTCGAATTGGGTTGGAGCAGGGCAGCAGAGGACAAGAGTCTGTAGTGGCACCCCTTCTTGATCTCTTACCATCACCTTCCCTTTTGGGTCATTGATTTTGAGGGATTAGTCTACGTTCTATCTGATGTCTGAAATATCTGCTACGAATCTTTTCGCTAGTCTCGCTGTTGATGAGAACACCATGGATGAGTCCACAAGTGAATTCAACACTGACAAGTTCAATGCGAAAATCGCTGAGGCCATCTTGAAGATGCCAACCGCTAAACATTGCAAGAAGAGGAAGGCCTCGTCGCCTCCCAAACCTATTACTCCTGGTGGACTGGGAACTCCTATTCCACCTCCCTTTATCCCTGCTGAGCCGGTTGCTACTGGTTCAGCTATTCCTGTCTCTAACAGTGTCAGCACTTTTGCCAACGTTGTCTTCAATACACTGCGTAACACTCTTACATCTACTCAACCCGATTCTTCACTGGGCCCTCTTACGGTTTCAAACGAGGATGCTCAAAATGTTTTCGACTTGCTTTGACATGTATGGTTGCTCTTCAAGGCTGAAGATGCACCTGCTGCCTTCTATGATGCCGCTTCTCGAGCTCACGTCAATTGGCATCTCTATTATGCCAGGCTTGTTGCTCTCCTGATCGACTCCTTCCCCTTCCCTTATAAGGCATTTGATGATGTCTTACTCACCATTGGTGGTGATGGCAGTGAAACTGTCAATGCTACTCAAATCATCAAGCGGGCCATCAAACGCATCCCTTCCATTAGCACCAAAACCATGCCCTCTCCACCTGTCATCAAACCGGCACCTACCACCAACCCTAAGCCCATGGCTAAGGGTCCGGCTAAAATCGCTCAGCCACTTCCCAAGAAACCGGCACCTGAGCTCAAGAAACCTGCTGTGAACAAGCCCACACGCTCGTTCACTGACACGCTTTGGTCTGGGCCCAAGTCTCAGCCCTCCACACGTCATGATATTGGCCTAGTTGAAATGGCCCAGGCCTTCCCATCCTTGTCGCCCGAACAGATTGCTTCCATGCATCGTCTCGCTAATGCCCAAGAGCCTCCAGCTAAACACCGGCCCTCTTCCACTACTACTGGCCCGACTAGATGCCAGATCATCATCCCTTACAGCGATGTTGGCAACATCAATGCTGCTGAGGTTGTTGCAAGCATTAACAGTATGCTTGAAGAACACAAACGATCTATAAGGGCAACCAATGGGCATGCCGCTTACGGTGGAATTAATATTTCCACCACCACTGTTCCTGAACAACGTGATCTTGATTTGATCACGAAGTTTATTTCTGAAGGCCTCAACATCAAAACTATGGCCATGCTTCCATGGTCTAGGTCTTTCTTGAAGATTCTAGACGTTCCTTACCCTGTGACTAAAGACGATGTCACCAACGCTCTCCATGCAGCTTCAGAGCCACCAATCGGGCTCGCTGCTCAACCACGTATTATGTGCAACTCATGCCACTCGGACACTGCCACAGTGTGGTTTGATGTCTGGGACTCTCAATCTGGAGCTAATGTCAAGAAGCTCAATGGCACCTTCGTCACTATCGGCTCTGCCCAATGCATTATCCAGCCTGCCAAGGCCCGACCCGGAGTCCCCCTGTGTCAACACTGTTGGCGTTGGGGCCACCCTACCAACTCTTGCAAGGCAGAGGCAATACGCTGCCCACGCTGCTCTGGGCCACACTCAGAGAAGAACCATCGTGAATACGCTGGCTGCTGCAAAGGTAATCCTAAAGCCAACCCACCTATCCCACCCACGATTGCGGATGTTGACTGTCCGCATGTTCCTATTTGTTCGAATTGCCATGGTAAACACGCAGCGAACAATCACAAATGCAAATACTGGCATCATTGGTTTGATGCAGGCTGGTTTTCAAGACAATGTGCTGAACAGTAATTGTCTATTACACAGGGTGTGCCACTTGGTGCTTTGGATTGTTGGGGCCTAGGTTGATGGTGGAACCTTTGGTTGTCTGACCCCCTTGACTTTTTACTATGTTTTTCTTTTCTTAAATCTCTGCTCCTACTTCCTGCATTTTAGGTTAGGTATGCCTTAATTAGG
>KQ961957.1:13615-48822 GCA_001563735.1 Leucoagaricus sp. SymC.cos | reverse complement strand
AAAAAAGAGTCTGTAGTGGTAGGAGCAGATAAGGCTGACCTCACTTCAACAGGATTTATAGCAGTTTCTGCTGGTTTTACAATGATTCTCATAGAGACTCAGTGATTGCAGAATCAGGTCACAAAGCCACATCTCTTCCCTCATGGAGGCTCATGTCCTAGCTCATGGAAACACATTGGGAAACATAGCACCTAAAAGAGAAGTAAGCCCCTCTTTTTTAATTCTCTGCTGACTTCCCATTGAAAGCTTACCACCACAAGGGATATGAGGGAACAAAAACAGAAGCAGAGTAGTAGGATTTAGATCATCAAAAAGACAAGACAGGCAGTCAAACATTAGGTTAGGAAAGACATGACCAGATTTCTGCATAGCTTTGGTCAGCCACAGTCCCAGGATACTCAAAAGGCTTGGCTGGCTAACTTGTGCACCAGTTTCACATATATTGGTGAGCAGATAATGTGCAACGGGGCTGATTGGGCAATGATTGGCATCAGATGTGCCAAAAAGACAAGATCTGTGAGCCCCAACAACTGATGTGGATGCCTGCAATTGTATCACAAAAGCAGATAACTAAACTCCAACATTTCTGGCTCAATTTCCATTATCAAGTGTAGTTAGATTTGACAAATCAGTCAAAATTGTAGATTGACTGGATCTTGATGAGGGTATGAATTCATCCACAAAATAAAAGCTTTGAGTGCATAAGCAATGCCACCTCTTTACTAATGAACTAGCCCTCTTGCAAGTGATTTAAACTTAGATTTAAATCAGGGAGCATCCTCAAAATCACAGTACAAGATGTATGTTAGTTCTGTGATTAGTTCTATGAGAATTGTGGGCCATGAAGCAGATTTGATGATGACTGAGTTAATTCACAATTCCTGATTGAGACTAACTGATAAACTGGCTCCTCTACCAGTCAATACATTTACTGCATTGGAAGTCCATCAGCAATTGTTTGGATCCTGCAAAGGATTCAGTTGACTTATGAGCCACACACACGAGTTACAGATGCCTTCAGTAGCTTGCACTAGATTATGTCTCGAACTAGCAGAACAGTCATCAGAATTGATTATTATTGTGATTGGTTTTGTTCTTGTCTGTTTACTTAAAAAGAATGCCATCAAAGGCCCCCCAGTCTCACATGTGGGTTGCAAATAATCTTTGTCCAAGTTACAAAATTGTTGATTAATCATCAGCCATGCAGGCTACAGAAATTATGCAGTCTCAAACAATGCCTGACTTAAAGTTATCCTAGCATTGTTGCAAATCATGTGCAAAACTCATGCAAGATTTACATGTGATCATAGGAATTCATTTCTGGACCTTCACTATACAGTCACAACCATGTCCCAAGGTTGCTGCTCTTGCCTGTGGCTAAGGATCAAGTACTACACCTTCAACTTGCTGTCTTTCCCATGTGTGCAAGTGGCTGGTATGTTCCTGTATATCTGCATGTATATGGCACCACATGGCTACTGGTTCCTGTCATGCCAGGATTGGTCTTCAGCTACATGTCATGGCACTTGGGGAGAAATGTTGCCTGCACAAAATTCAGCATCCAGCCTGATCAAGAAATTCAAATAATGAACAGTGTTCCATTCAATGGTGATTATTCACAATCTATTCTGCATATCACAGTCTAAAATAAATCAACAAGTGATCCACAAATGCTCCAGCCTAAAGTCATAACATGTGATGAAGCAAAGTCACCTTGGCCTGTATTCCATGAACCTTGCTTTAGATAGGAGCCCTGTGTCTGCAGCCACAAAAAGCCAAAACATGACTTAAATAGACAGTCAGAATAAACAGACACTTGCTGTGCTCCCTCCTTCAATCATCTTGCTCATTGACCTCTTATGTTTACAACTATCATGCCAATCAACTAATTACTTAAGGCAAATATAAGTTCAACTTTCACAGCATGAACAAGTGCTGAGAGGGGCCAGATTGGCTGCAGATGTTGCATCTATGGAACAACTCTGAGCATCCCGATCACACACCATTACAGTTAATAAACCCTAAACATTTCCTCCAAATGCCAACCATTAACCATGGTTTGAAGATCCTGTGACAGAGGAAAAGAAGGCATCAAGCGATTGAGCTTTTCAGCTGAAGAGTTGAGTCAGGGCATGGTGCCACAAAACTGACTCGAAAGAATGAGACAGTGCATATAACTAAACTGGCCATAAAGTTTCCATGCTCATATTGTGAAAGTCACTACAATGTTGACTTTCCTTGATACTTCAACAACACATCACAGTCATCCAACAACAACTGACTTATTTTCTTCAGTATTGGAGCAGACCTTAAATATTGCTTCTGCTTTTATTTAATGTGCAATAGCATAGAGCCCTAGAAGTACAGCTATAAAGTAGTTTATATCATCGTGAGGACTGTACTTCAACTATGATTTTCAGCAATCAGACTGACATCTATATATATAGTTTGACATAAGGCATAGCATTCTGCCATAGCATTCAACACTCAAGTTTAACAAACTCCACTTTGTATCTTTGGGTATGAGTTGGTATCTGTGCTAGGAATTGTTCCCTGAATGTCCCTTTTGAGTGAGGCTGTCTATACAGACTTGGGCCTATGCAAAAGTGATGACAGAGAAACACTGAATGACTAGGCCTTGCCTGAACATAGAGTTCCAAGAGGTAAAGGTATATAGTTGAACAAGTCTAAACTAGAGTACAAAAAGTAACTAGTTGAGTTATATACCTATCAATAAATATAGCTACTGAACAGAGATAAAGGAAGCAAGCCATGAATGAGTGACAAAAATTAAATAGATAAATGGAAAGGTGTAACATTAGCCCATTTGTATACTTGAAGTGTCTGAGAGGATATCACCAAACAATTGCATAGAGAAAAGTGAAACTAAGCCCTGCTGTAACTAAGATGATAACAAATAAGAGAAACAAGGTGGAGAAAGTGGGAGAAGGATAATGAATAGGGGAGGATTGATCAAAATAGGCATCAACAGGGACTTCCTGTGATATTGGTGAAAGCAATGTCATCATACTCATATGGTTGAGTGTGATTGGAGTAGTTGCTGGAGGATGAAGAGGCTCTGTGAAAGATGCAAGTCAGAGGGCATTTGTTCTTTCCATGTCCTGGTCCCCTGTGGTGACAATGGGGGTAGATGTAGTCAATGCAGTCAATCATTCAATGTCCAGGTGCATTCCTCTGGCAGACGCTGCAAGTAAGGAAAGAGTAATCAAGGGGGTGATGTCCCCTGTGGCTGCAGCGAGATTGAAAATTTGGTCTGAGCAAATATTACAGTCAGAATGGACTCTGCTGAGGAGAGCATGGGTGATGTATTGGGGGCAGAATTGCATCTGCAGATGAACGAGTTCCCATGTGACCATCCTTGATGTCCTTTCATGAAATGGAAGGGCTTCTTCTTGAGTCACAGCTAGATAATTTCTCACTACTTGCTATTGATAATGTGCTGAGTAAATTGCTAGTGTGGTTAATGCAGCCATTAAGACTGTCAATTGCTTGGCAGAGGGTATGTTGCTGGTGGTAGAGAGAATAGAGAGTATTGAAAAGGCTGAGATCAAGAGGTGTTGATAGTCCTCAACAGAAGTCTCATCATCGTCATTGGCTATGGACCAGCCATTCAACATTGGATTTAGTCCACCTCATGAATATGGGCCATTGGCCAGTTGTCCTGCCATGTATAGGATCATTTCTGGGGTGAATGTCCCTGTTTAATATTTCTGTAGAGCTTGTCGATACATTTTCAGATTGGTGGAGATGGATTCCAGTGTCTATAGGCTGGAGATGCATCAGGCCACTTCTATCAAGCCCATCTGACAGATTCAAGCCTGTTGGGACAGGTCCTGGAGTGGAGATGTTGTGGTGGGAGGAGAGTTTGGGTGTGTTGAGGGGAGAGAAATGGGAGTGGGCTTTGGAGAGGTCATTAAGGGAGTTTATAGGAGTGGTCTTAGGCAAGAGAGTGTCTTTCAAGTTAATGATGATGGCAATGGATTCTGAAGAGTCAGACGACATTTATTGTTTTCTAGGTGATTTTTGAGTGGGTTTTGCATGCATTAAATGGGGTTTTTGTGATGTGGTGTGGGAGGTGAGGTATTCTTGGATAAGTTTGTCAGCAAATCAAGTTAATTCCTCCTCATGTATCCACTTGTTTTCTTGATGTCTGTATCCTTTCCATTTGACTAAATATTGAAGTCCTTCACTACAGAGGTGGTAATTAACTATCCCTTCGACTTCATATTGTTCTTCTCCTTCTATCATGTCAGGTGGTGGGAAGGGAAGATTAGGACCATGGATGTCATTCTCCTTGCATGGACTAAGGAGTGATGCATGAAAGACTGGATAAATCTTCCAGGTAGAGAGAAGGTTTAATTTATAGATCAATGGGGAAATAACCTGTTTGACAGTGAAGGGGCCTTATTGTTTCGGTGCTATTTTTGAAGATGGGTAGGACAAGTGGAGATTGGTAGCTTCCAGCCATACTTTCTGATGACATTTGTAGGATTTGAATTTGGACGTAATTTATTTTGCCATTTGTTCAGCTGAGAGTTTGTGAGAGGCAACAGCTTTGTTTCAAGCATGATCTAAGAGACATAGTCTTTCTTTAGAGGAGTTAATTGATGGCATTTCAAGAATGGTCAGGATGCCTGGAGGGGTTACTCCAAGAATAAGTTCATATGGAGACTGTTGTTGGTTAGCATGAGTTTTCGAGTTGTGAATGAATTGTAGAATGGGGATATGTTTTGACCAGTCATGAGGATTTTGGGATGAGTATATGGAGAGGTATGCTGCGATTTCTTGATTGTAGTGTTCTACCATTCTGTCAGTTTGGGGGTGATAGGCTGTCAAAAAGGCTTGAGTTATTCCTAGTTGGCTAAACAAGGGTTGGATGGATTTTGCGGAGAATCTAGGGTCTTGATCTGAAATTATCTTGTCAGAAATACCATAATGGGGAAAAAGTAGGTAAGAAATACTTGCACGATGTCATCCACTGTTGCAGTCTTGGTTGTTAGAATGAAAATAGCCCCTTTTGAAAGTCCATGGTCCACTATGGACAGAATTAAATCGTACTCTTGGTTGTTGTAAAAATGAGAATGAGGTAGATTGGTAATAAGATCCATGCCTATATGGGCAAAAGGTCTAGTGGTTTTTGGGGGGTCTATTGGTTGCAGTGGCAGTTTAGTGGGGTGTCAGTTAATTTTCATTTGTTGACAGAGGGTGCAACCTTGAATGTAGTTCTTGATGAACATGTTCATATCTGGTCAATAGATGTGCTTCTTCACTAGGTGATAGGTTTCCTGTTGTCCAGGGTGGCCTGAGAGTAGGTGGTTGTGGTAGTGGGATATGACTTCATGTCATAGGGATTGATCTTGGGGAATAATTACTCAGCCTTCGAATAGAAGGAGGGGTCCATATTCAGTGAAGTAGATGGTGTATCATTTATTGATTGTTTCTGGTTTGTTTTGTAAAAGGGCTTCGAGCATTTGCATAGATAGTGGATTGTATTTAGTTGATTTAGTGATTTGCTGTTGGAGAGCCATGTCAATTAGGTTAATAAAATGTTCTTTGGGTAGTATTGTGACATGATGGATAAAGATTTCTTCAGGCAGCATGGTAATGCCTTTGTTGTTGTTGTTGTTTTCTGGGACATGGTCCAGACGTCGAGATAATGCATCTATGGCTGTTAGTTTCAATCCTGGGATGTGTTGTATGTGATAGTTAAATGGTGAAAGGGTTTTGTGCCAATGTTCTTGTTGTCAATTGAGATCTTGGGGTTTTTTCCAGTAGGTGAGGTTACGATGGTCAGAGTGAATTATCACTGTGTGGGATGATCCTTCCAAGTAATACCTCCATTCTTCTAGGGCTTGTATTACAGTGAGGAGTTCTTGGTCATATATGTTGTAGTTTTGTTTGGCTGGTGAAAAGGTTTTTGAAAAGAACAAGATGGGTCTTTGATTACTGTTTTCATCGTTCTGGTAAAGGATTGCTCCTGAAGTGTATTTTGAAGTGTTGCATTCTATTTGGAATAGTTTAGCTGGATCAGATATAAGAAGGAGGGTGAGTTTAGTGAATTCCTGTTTAAGGTGTTTGAATGCAGTTTGGGCATCATGAGTCCATTTGAATGGTGTCTTTTTGGACAGGAGGGTATTGAGATGTCAAGTGAGGTTAGCATAATAATGAATGAATTTGTGATAATAATTTGTGAATCCAATAAAACTTCTGATGTTCTTGGTCATCATTGGAGTTAGCTATTGCTGTATTCCATCAAGTTTGACTGGGTCCATTTTGACTTTATTGGGGGAGATGATGAATCTAAGACATGATAGGTGTTGTTTTTTGAATTCGCATTTTTCTAGTTTCAGGTAGAGGTCATTCTTTTTGAGAATTTGGAAAACCTGTTCTGTTTGTGCCATTAATTCAGTGATAGTTGGAGCAAATATGAGGATGTTGTCCATGTAGATCAAGATGAGATTGTCATGGATCATAGTAGTGAAGATGGTGTCTATCATATTTTGAAAGGTGGCAGGTGAATTGGTCATGCCAAAAAACATGATGGTCAGTTTGAAAAGACCAAAGGGGGTTCGAAAGATGGCTTTCCATTCATCTCCCTTTTGGATTCAGATGTTGTTATATCCATGTCAAATGTCGAGTTTGGTGAAGTATTTGGTGTCTTTAAGTTTATCCATGATAGTTGAAATGTGGAGAATAGGGTATGCATTCTTGATTGTGTAGTCATTGAGGTAATGGTAATCCTGACAGGGTTGAAGTTTTCCATCTTTCTTTCCTACAAAAAAGAATAGGAATGCCATAGGAGATTTGGACTTTTGAATGTATCCTTTATGAAGATTCTCATTGATGAATTCTTTAAGAATTTGAGTTTCCATAGGGGAGAGTTGGTAGAGTTTATAGGCAATGGGTTTAAAGGTTTCTTTGAGATTGATTTTGTGATCATATGGTCATGAAGGTGGATATTGGTTGGATTGAGTTTTGCTGAACAGGGATCAGTAATAATGAAACTTCTTGGGCATCAATTTTTTGAAGGGGATTGTTTCAGTTGGGATTTTAGATTAAGCCAGTTGGGTGGCAATGGTGGCTTTGTAATTTAGTTCTAGGGGAGTCATAATGACATGAGCAAGTTCTGTTTCTATGTCGTGTTTGTTGTGATCGATAGGATAATGATCATGACTTTGTGAGTTGTGTTCCCAGTCATCAGTTGGGGTTTGGTCTGAGTGGAGGACTGCTAATTGGTCCAAGGTTAATGACAATAGGTCAGAAAGTCAATTTAAGGAATGAAGAAGTTCTATATATTGGGTATTTTGACTTCTCCATCTAAAGGTGTATTGTTTCCAGTTGATATCAGGATTGTATTGTTTGAGGAAAGAGATTCCTAGGATAAGGGTTTTCCTTGCTAGTCATGTGACTAAGACTCATATGTCATAATGTCAATTGTCAATTCAAGTTCAGAGATTTATATAGGTTTCTACAGTTGATGCTGGATTAGAAGTTCCATTGAAAGAGTAGGTAGGTTGTGTTTCTTCACATAGTTGCTGTTAATGAAGTTTTCTTGAGCTCCAGAGTCAATTAGAGTGGTGATTGGAATAGATCTGAGGTTTGACCATAGGATGTTAAGGGGAAGATAAATGAATGAGTTCGAATGTTCACAAGGAATTTATACAAGGTCCAAGGAAAAAGGTAAAGAGATATATATTATTCTTGGATATAGAGTTATTCATAACTAAAAATCCAAGAATGTTACTTTAACTACATCTCAATACTCCTCTGCCACATTATCAATGATGTTAGCAGCTGTGCAAGCCATATCAATAGCATTGACTGCTCGAGTGATGGGATGATGGGGCTTTTTTTTTTTAAAAAAAAAAAAAAATCATAAATTTGTAACATGGTGCTTGATTGCAGTCTGTGCCCAGATTATAGATGCCTGGGAACTATGATAAATACAAAAACACTCAAGCCATACTACACAGATCAGATTATAGCTAAAATAAAAAGCGTCCATACTGACTCGATAACAATTTCCCTACTCTCCAGCTATCAGCTAAATGACAAGTACTTGGTCTGACAAATGTGATCAGGAGGCACTTAAGCCTTGCACCTATGCTGAAAAGCTGCCTATCCTGGTGCTCATCCTTCTGCCTCTTGGAAGTTGTACATGCAGCAGCCATCTGCCCCTCCCAGTCCTGATTAGCCCTATGGGCCAACCAGTCCTGGTCAAAACAGTGCTGCTAGTACAGGCACCTGCAGTTGCTCACACTGTGATCCCCATCACAGTTCACACAGTGAGCAGTGTGAGGGCATGGGGCTCTCTCAATAGTTGCTGGCACAGAGGGGTTGGCTGTGGGGTTACCATGATAGCAGCTAGCAAGAAGGCAATAGTTGGCCTCAGCATGAGGACTGGCACACCATGGACAGCATGGGACTTGTGAGCAGCAAGCATGAGTAGAGTGGCCCCAGTGCTAGCAGTGCTGGCAAACTGGGACCCTGGCATGAGACTGGGCCACCCACACAGGGCAGGAGGCTGGACCAAATTGAAATGATGAGTTGATTAGGCACTTGGCAGAAGTGCCTGACTGTGAGTTGACAACATCGAACCAGACCATAGCTAAGTCTGAATACCTGAAATTGTGCATAATGCACAGAGCATTAGCAAGAATGAAAGAGGAGGCCATGTGCAAGCATGCCATGACCCCCTTGATGAAATTGGGGTCCACAGGATCAGTGGTACCTGGCTTGAAATAGAGAATGTCCATGATCTTAAGATAAGACCAGGAAGATGGAAGAGTGGCCTGAACCTTGTGGCCCAGATGGTGATGGACAGCAGAGGCAACAGTCTGAATTTCTTTGGCTGTTGTGACACGAGAGGTAAGGAGGGAAATCCCCCTATAGGCAATAACACAGGAGTTGACCCAAAGGTTGCCCTTGGCCAGAGACCAGTTAGCAATGCCAACCAGAGATAGAAACATAGAGGCCTCAGGAAGCACCTTGCATCTGACAAGGATTTGTTGCCAGGAAGGCCCAGCAACTGTAAATTTAACCTTTCTCTAAGAAGGAAGGGGAGGGACTGAGGCCTGATGCATTGCAATCAGATGGGAGATTGGGAACAGTCTTGGCCAGATTGACCAAAGCTGTGATATTGCAGACTGTATCAGCATATGACTTCTTGGGAGCTGGGGCTAAAGAAGGAGGTGGAGGGCACTTAGCAGATCTGGGCAGCCTAGGAGGAGGAGCAGGGCAGAAAGCTGAAGGACAGGCTGTGGCCTCAGAAAGAGGTGCATGCATAGATGGAGGAGACACTTGAACAGCTGAGTCAGCTGAACTGCAGGTGGTCTTGGGGTCAGGAGGTGGCCAGGGGATGACAGCAGCAAGGAACATCTCTATATTCTTGTTGCTGAGAAGAGTGGTAGAGAAGGGCACCTGGTGCCACTTCTTGACAATAAACCCATTCACTAGCTGAGACAGTGAATGAGCAAGAAGAGCCTTGTTGCTCTCGACAGCCCAAGGTTTGTCACTCCAGGAGCTGAGAGCAGTAGCAATATCACCAAGAGCCCCCACAAGAGTGCAGGAGTTGTCAGTGGTAGGAATGTCCTTGCCTGGTGGAATGGTGCTCAGATGAGACATAGGGGCACAAGCAGGAATAGGCATAAAAACCTGCTCCAGCTCAGTGCCAGTAGGAACAGAGTAAGACACAGGGGTAAGAGTACCCCCTGGGACCTGAACAGATGCATGAGGGGCAACTCTCAGTGTATGGGGCATGAGACCAGCTTGAGAAGCATTCCTGTGAGTGCAGCAGCCTGGACAAGGTGCAGGCATAGGTGATTCAGGCTCTGAGGCAGCCAGAGTAGCAGGAGAGGACATCCTCAAGTCTCTCACCCCAGTGGTCACTAAATCCATATTGAAACCTTTGTCTCTGGCCCAGGAGAGATGCAATGGGCCAGCCTGACTACTACTGAGATCATCAGCCATAGCATAGGAAATGTATTGGAAAACCTAAATAAATGATAATCAAGGGATTGGACACGACGACGACGACGGTGAGGGGTGTTGTGTTTGACAAGCTCAACAAAAGAGGGCAATTGCATGTACAATGACCTTTCTTTCTGCATTCAAAACATTCTCCTCTCAGGAATCACTGTCATTCAGTGGGCATGAAGATAGCATTGAGAGTTGTGTCTGACAGAGTGTAAATACCTTCTGTCTCCTCCTGAGGAGGTTCCTGCTCTTCTTCTATAATGCAGATTTCATCTTCCATGGCAGAGATGTATTCTTTGTAGTCCTCAGGATTTTCAGGTATAGTGTATTGTTCGTTGAGGTCGAAGTAAGCATAGTCAATGTCCATGATGTTAGGATCACAATGTGAGGTGGAAGGTTGAGGTCGATACTAGTAGTAATCAGTATAGGCATTGGTGGAGCAAGTAGGCAGTTGATGAGGGGAAAATCAGCAATATTGCTGTTGGGCTTGCCTGTAACCTGGGAGTGAGGTAACCTGTCCATAGAGAGCTGCTGCTCACCAATAATTATTGTCCAGATGTCGAGATTGGGTGTACCACTATTCAATAGTGGTGAGGAGTGTGATTTGAGTATCAATCTGGTGGGCAATCTGAGGGTTGATTGCTTGCCAATAGTAGTCAATGAGTACATCTTTGTTGGTGATTTTAGAGAGGCAGATGTAGTTCTTAAAGTCAGAAATAAAGTCTTCAAGGGGTTGTTCTTGTTGTCACATTTGTTTAAGTTTAGTGAGAGTGAATGTTTGTTGATTTGCAGGGGCAAAAACTGCACGTAGAGTGGTGACAAAAGTGTCATAGGTGCTAAGAGCGATGGTGGGTTGTCCACCTGCTTGAGCTGGGGGAGTGGTATGAGAAGCAATGAATTGAGCTGCCCAGGCATTGGTGAGGCCATCTTGCATAGTAGCCAGGATGTACCAGATTTTTGTTTGAATGTTGGGGTATGTATTTTGTTTTGCAGCA
This sequence comes from Leucoagaricus sp. SymC.cos, assembly GCA_001563735.1. Lineage (NCBI taxonomy): Eukaryota > Fungi > Basidiomycota > Agaricomycetes > Agaricales > Agaricaceae > Leucoagaricus > Leucoagaricus sp. SymC.cos. The sequence continues at coordinate 37,831 of KQ961957.1, read as the reverse complement.
AGGTATATTTCACTTGACAGTAGCCATTGTTCAAACTTCTCTTGATTTCCATCAAAGGCCTTGGGGCCCATGAAAGTTGGTTTGGAAAGGTTTGCAGCAGCCATGGCAACAGGTACAATGGGTAGTAGTTGTGGGAGAGGTCCTGCTGGAGGTTCTGTGAGTAGTCCTGTTGGTGGTGGTGGTAGTGGAAGGGGTGGTAATGGGGGAGGTCCTGCCAGAGGTCCTGCTGGTAGTAATGGGGTTGGTGGCTGAGGGATGGGGGGTATTGTTATTGTCAGTATTAATGAGAGTGAATGAATTGCAGGGGATGGATATAGTGGTGTTTGAGGGTTTAGAGTTGTTGTAATGGGGAAAGGTTGCTGCAGTTGTGAGAAGGATGGCCACAATAATGCTGATGCAGATTGTGATGAGAATACAAATGCAGAGAGAGGTGTATCTGGCCATGTGGGTTGAGTTGTAATGGGTAAGGTTGAAATAGAACTATAATCAAGTGCTGGAGACAGGGTTGGCTGATTGTGAGAAGGGAGAGGTGGGTCAATTGTGGTGTTTGTGATTGTTAGACTCACTAACAGATCTGTTGTCATTGCAATTGCAATTGATGGATCTGTCATTCAATCACTATTTTCAGTTCCTGTACTTCCTTCATCATCATCTTCTTCTTTTTTATCTTCTTTCTCTTCATCTTTGTTTTCTTCTTCTTTGTCTTCTTCATCTTCATCTTTGTCTTCTTCCTCTTCATGATTGTTATTTTGATCATTAAAAGATCCCAGAATAGATTGACATAGTAGTTGCTGCAGTGTATTCAGGGGATTTCTGTCTGTCATTTCTATCTCTGAATAAGGGGGTGGTGGATGGGGTGATGAGTGTGAAGGCTGTAAGGGCATTGGAGTGTGGAGTGGGTCAGGAGTGGGTAAGGTGCATATCTGGGGAGTTTCTGTAGGAGTTTAGAAAAGAGGGGAAGATTGTGAAGTAGAGAAGTGTTTGGAATGAAGGAGATGGGGTGTAGTTTTTGGTGCCATGTCCTCTTCCTCTTCAGATGTAGAAGGAGCATGAAAGTATCCTGTAGACATTATGAGAAATATATTGAGTGAATCAAGAGAGTAAATAATAGTAGTAATAGTAGGCTTTTTCCAGTAAAGCAACAACCTTATCCTTTGCATTCTTTTGCAGTGAAGCATAACCAAATGCTTGTTCCCTGGCCAAGTGACAACCTAAAAGATAGAGAGAGCAATTGATAGGCAGCTAAGAGCTGAGTCGAATCAATGTTCTAGCAAGTTTAGACTTTTGTTATCCATGCTAGGGATCATTCCCTGAATGTCCCTTTTGAGTGAGGCTGTCTATACAGACTTGGGCCTATGCAAAAGTGATGACAGAGAAACACTGAATGACTAGGCCTTGCCTGAACATAGAGTTCCAAGAGGTAAAGGTATATAGTTGAACAAGTCTAAACTAGAGTACAAAAAGTAACTAGTTGAGTTATATACCTATCAATAAATATAGCTACTGAACAGGGATAAAGGAAGCAAGCAATGAACGAGTGACAAAAATAAAATAGGTAAATGGAAAGGTGTAACATGAGTGATGAGCTTACCCCTAAATACCATTTTGCTAACAGTCAGGAGTCTAGATATGTTTAAAATACACTATGAACAGGGAGGTTCTCTAGTTCCTAGATCTCTACAATGCTTCCTATACCTCATTGCCCTCTTCTAGCAGGAATTCACTCCTAACTCTGCAGGAAATCTGGGGACACCTAATACCCTGGCAAATGCACCTTCACCTCGAGAGGTGATCTTGTCTTATTACGCTACATGACTTGTCTTCAGCTTCTGATTTTCAACTAATTCATATGTAGGATGATTGTGAGATAAATTCTGTGGGTCAACTCCAAAAGTTCTGTGAGACAACACAGTATCAAGACATTGATGATCACATGCCTTTACCACCTTTGTTGCCTCTACCTTTGCAACATGTGCATACATTGCCTGTCTAACCCTCATGCCCATTCATGTCCAGCAGAGGCCAAAGAAGCAGACAAGAGCAAATCCTGGTCAACACTATTTCCTTGATTTACAGGTAGTTGTAGACAGTGAGGACAGTGAGGAAGAGGGAGGGGGTTGGGATACCCTAGTAGGTGAGAGCAAAGATAATCCTTACCCAATATTTCCATACAACAAACATCCTGTTAATCAATTCTAGCATTTATTGCTGATGATCCTGATCTTATTGAGAATACTGGTGGTCATACTCGACAAAACCTGGAGATTGAGGTCTCGAAAAGGGGGAATTCATTGAGACATGTCATAGAAAAGTGGAGTAGGTCCCAATGTGCAAGACCCACTCAAACTCTTGATGATGACAGTGGTGATTCTGAACTAGGTGGTGTGAATATCAAGAAACCCAAGCCTTTCAAGTATCATAAATTTAACCTACCTCCAAACACCAATCACAACTGGGAGCTTTGGGAGGTACCCATGAATGTAGGTCATTACTAATTCTAGCTGCATGAATTATTTCAACATAACAAAGTATGTTTTCACAGGTTGGATCAGAGGCAGCTATTGTATTCAAAATTATACATCATGGGCTCAGGCTCATTGAACTCACTAAGACTGAGAAATTGCACCTGTGCACCAAGCCTCCCAGGAGCACATTTTCTCCCCTTTGTATGCAGGGTTGCATACTTGTGAAAGCCTGGGAATGGAATGATGTTGTTGGGATTTGCAATGGAATTTCTGGAGTCAGATAGTGGGAGATACATCACATCCTCTTCATTGATGGAATAGCTCTGGTTAATTGATGGCTTTCTCCCTTCAGCATTACTCCTGAGAATTGGATATGTCTCAAAGTTGCTTTCTATGTGAATGACCTAGCCTTTGTTCTTCAAACTGGCCTTTCCAGAACCAAGCCTGCAAAGCTTTGGCACATTTGTCTGGAACCAAGTTTGGAGGTGAAGCTTCAAGAGCTTGATGAGAAACATATAAATGACAATCTTGAGATGGTTGTGGTTCCATGTCTAGATTACAAACCTCCCAGTCCTCAATGTAAGTGAGCTAGAGGACCCTATTCCATTCCACAACCATGTCTTTTTGATTCAAAAAAGGCATTTGCAGTTTCTGGCCCTCTCAATGTCACAGAAATCCCTGATCCTCTACATTCAATTCCCAATCCCCCTCCTTCAGCTCTAACCCTCCCAATTCCAATTGGTGCTGCTCCTGGCCCATTGTTTTCAAGCACATCAAGTTCCCCACCTATCAGATACTGCTACCACAACCTCACTTTTGATGCATCAGGATTTCTCTTACTCAGCATATCACCTTCCCAGTGTCATCATGTTCGCATTCATCCAACCATTGAACAATTGCAACCCTTCCTCCCATCGCTTTCTATTCCACCTACATCCAAACTTCATACATTTCGTCTAGCTTCTGCTAGGGAGCTGAAGGAAGGTGACAAGGTGAAGGTGGTTGGCTCGACCTATGCTGACTCGATTGGCATAATCAAGGAACTTACTCCAACATATGCCTACCTTCTCCTCCTTGATTCTTTGGCCTCAGCCCAGATTCCTCGCCTGTTCCTACGCCGGTATTATAAAATCGGAGATCGGGTCACCATTAAGGCAGGGGTGGATGCAGGGTTAACGGGTTATATCATTGCTGTTAATGACAAGGATGATACTGTTGTAATTTGTAATCCACTCGTGACAGTGAGTACCTGAATCATTAAGTCAAATAAATGAAAGTAATTGATGTTCTGTATACTCAGATGACCCAAGTCGTCACTCCAATTTATTACGTTGAGTTTGCAGCTGATGGGCTTCGCTTCGGAAAGCCGCCTCCCCGCGGTCCCTTTACAATTGCTAAATTGGTTGATATGAGGGATCTAACATTTGCCCACCTTGAAAATCTCCCCATTGTTGTGACCAAAGGGCCACTCAAGAGGTGTTTGGGGGTTGTCAAATCCATTGCAATAACTGGAATTGCTAACATCAAAATGAATGCCCTGTCTACCCAGGTGATCCAATTATAGCAGGTGAAGGTTCAGAACCTTGCATTTGAGCTGTGAGATTTGTATCTAAGACTTTGTTTCTACTAGGTTAAATTTGACTAACTCATTGCACTAGCAAAGCAAATGAATACTACCAAGTTAATGAAGGCAGTCTTCTTGAATACATGGCTCAATACATTCCCAATCTCTGCTCTCTACTGGCACTCAGAAAAGAAGAGGATCACCCCAGAATACCCAAACATGACCCTCTTGAAATCATAGAGTCAGTATCTGACCACTGTTGGGTGCCTGATGTGGTGAACCCAAGAATTTCTCATGATCTGGGTTCTTGTCCCCTGATCCATGAGCACCTCTTAAATGCTGCTCTAGAAATCCACTCATTTATTCTCTAGTGGATAACTATTGGCTCATTAAGCTCCCTCACCTCAAGACCTTTGGCTGCCTCAGAGTAACCATTTCCAGCTGCTCTGCATTTGAGGACAGAGCATGAGACAATCATACTAGATTGTTTAAGGGCATTGATGGGGAGAAAATCCATGTCTTCATTCCACCACCAATTAGCAAAGTTCTGCTTATTCCTTTCTGCCATATCATCCCCATGAGACCTCACAGAAAAGGGCAGCTAGTCCATTGTCTTGAGCCAAACCAGTTTTGGGGCTGGAGGTATGAAGTCATGGAATTCCAAGATGAAAGAGCAGACATTACACCTTTTCAAGGTGGTAACAAGGGAAGATCCCTTCATAGTGTGCCTACTAATCTACTTGCTGCTGCTTCTGGTTGATAGATTTTGTATGTTTCTGCAATATACTATTTGATTACTAGTACTAGGCATTTTGTCCATTAATGCCACTTGTGGTCCATCAAAGACATCATCATCATCAAATCCAGGTTTACGACAATATAATATAAGCTCAATGCCCATCTGAGTGCCCCTTGCCCTGATCTTGCTGTTTTATTGTATCTATGTTCCATTTGACTTGTCATTCCACTGTGTTATGGGAAAAGGTGAGGGTCAGAAAGGCATCATCAACATTGACACCCTCCAGCCCCCTAGGAAGAAGGTGAAGCATAACAATGCTGTTCAGTTCAAGTTAGGCCAAAGTGAGGGTCAAATACTCATTGGTTGCTCATCAAGTAAGACCAATAACAATAGTTTGCAGAAACAGCACAATAAGATGGGTAACTCTGAGCTTGCTGAGACCATAGTAAGCAGAGAATCACAGACTGAACTGAGCCAGAAGCAAGTGTGTTTTCATGTAATTACACAGGGACATAGACTCACCTAGTGCTTAGACAATGTCTACCAAGCTCGAGATCTTCACTCCTAAAGTGCTTCAGGTCATCCAAGAAGAAATTATTGCCCTTGAGAATAGTGCAGATGACAATGGGGTCTGCTTGGATTGTCTTGGGCAATTTAGTCAGACTGATGACTCCAAAGATTGATGTCTCCTGTATCATTGTCTAGAGTGCTTCTATTTGATCCCAGTCTGCAGAACGTGCATCAGAACACAACATATTGACCACCCATTCCACCATATTCAGTAATAGACAGGAACATACTTTGAGTGATCATCTCTCCATGCTCTCAACTTCATGATTCATCTTGGACATAATGGAGAGCCATGTTCCTTAAACAAGAAGCCCCTCATAGAATATATTGTAGTTCATATCAATGGTATACACCAGCAATGGGTCAGTGCTTGCATTTGTTCCTCTTCGGGTCACCCATATGATCAGATTCTCCAGCTCATCCACCATCAGCTCTTCTCTCCAACTCTCTATAAGCCAAGGACAATGTTCATCTTTGCTGTGCTGAAGGATTTCTATCGACACTCTCTCAGTGCTAAAACCTCTGCATATGACTACTATGAAGCCCTCAAATGGCACATGAATGCAACCTTTCCCCATCATGTGCAGATGAGCCCTGTTTTTAATTCTCAAAAGTCAATCATATCTGACACAAGATACAAGGATTGATATCTAGCTATGATGCTTGTAATGAGAGTTTGATGTTACTTAGCCCTTTGTTGATGGTCGGGCCAAGATCATAACATTGATGCAATATTGAGATTATGACAGCCAGGGTGTCTTGCAGTTTGCTGTCCAGCATGCCCAGAAATTGGTTTCAATGTTGATGAAGATGTACTCAATAATGCACCAGATTTTGAGATGTAAGAGCTCCAGTTGTACTGTTAAGATGTGTGCTCAAATTTGCCATTTATCTCAGCCATATTTACATGCTATTTGTTTCAGCAGACAGGAACTTTCATTTTCAACAAAAGAAGAAGAAAGACAATCCTGATGACAAAGCTCTCCTGAATGGTCATGCTTATTTTGTTGAGCAATTGCCATACAAGGCATATATCAAGGCCCTTGAGACTTAGAAGGAGGCAAGGGCATATTTTGAGCACAGTGAAAGTTCAAACCTTCAAATTCCTTAAACAGGCATTAACATGCACCAAGCTCAAAGCAGTCCAACAGCAAGATCGTGTCAAGTTCAAGGACATGGCTGTTTTAGGCATCATGGCAATTCAATGCACATGTCATCAGGTATATCTACCTGAGGGAGTGGTTGACCTTGATAAAGGAGAGGTGTAAGCTTTGTCCAAACTCCTCATAAGCCCCAAGTTGTCTCTACCTGTCTTTTCCATTCAACTATTCAAGAACAGATTATGCTCTAGCCCATGCTCTTGGACTTGAAGGTCTGAAGCAGTGATAGATCCTACTGAGCTATGATATCTGGTGTCAATACTCTATCAACCTAGTCTCACACTTTGAACAACACTTCCCACATCTATGCAGCAAGATTAGAGATTCCCTTCAAGGTGCTATTCCCAAATTGCACATATATGGCCATGGTTTGGAATGTCAGATACTGCATGCATTCTTCTATAAGCTCTACTCTGGCATGACCTGTGGTAAGGGAATAGAGAGTGCATGGTCTGAGCAGAATCATGCTGCTTATTCCACAAAGGAGTTGAACGAGGGTCACTGCCATGACATGCTCAATGACTTTAATAATTACTGGAACTGGTGTAAAGTGATACAGATGGATGCATCAAATAGTTTGCTGATAACAATCAGTGATAAATTTCTGAAGTTTTTTTTAAAAATAAGCACCTCTTTGTACAGGCAGGTTCAATGATGGTCTAAAGAGCTTGAAGAATCCCAGGTGGCATTTCAAAGTCTTATGGAAAGCCTTCCACAAGAACTACAAGTAAAGTGGGAGCTTGATAGCTCTGCAATGAAATCAAACCCAGGAAAGTTTGAAATTTATGATGAAGGTTTGTGCCTTCTGGCATGCCTAATGCAAATTGCTCCTCATCAACCCTTAAGCTCCTTCTCAACTTAAAGCTTATGCTGAGCTCATGGATGAAGAGTCAGATTGGGACCATACTTGGTGATTCAACAAAAGAAAATCTATGGTATTGGGCTATATAGCATATGTCGCAAGATGAGTGGGTGATTGAAAGTATGCCATCCCTGCTTAGATTGTCTTCAATCCCCTATCCTGATTACTGGAGTATCACAGTTGAATATGCATGCTAGTTTCGTGATAGAGCCCCTGTTGACCATCTTTGAGAAGAGCTTCAAATTCTCAATGAAGAATTCTGGTGCACAGTTATGTCATTCAGTAAGTTGTCTGACACATAGACAGAATTGGCAAGCTATAATGCCCAACTGCCTGGATTCTCTGTGTATGCACATAGATATGCTGCTATGTATGCTTCTCTGGAACAGGAGTGCTTACAATGCTGGAAGGAAGCCTCAGTTTTCCTTCCTCAAACTAATTAAATGTTGCCATCAGATGTCTAACATTGACTCCCAGTGATATAGACTGATATAAGCTGATCGAACTGTGCAGGAGTGATTTAGATCAACCCTGACTGATTAGATCAATGTCACAAGGGAAATTGGAGTTAATGCTGACATCTCTTTGTACTACATCCTCTCTGCATCCTCTCTGTATGTTTACAAACTGAACATTATGTTGTATTGACATTTTCACACTATGTCATCATTTTGTGTGAACTTGACATGCTTTGCAGGTGATCTCATACACATCTGTGCACACAATGTTCCTCTCATTCTAGCATAGAAATCAAGATATCTGTGATGATGGTGACAATATTGCAATCTGGGACTGGGCTACTCCCAAGGATGATACTTATCTGGAAGGAACATGGCAAGCTTGTTGCTGTAACTACTCAATATCTTCCAGGTTCTTTTGATTGACCTTGAGGGGATATCACAGAAAAGGGTAATTCTGGTTATGAGGCTCAAGAGTTTCTGACGTACTTGCATGGTCTTGGCCTGGCATTATTCTACTCCAAGACTCCTGAGAGGTACTGGAAAAACTACTGCAAATTGGTATGTGGCATTCAAGTCATTCATCAAAAGTCAATCCCAATAACAGACCTCATTGAGGTGCACCAGAATTTGGTAGTGCTTATATATGACTTTGAAGACATGTCCTATCAACAGAAGTGCTGTCTTCATTACATCCTACATACATGTCCCAAAATCAACACTCATCAATTTGTTGTCATTTCAGAATCATATACATTGTGCTTTCTAGTTACGAGACAATAAACAGTGTCAACTTCTATGCTAAGGTATGATTCTCATTCACTCCCTTCCCTCGCTGCCTTTCATTGATTCCATCCTCAATTTACCATTGACAAGAAACTCTCACACCAGGCATTGGACTTATCAACAAATCAGACTTGTTGGTTAAATTCTGACAACTTTTGAAGATAAGTTTCAAGGTTGAATTGTTTGAGGCGTGAGTACTCACTTTACAGATCTCTTGATGTAAGTCACATGGTTATATGATAGCAATGGTATCGGGCCCTGGCTCCCTTATCCAAAAACAGTATCCTGTGATTCATTGATCTGCACATTAATATCAAAGGTATTGATGTGAACATGCTGTAACAGTGTTGTCAGCAATAAACACACAAACACTCATCATGGTAACAAATAAAATGTGATATGAAGAAGCAAGATATATTGTGCTCTATAATCAACAAAATTTACCTGGCTAGCAGTGATATGAGTGATGCTGTGATTTAATGGCTGAGGGTTTCAGTTCATAGTATTCAGTAAGAACACAATGAGGTTAGCTTCAAAGAGAGTTGGTCTATTGTGAAATACAACTTGTGGAAGAAGCCCATCAATAGATTATCCATGTTTGGATGATCTAAAGTGTTCTGTTTGCATTGTCTATCTTTCCTCACCTCCAGTTGCCATACTCATCAGAAAAAGAAACATAACAAGGATGTGCAAACTCAAATTGTCGATATATTTCATGTTAAGGTACCAGGTGTGTGTTTTACTTGGCTATTAAACTGACTCCTCATTCTTATACCTCTAAAATAGATTGGCTCCATAGTTCTAGCAGCCAGGGAGCCATTGATCACATGCAAGGACAATGAGGAAAAGATACATCTGACTGCAAATGTGTCAATGCTAAATTTCATTAGTAAGTGGGAATTGTTAGGTCATCCTCTCATTGCTGGCCCACCAAGGTTCACATATGAGTAACATTGTCATTTCTCAACAGAGTAAGAACAAGATCACAAAGGGAGTCATGTTCCACTGGAGGTCATTGGAAACAAGTTTTCCAGATGCCAGCAAAATGTTGGCAATTGGTATCATGTGAGTAAGTCAAAGCCATCATAGGGGTGAAATTCATGGCAATGCAGAAACTGTCCTCACAAGTCCAATACACAACCAACTTTTCATTGGACTCTCAAGCTGATTCATGAGAAGCTCGGCATAGTCGGCACCCTCCATGTGCCTGGGTCTAATCGTCAGCTCACAGGCCTGTGGGCTACAGTGGGCTATAAGTGGAAAATATGCCCATGGCGCTCGGAGTTTGTGAAGATAGGACACATTCGGTTTAGGAAACTTAATGACGATGAAGAGATTGCGAAGTCAGAGAAAGGATGAGGTCTGACAACAAGGACAAAGTGAGTGTTTTCTTCAAGTTCAGGCACATCTTTTCTCCATTCAACTCGTGTCCGCAGACGTTTTCTTGCCTCCCGCGGCTTGCTGTGCCCAGTGGGCATTTAAACAACTTCTTGAGCAAATATTACTCTTAAAGGACATGGTCAGAGAACTCAGTAGGTATTTGGATAAGAGATTGAGATAAATATATTGTAAGACCAAGAAAGCACAGAGCAATAACTATATGACGTCAAGATGATGGGAGCTGAAAGGCCTTTGCGTTAATATCTTTTGTCCCAGTTAATCTTTATTAGGCACTGCTAAGAACTGCTTCTTTGGAGATAATTTACAGTAGATGCCAGTCAGGATTAATCTGATCAACCTTAATTTGGCACCAATTGGGTTCACATTCACATTTTAGTTTGAAAATAATCAATGTTAGATGCAGATTAAATTTACTTAAATGCTGGTCAGGATTAATCTCATCGTGATTTTCCCTTTCTCTTCAACCTTCATCTGCTGAAATCTCACATTAATCTCAATTAATTTTAATCCTACTTGGCGACTATAGTCATTGCAGATTAATCATGATTACTGAGGTCCCTGAACTTTCTCTGCTTCCCCCTCCACAAAACCTTTCGGCTGCTCCATGTACACCTCATGTTGTATTTTGCTGTTTAAGTAGGCAGCCACAAAATCCAGTTGCTATATATATAGATCCATATATGTGCATACTGCCACAATAATATGAAATAACTCAAGCCATGCAGTTGCTGCATAAGTCTCATTGAAGTCAATGCTGCAGATCTGAGTGAAACCTTGAGCAATGATCTTCACCTTTCAATCTCTCAAGCTTCCTTCTGATGTAAATTTTGGTGCATACACTCACTTGCTCCCCACAACATTCTTCCCCTCTGGTCTATCCACTAGCTCATACACTCCCCTTGCTTTTATCTGCTCTATCTCCTTAACTATTGGTGCCCACCATGCCTCAGAATCTTTCATTGCTTCTTGAAAGCTTTGTGGTATCTCAACTCCTCCAGTCATCACTGCAAATGTGCCTGGTATGTGCTCCTCATCTTCTCTCTCTAAATATTCTCTTGATTCCCTCAACCTCACTGATAGTTTAGGTTCCCTCCTAGTCCATCTCAAAGCTATGGGCCTATTATCCTCCTCACATCTCACTTCAACCTCTCTCTCTTCCTCTTCCAATGATTTCTTTATCTTTCCTCGCACATGTACCAAACCCTCAACTTCCTCCTCTGAATCTTCATCTCCATCCCCTTGAGCTATCTCTTCAAGTTCATTCTCCTCCTCCTGTACACTGTCTATTACTTTATTTTCCTCTGATCTATTTTCCTTGACTTTGTTCTTTGTCAGTTCTTTATATATTCTCTTATACCTATCTTCCAGTATTCCACTTGGCAATGGATCATCATCCCCACTCCACTCAGTCCTCTCTGCATCAGAAAAAAGGAAAGTGACTTGAGGTTGACTTAAAGTGAGTTCAAGGCAGGTTTAAGTCAAATTCCTCAAGTCAGGTCCCCATCTTGAGTGTGACTTGAAAGTGTCTTTTCTCTCTATGCTTCAGGTTTATCTGCTATTATTTCAATGTAGGTTAATCTAATGTTTTTCTGCTCTCATAACAAGGTATTTCAAAGAGTATACACTAGGCAATACCTATCATTCTATAACCATGCATTTGTGTCCTAAGTGTCTTGAAGCCCAGAAATAACTTGAAAATGGTCCTCAAGGCAAAATTTCCCTTAAGTGACCTCAAGTCACATTTTTTTTTCCTGATGTGCACTACTTGTAAAGTTTGTTCCCCCTTCATCAAATACTATGTTTCTCCCACTGAACATGCTCCCAGTTTCCCTGTCCAGTAGTTTATAGCTCTCCCAGCTGAAGTAACTAATCAGAGTAATGTGAGTGGCTCTAGTGTCTAATTTCGAGGAGTGGAGATCTGCAGCAGTTTTGGCATAAGCTGTTATCCCAAACAGTCATAAATGTGCAATATCTTGCTTCTTTCCAGTCCACTTCTCTGATGGAATTGTGCCAGGATGTCATTTTAAGGCAACTAGATTGCATAGGTAGATAGCAGTATATATGGCTTCAGACCAATATTTGGTTGGTAGCCCTGACTCTACCAGCATAGGTTGTGCTGTATTGAGGATAGTGCACATGCTTTGTTCTGCAGCACCATTCTGTTAGTATGCATACATGGTAGTAAATTGGGCCACTATACCATGTTCCTGTAAGTATTCCCTCTAAACAGCATTGTCCCATTCTCATCCTCAATCACATCTAATTCTCTTTAATTTCCTCCCAGTTTGTTGCTCAGCCCCTGCATAAAATGTTTTGAAGATAGTAATTGTTGACTCAGCAGACTTGTCTGAGAGGAAATATACAGTTCAGTATGAGGATGCACCATCTATTAGCATCATGAAGTATCAGGCACAGCCTGCTGAAGTCATTGGTGATGGGCCCCATAGATCAAGGTGAATCCTCTCAAGTACCTCTCACTTGTGAACCACCTCCTCATTGTGCACCCTCACATGAGCCTTCCCAAAAATGCAGTCCTTGTACTGCCCTTTTAGTTCTAAAGCACCAGTTATCTCCATCTCTTTAACTAACTCCTTCATAGTCATCTCTTTAATTGTTGCTGCACCAACATGTCCTAAATGCTGATGCCATATATCAAAAGTAGTTGCCTTTGAGATCAACCTAGAAACCATTGCTTGTAGCGTCTCCTCCACCATGTCCAAGAGGTAGAGGCCATCTAATTTATGACTCACACAAATTAACCTTCTGTCTTTGTGTCTCAGTATTACTCTATTCATACTAAATACCATGTCATGTCCCTGGCTATAGACCTTCAGAATTGATATTAAGTTGGCACATAGTTCTGGCATGTGTAGGATGTTTCCCAAAGTTAAGGTGATCACCTTTCCAGCAACACAGACTGAGATAGTTACAGTCCCTATACCCCTGATCACAAAGTGTCAGCCCATCCCTGTGGCATTTCCCTGCTTTGGAGGTTCAAAAACTTGGTATTCAACAAAAGCAGCACAATTAACAAAACAATGATTCATAGCTCCAGAATCAAGTACTGTTGGGATTTTTGTGGTATTCATCTCATCGTCAATCAATGCCATTAGAATGACTGCATCTTCTGGAGATTTGAGGACTGGCAGAACAGTTGTTGTGATTGTGACATTGTAGGAACAGGGTATGTTTTGACTTCCAGGCTATTGGTTGCAGTTCTCCTGTTGCACTTGTTGCTGACATCTTCTCCCAAAGTTAGGTGGGAATTGGCCTTGCTTCTCACCTCCTGGCCAATAGCAATCCTCAATTGTGTGCCCATTTTGATAGCAGTTGGGGTTGGAGCAAATTATAGGGTTAGTGTTATGTCATTGGTTCTCTTGACTATTATAGGAGGCTTATAGTGCAGTGGGTGCATTTGGGTTTGGATTACTCCCACAGTTACAGCTAACCCTCATCCAGTGTGCACTTAATTGTGCAATTGCATCTACTGATGTTGTCATGCCATAAGTTGCTGTGATGATGGGATTCCATGAGTTTGGTAAAGAAGCTAGGACAATGGTTCTAAAAGTTGCATTGTTAATGTTTGCCCCCATGGCATTTGCATTTTGCCATAAAACTCAGAGTTGAGCAATGTGGTTTGGAAAGTTATCACCATCTCAGTATCTGAGGCCTCATAATTCATCCTGGGCATACAGTAGAGCTAATTCCATGGTTTGATCATATATTGAGGTAAGGGAAGACCAGGCTTCTGAAGCACTTCCCATTATATTGACTCCTAGCCTAACAGGATTTCAGATGTTGTAGATAATCAAACTCTTTGCCCAAGCATTTTGGGCCTTCCATTCTGAGGCAGATGGCATTGCACTGTCCCATAGTGTTTCTGCAGTAGCTGTAGTAGTTGGCAGTGATGAGACTGTGATGGCAGGTGTTTGGGTAGTTATTGTTGTAGTAGTTGTAGTCAAAGTTGCTGTAGCAGGGGATGTAGTTGTCTGTGAGGCAGGGTGTATAAGCAATAGGTCTTGTATAGATCTATTTAGGTATCCCATCACTCCACAAACTTCTGCAGTGATGGTGATTGTATTCTTCCAAGCAATCCAGTTGGTCCCATCAAATTTATCATGGTCCAAAAAAATTGGTGGACCATTGTTCAACATTTTCAGAATGTATGTAGTGATTAAGAGTGTTGTTGTAAGAAAATATAGTGAAAATCAATGTAGTTCTCTTAAGTGCACTGGTCAGGGCCCATAACCTATCAGAATATCTCAGTGACACTGTTCTGTGTATAACTGCTGTATTTCATATCTATCAGAATATAGATCTACTTTACATTAGTACACTAATTAACATGAGAATGTGGGCTGGCTCACCTCAGCAACACTGTTCTGTATATAACTGCTGAGGCAAACCACCAGATCAAAAGTTTTTTTATAAATGAGAAAACTCACTATCAAAACTGTATAGTTCTTTTCTTTTAGGAAATGATCAGTGGGATGGAGAGGCAGGCTAGCTGCATGGAATGGTCACATTGACCTGTTTAAGAAAAAGCAGGGAGAAAATCAAATAAAGGATAAAAATAGAAACTTAAGACAATGTCATGTCTCCTCCAACAAGATTCAAAGTAAGCCTATAGGATAAGGTTTTGAGTCTTATACAAAAATAAACTACAAAGTGCTCTAGCTTGGTTGGTATTGTCTTTTCTCAGCTGGGTGTTTTTGTTAGAAAGTCAACACTGGTTTTATTTTAATGCCAAAAAATGAAAGATAATTACAATCTGAGTAGAATATGATGTAGTTGTTATGACTCTGGGTAGATTACTCTGGATAGGACTCATAGACTGCAGTATTTATTTTCTTCTGTGCTCTGCTCTGTATTACTCTGTGTCCTCTACTCTTACTTACTTCATGTTACTCTGGACCATTAGTATAAGTACTCTAGGTATTAACTTGTATTCCTTATGCTTTACCAATTGTACTTTTTCCTTATTTGCCCTCTTTTTTTTTTTTTTAACTCAAAAATTTATAATGCAGTGTGCGATAGCAGTCTGCGCCTGGGTTATAGATGCCCAGGAACTGTTATAGATATACATGCAGCCATATGATACTAACTAGATCAGCAAACAGACAATCTGAAAAAGTGTCTGCATAGTACAACATCAACACTTCACCCCTCCAGCCAAAGCCAAACAGCACTACTAGATGGAATTGAGAGAGAAGGGATCAGCGATTGTGCTGATGCCAGAAAGCTCCCCTATCCTGATGCTCGTCCTCCTGCCTCCAAGAAATCGCACCTGATGCAGCCATCCACTCCTGCCAGTTGTGATTAGCATGCTGCACCAACCACTCCCAGTCAAAATGGTGCCACCAGTATGGGCACCTTTGGTCGCTTGCACTGTGATCCCCACTACAGTTCACACAGCAGGCAGTGTGAGGGCATGGGGCTCCCTCCATAGTAGCCAGCACAAGGGGGTTGGCCATGGGGTTGCCATGACAGCAGCTGGTGAGAGAGTGATGGTTGGCCTCAGAATGAGAACCAGCACACTGCAGGCAACCCCTTATTTGCCCTCAAGCCTTTGCCTCTGTTGCAACCTGAGTTAGCTCTTAAGGTTGTAACATTTGGTAAAGCATCACCAACTCACCTTGCCAAATGGAACAAAGGCACAAATGTGTGCAGTCCTATGAAGAGGATGATCCTGTCAGAAGAAAATGACAACAAGCATTAGCAGCAAGTATAGCTGAGCAACTGGCAGATGAAGACTATGTACAACAGTTATTACAAGAAGAATGAGACAACAAGACACCAGAAGAATCATCAACAGAGACAGATGAAGTTGAACCTAAACATGAAGAAGCAGAAGCAGAATCTGCAGAAGAAGTCACACATTTATCAGCAGCATTAGGATTACTCAGTATTAGCAGGCAATTGACATTGCAATCAGAAGATACAGACACAGAAGAATTGCACAGTACAGAAATGTCTTAAGAACATAAAGGAATGGACATGGGTGGACACCCTCCCACACCTATTGCACAGACAATTGTGCAAATCCAGCACAAATCATACATACCTGAGCCAAGATATTTTGATAGATCAAGAACCAAATGGGAAGACTGGTGGAGGAGCATGGCATTCTACATCTCAGGAAATGACATCAACAAGGACCAAGTACAAGTAACAGTGGTACTCTCTAGAATGAAAGGAGGGACAGCAGGTTCCTATGCATCAATCAAAGTAAGGGAGACAATAAGAAGCACATTTTGGGAAAACTTTATTTGGGATGATTGGGTTAGAGAACTTGAGACCAAGTTCTCTGATGGCATAGGCAGAGAAGAAGTTGAATAGAAGATCAAAGGATTCAAACAAGGAAAAATGCATATCCAGGACTTCCTAATTGAATTCAAAGTCCTCAAGCAGAAGGCACAGACAGATGACACCCACACACTCTTCTTGTTGAAGAAGCACATCTGCCCTGACGTTATCAAAATAATTATGGGATACCCAAAGGACTATCACCCAGAGAACTATAAGGAATAGATCAAGTATATCAGCACTGTTGGAAAGGGGTATGAATTCACAGAAATGAAGCATTACTACACTACAGGAAGTGGTATCACTTATGGAGGAAGGGGTTAACCAATGGAAATTGGTCAAATGACTCCTCAGTATGGAGACAAAGGAAACTCCAAGTGCTACAACTGCAACAAGTTTGGCCACATCACAGCCAATTGCCCAGAACCCAAGCACACACATGCTCTAGCCAACAAGGTCCAGTGCTATAACTGTGGCAAGTTTGGACATGCCTCGAAATACTACAGGGTGCCACAACACAACAAACCCAGCTTTAGAGGACTTATGGAAGTTAAAGAGGAAGATGAGAAGCAACAAGAGGAGGGTTTTCCAGAAGGTTCAAAGTAAAGCATGCAGACTTTTGGGCCTACAATCATAGAGTTTCTGTTCTACACCAATCTCAATATATTATTCCCCAACAACGAAACTTGAAGCATGAACTCCTCACAAACTCCACAGTAAACTAGAAAGCAATGGTCAAGACATTAATTGACTCTGGATGTACCCACACCTGCATATCAGAAGAAACAGTCAAAAAGCTTGACCTCCCTCTAAAGCCAATTGTGGAACCTTTCAAAGTATTCAATGCAGATGGAAGCCAGAGTGGACGAAAACCCATCACAGACTACATTGACATCACCCTGAAAACTCAAGGACATGAAGAGCAGGTTGAGGCAGTAGTCACAACCCTAGAGTCTGCAGACCTCTTCCTAGGACATGATTGGTTGACACACCATAACTCTGAAATTGATTGGAATAACGGTATTATCAAATTTACAAGGTGCCCCTCAAGCTGCAAAATCCCCCATTGCAATATATGCATTGAACCCCAGATGTGAAGGGTTCAAAATCCAGAACTGGATGAAGAAGAGGAGGAAAAGCAACTGGATCCAACCTCAGCAGAAGATCTACCAGACTACATGAAGGAGTATACCCACCTGTTCAACAAAACAAATTTCGACCAACTTCCAGCTCATACTCAATGGGACCATGAGATCAAACTTATGGATGATGCACCCCCCAAACTTAAAGCAAAAATCTACCCCATGACCTTGAAGGAAGAAGAAGAACTCAACGTGTTTATTGATGAAAATCTCAAGTCTGGAAAAATTCAGATCTCCAAGTCCCAATATACAGCACCATGTTTTTTCATTCCAAAGAAAGACAGTTCAAAATAATTGGTACAGGACTATAGGAAGATCAACCAGCATATAGTCAAGGACAAGACACCTATCCCCCTCATCAGCAAAGTTGTGGACTGTCTCAAGAATGCCAAATTGTTCAATAAATTTGACATTATCTGGGGATATAACAATGTTTGCATCAAGGAAGGGGATGAATGGAAAGCAGCATTCTTAACCAATCAAGGCCTATTTGAACCCACAGTCATGTTTTTTGGGTTATGCAACTCCCCTGCCACATTCTCCCACATGATGACCACCATCTTCCATGAAATGATCTATGATGGAACATTGACAAATTATATGGACAATTTTGTCATTCTAGCATGAACAGAGGAGGAACTCCAGGAACAGACACTCAGGTTCTTGAAGATTGTGGCACAACACAACTTATACTTCAAGCAGTCCAAATGCAAATTTGGAGTAGAAAAGGTGCCCATTCTAGGAGTAGAAGTGGGTAACAGAAAGGTCAAGATGGAAAAACAGAAGGTAGAGGCCATTCAAAACTGGTGTACTCCCAGCAATGTAAAAGGAGTGGAGAGCTTCTTGGGATTCATCAACTTCTACAGACAGTTTATTGAAGGATTCAGTCATATTGCAGGACCACTCAATGCACTAAAAGGCAAAACAGAGTGGAAGTGGGGAAGGGACAAACAGGAAGCATTTGATACCCTGAAACAATGAATCACAGAGAAACCTATCCTAACACTTCCCTGGCCCAATGGACAATTCCGAGTCAAAACAGATGTATCAGGATATGCTATAGGTGCCATTCTATCTCAAGAGCAGGATCACAAGTGGCACCCCATCGCATTCATATCACAGACAATGAGCCTAGCAGAAAGGAACTATGAGATCTACAACAAGGAATTCCTAGCCATCATGGAAGCATTACGGGTTTGGAGGCAGTATCTCTTAGATGCTAGGGAAACATTGAAGTATGGACTGATCACAAAAATCTGAAATACTTCAGGGAACCCCAGAAACTCAATGGGAGACAAATGTGGTGGTATCTCAAACAGCAAGACTATGACTTCATCATTTGACATGTGCCCAGTAAAAGCAACACCAAGGCCAACATTCTTTCTCACTATGACAAACCAGATTGGAAGGAAGAAAGCAAGACAATCACATTCCTTAAAAGCTTTGTGTGGAGAACAGCAAAGGAAGACACAGCAATCCCCTCAATCATCCTCCTGTGAGAAACACATTTCAATACCATCATCAATACAGATATAGAACAGCAAATCTGAAACCATGATGTCAGAGAGACTGAGGTAGCCCAAGGTTTGAAAGACCCAGCAAAAGGATTCTCTCTGGTAGAAGGATTGGTCTATTACCAAGGATGCATCTACATCCCACCGGGAGATGACCTATAAGGCCAGATTATCCAGAAATTCCATGACACCCCTGATGCTGGTCACCCCAGGCAACATCAGACATTGGAAGTGCTTGCAAGAGACTTTTGGTGGCCCAGCATGAGATGAGACATCAAATGGTTTATACATGGTTGTGATATATGTCAAAAGATACAAATCCACAGGGAACAAAAAGCAGCCCCCTTGCACCCACTACCAGTCCCAGAATACTCTTGGGAGGAAATCTCTGTAGATCTGATTGGCCCACTACCCCCTTCTGATAGACACAATACTATTCTTACCATTGTCAACCAGTTCACAAAGATGATACAATTGATCCCAACCACAACTTCCCTCATGGCAAGACAACTCGCTGTTCTATATTGGAACCAGATCTGGAAACTATATGGTCTACCAAAAAAGATCATTAGTGATCAAGGACCACAGTTCACATCAAAGTTTATGGAAGGTCTATGTAAAGCTCTTGGGATCAAACATGGCTTGTCAATGGCATATCACCCTCAAACTAATAGGCAAACAGAACAGATCAATCAAGAAGTTGAGAACTTCTTATGGAAATATATGTCCTATAAACAGAACAATTGGACATCTTAGCTGGCAGCAGCAGAGTTCCACTACAATGATAAGCAGCACTCATCAACGCACCATTCCCTATTCTTCTTAAACTATGGGAGACATCCATGGAAAGGGATTGTAGGGACAGTTTCACCAACACTGGCAGTAGAAGATTTTGTCACCAACCTGGAAAGTATAAGGAAGATGGCAGCAGAAAGCATGGAACAAAACTGGAAGAGCATGGTGGTTGCATATGACTCAAGAAGAAGAAGAGCCCAGTTCTATCAAGTCAGAGACAAGATCTGGTTGGAAGCCACAAATATTACAACAAATCATCCCATGAAGAAACTCAATTATCAAAGATATGGCCTCTTTCCCATCTCAGAAGTTATTGGACAAGGAGCCTACCATCTAGACTTACCTGATCAGTGGGTAATCCACAATATTTTCAATGAGGCTCTCTTATCACCAGCAAGAAACCCTGAGTTTCAGATCCAACAACAACCCACACCACTGCCACCAGATATCATCAATGCCAAAGAGGAATAGGAAGTAGAGGAGATCTGAGGTCACCAAAAATAGGGCAGAGGAACACAGTACCTTGTCCATTGGAGAGGTTACAGTGATGAAGAAGACTAGTGGCTACCAAAGTCACATCTGTTAAATGTGGAGGAGGCAATCCAAGAATATCTTGTTAGGTTCTCAGAGCAAACCTAATGGAGGAGGGAGGTGAAATACAAAAAGAAACACAAAAAACTGTTAAAAGTCAAGTTGAAACCACAGACCCAGTCAACACAACTTGGCTCACCTACTCGACACACCTCTTAAAGTCTACATTGCTATCTTTTGTGCTTCAACCATTGTCCTCACCACTGTCATCACTGCCGCCATTGTCACTGCTGAGAAAGATCACTCTGTTGATTGCAATGTTATCTACAATGTCCTACTGAACTGCAGCAACTCCTCTCTCCCCTGCATCTTTGAAGAAACCCAAAGCTCCACTCTCTACCACTCTCCAAGCAGCCAAGCAATCCACAACCAAAGTCCAATCCCTAGCCTTCTGCACCTCTGAAGGAAAGGCTACTGAGGAAGTAGGACGTGTCAACCTAGATGCTGTCAAATCCAGAAACCAAGTCCTTCATGACTCCCTCTACCTTTACAATGACCTCATATGCACCATCAATTCTCTAGCAGTTCTGGAGGAACAGTTGAATCACTTTATGCATTCAGCACACAGCCTTGCCACAATCTTGGCAGACTTGGAAGGCAATGTGGTCGAGTTAGGTGCTGGAGCCCACAGGGGCTCAGATGCCCAGGATTTCATCGAAAGGATCACTGACACCCTCTGTTATGCCTGAACTGCCTGCCTTGTCTCAAAGACCCACTCCCTACAATGCATCCTCACTCAACATCTACACAAATGTAGTAGCATTGAAGCACAATTCATCTGAGACCACATTGCCAAAGTTACTGAGTCCTATGCACACACTGATCCTTACCCTGCCCCTCTTTTTTTTTTTAAAAAAAAAAAAAAATCAACAATTTATTATGTGGTGTGCGGGCACAGTCTGCACTTAGCTAATGTAAAACAAAGCTAAGAATAATTACATATGAATCAGAGAAAACACTAACTAACTAACTAAGACACTGAATGAAATTTTAAACTACTAAGGGGCTATATCGTGATATAACTACAGCAAAGTAGAAAGTCTTTTAAAACAACTAATGCTGAATGGGATGAAAAAGAAAAAGAAGAGGTGTAGGAAAGTGGTACATCCAAACCAAAAGGAACTTACCAATATACCAACTCTTTTCAAAAAGATGCAGGTGTGAATGTGAAGGTGTTATCTGTTGCACAGAGACATAAAAACGCAACCCAGCATGCAGGAGGAGTAGCATGGAGACATGAAGATGCAGTCTAGCATGCTTGTGGTGTAGAAGGCAGAGGTGCTAGTTCTAGCAGTTGGATTTTACTAAAAGTGAATATGGAGTGATTGGCAGCAAGAAAGTCAATGAGATGTTGGAGAGTTTCGATTGGTTCATTACTTCTCCAGTAAAGAGGACAGTCCATAAGGATATGTTCATGTGTTTTGAATTGGAAGCTGCATCAACAACCGACAGGTTCTCGAGGGAAGAATCAAGCTCAATATGAACCAATGGGAGCATGATTAAGAATAGCTCAAATTGCTCAGATAGTGACACTAAATGATATGACAGGAGCGTCATCACCAATAGTGTTGGAAGGATGTAGTTCATGAAGCCAAGAGCTGCTGCTGTGGTATTGAGGTTCTATGAAGCCATTTTTGAATCTTTTACTTCATAAGAATAGGAAGCTGTGGCCCTGAAAACTAGGGTCAGAGGAGAATAGGTTTCGCCAATGACAATTGGCATTTTTAGTGGCTCTTTTGCACAGAAAGTCAAATGAGCAAGAGGCAGGTTTGGCATCAAACTGTTGTTTAGACACTTGAATATGGACTTTGCGTAGCATACAGTAGGACAGGCCTGGATGGTGGATTGGTGTGTTGCAGTCGCATTTGACACTTTGGTATGGAATGTACCAGAAATGAACTCGATTTTGACTAGATTGTTCTAGCCAAGAGTGAAGGGTATTAATTGTGGCAAGAATGAGTCTGCCCCCCATGAATGGAAGGGTCTAGAATGCAATGGGTGGATGGCATGTGATCTGTGATGAGAGTGATATGATCAATGTCTTGTAGAGAAACGGCCTTGTATAGACCAAAGTGGATGGAAGCTAGTTTGGCTTCAGATAAGGTGACAGTCCCAGAGGGAACAGAAAGGGAATGAATGAGCTGATTATTTCTCCAGATGTGATATGAGGCAACAGCTTGATGAAATGTAAAGGAGGGAACGTTGCCATATGCTATGACAATGACACGATTATTGACTGAATGGATGGAGGCAAGTTCTGCATCTAATCGTCGAGAGTGGATACTGAGTTCCTTAAGGCTGAACCTATTATAATCAAAAGTAGAGAAACAATCAGCGAAAATATCAAGCAGACAAGAGCCAGGTTGCAAAGACTCATGGAACCGTTGGAATCTTTCATTGAGCTTCTTCAGTAAGGAATCAGCTTCAACAATGGGACCGCTGATTGTGGCGCATTCTTTGACAGTGAAATTTTCAACTGCCCTTGGATGAGGAAGTGCTCCTTTAGAATTATCAGCACTTAAAAGAGATAAGATAGGATGCATTTTGTCAAGGGTTGCATAATGATATGATGACTGCTTGGCAAGTTTGGAAAGATGAAAGTTGATGGGGATGAGGCTAGCAAGGGCTTCAACACCACCAGAGGGCAACATATGAAATGCTCCAGTAATCCATAAAGTGGCAATCCTTTGCATTTTTTGAAGACTTTTGATATTTTGTGAGCATTTAGCATTTGCAAAATACCATAGATGGAATCCATAGGTGGCAAGAGGGATGATGCAAGAATGATATAGAAGTTGTTTTTGAAGAGGGGTAAGTCCTCAGCTAGAGTTACCGAGGAGGCGCATTGCATGAACAGTTGACAAGGCTTTGGTAGACCAATATCATACATGTTCATGAAATTTGAGTTGGTGGTCGAAGTAGAAACCCAAATACCACCAGTATTCTTTGGGTTTGAGAGGTGTTTGAGAGGTGTAGAGAGTGAATCCTAAGTTGATAGGAGGATTAGCATCACCATGGATGTGAGAGAAATTGAATAGCTCTGATTTTTCATGTTCGAGTATAAGCCCAAAATTGCTGAACAGCTTGGTGAATACCTGGTAAGCCATGACAAGGACATCGTGACAACTCTTCCACGTCTCTCCTTATCTAACAAGAAGTCTATCATCTATGAACAACAGTACAGAAACAAGCCCAGCCAAATCTTGACTAGCTATGTAAAGCAAAGGAGCTAAGTAAAGTCCAGAAAGAATTGGAGATAATGCAGAACCTTGTCCAATACCAACATTGGCATTGAATAAAGGAGAAGAATGAGAATTATAAGAGTAAGCCATGAAACAATTAATTAAATAATTGGAGAAAAATTTAACAACGCAGGGAGAGAACTCCTGTTTGTGAAGAATGTCTATTAACATAGAATGATTGAGAGAAGGAAAAAATTGTGCAATGTCAAATGCCAGAACACTAGTGCATAGCTTTTTTGCCCATCCAGCTCATATAAGATGGGTAAGATAGATGCCAGCATCTTCAGCACTTTTTTGAATGATGCTGCCGAACTGAGAGGGGAATATAGCCCTGAATTTGCTAGCTTTGTATTGCATCCTGTTAGCAAGCATTTTTTCTATAAGCTTGCCAATAGTGTTGAGTAGGATGATAGGGCAGAATGCCTTGGGAATGTTGTAAGCAGGTTTGTTGGGCTTAGGGATAATGATGGATATGGATTCTTTGAAATAAGTCCCATCTAGGGAGCCCCTTGTGGGAAACCCTTACACCCTTGGTGTGACGTGGAATCAACTTAAGCCAGAACCTGATTATTTTAACTGTACCAGGCTGACTGGCATAGGATTTAGTCCTCTCAAGCCTGT
>KQ961956.1:48510-59097 GCA_001563735.1 Leucoagaricus sp. SymC.cos | reverse complement strand
ATCTGCTAGGAAATTAAGAAACTTCAGGAGAATTCTATAACTCGACCAGTGTGTCATAAGGAATGCTACGAAGCACCAGGGCTAAGTAGCTAGTAAGGAATTGATCATACCAGCACCCATCGTGTGACTGTGTAGATGATTCAAGGTCCAGTTGACCAAATCAGGCAGAGTTATTAGGAAATTCAGGAGTAGATTAGTTTTTCTAGTTAGGCATTATCTTAAGTCATCAGTTGCGACTTAGACGAGTTTTCGAAGCATTTGCGAATAGTAGTATCATCAGTCAGAGGTATTTCGAGTTTGTATTGAATTTCCGAGTTTATCACAAGTTTTAGAGTCACATATTCTCAAAAAACCTTACACCTTTCTATATCTGTTTTACTTCCCCCCTCAAACTTGTTTGAGGTTAGTACTAGCTATTCAACTGGTACACTTGTTATTGTTATATACCTTCGCTACCCTCTTCAGCGAGGCATTTACAATGTATTCTATGCTTTGCTACTGAAGATACACATTCCAAATGATGACAGACTCTTTCCAGGCCACCTTAACAACCAGATTTGGGATTTCGAAGAGCAGAACAAGGAGTGGGCTGTCAAACAAATTTGTTCACATTCAGGTTCTGGGGTTCACACTCTATTCGAAGTTGAGTGGACATCAGGTGATGTCACTTGGCTTCCTTATCACCAAGTTTCACATTTGGTTGCTCTTGAACACTATCTGAATCTAGCAGGCACAAAAAGCATAGCTGAACTCAAGCTATCCAATCAGGAGGAACCTGAACTGGATTTACAAGTTGGCCTAGAGTGTCTCATGATTGAGGAAGAAAAATATTTTTCTGACAATTTCATTGATCTACCTGGACATATAAACACTCCCATTTCGGGCCCATACTCTTTCATTCCTTGGATTCTTGGCCCCATCTCCTGTCTTCCAAATCTCCTCATCTCATTAGTCTTCAAGGTCGCTAACTTCCTTGTCATGACTGTCTCTCACTATGCTCCTCCTCCTGCAGCTGTCATTCATGCTGACAACATTTGTCATGTTTGCATTGAACTTCCTCCTGGTGTTGTCCTCAACATCAACTTACCGAAACTATGGATTTCACATCCCCTATACTGGTATTGGTCCAAGGGAGTTGACAATACTGGGAAGCGACAGTATAGCACCTTGACCTCTGCAATGTTCCATGAATACCTGTTGTTCAGCCATAGCCTCAGTATCAATGCAAAATCTTACTCTTGGGGAGTACCTTTTGGATATGAGGATTTTGCCACCATGTTCAACAACCAGGACATTGGGGAGAAGCTGGTTGAGTGGAACCACATCTCTAGAGAGTTCTTCTGGCTAGAGGATGGTGTCCATATCACCAAGTCTATGATCGACCTCGAACCCTATGGACGTTCTACTGTGCCGGTAATCTATCTGGAGCTTGTCACACTCTTATTCCAACAAGTTGATGGGTCCCTAAACATTGGGTGGATCATTAGCCTTGCCAATCAGGTGGTTAAGTCTCTTACCAAAACTGTCTCCTAGAATCCTCCCACTCCCTATTCCAACAATCCCAACCCTCAATGATCTCATTTTCCCTACTGGCACACTGAGAATTGTTATGATCCCATCCAAGAGAGAAACTGCATTCACAACATTAGTGCTCCCCTCACTGGCATTTTACCAGTAAAAAATTGAGGGCAAGTCCTATGGTGGTGCATGGGAAAGAAAGGATGTGACCCATTTAGATCTTTTTTTTTTTTTTTTTCTCATAAATTTGTAATGTGGTGTGTGATAGCAGTCTGTGCCCAGGTTATAGATACCTGGGAACTGTTATAAAATACATGCAGCCATATGATACTAGCTAAAACAGAAAACAGAAAACCTGAAATAGTGTCCACATAATACAACATCAACGATTCGCCCCTCCAGCCAAAGCCAAATGGTACTACTAGATGGAATTGAGCAAGAAGGATTCAGCGATTGTGCTGATGCCAGAAAGCTCCCCTATCCCGGCGTTCGTCCTCCTGTCTCCAAGAAATCGCACCTGATGCAGCCATCTGCTCCTGCCAGTTGTGATTAGTGCATTGCGCCAACCACTCCCAGTCAAAATGGTGCCACCAGTATGGGCACCTTCAGTTGCTTGCACTGTGATCCCCACTACAGTTCACACAGCAGGCAGTGTGAGGGCATGGGGCTCCCTCCATAGTAGCCAGCACAGGGGGGTTGGCCATGGGGTTACCATGACAGCAGCTGGCAAGAGAGCAATGATTGGCCTTGGAATGAGGACCAGCACACTGTGGGCAGCAAGGTGCCTGAGACTTGCAAGCACAGGTAGAATGGCCCCAGCACCAGCAACGCTGGCACACGGGGACACCAGCATGGGATTGGGCAGGCCACACCAGACATGAGGCCAGGCTGAACTGGAAGGAGGAGTTAATCAGGTGCTTGGCAACGGCATCCAACTGGGAGTCAATGACATCAAACTAGACTGTAGCTGAGTCTGCATGCCAGGAGTTCTGCATAACACAAGGAGAGTTAGCGAGAACAAAAGAGGAGGCCATGTGAGAATGCTTCATGACCTCCCTAACATAGCCCGAATCGATAAAGTCCTTAGACCCAGGGTGGAAGTAGGGGACATCCACAATCTTAAGATAAGACTGGGATGTGGGGAGAGCAGCTTGAACCTCGTGGCCCAAGTGCTGATAGATAGTGGCAGCGACCACCTGAATCTCCTTAGGCAATGTGACTTGAGAAGTAAGGAGGGAAATCCCCCCATAAGCTGCAACACAAGAATTGACCCTAAGGTCAACCTTGGCCAGAGACCAGTTGGCAACACCAACCAAGGACGGAAAGGAGGAGGCAGCAGGGACCAGCTTGCACTTGATGAGAACTTGATGCCAGGAAGGGCCAGCAATGGTAGTCTTGAGCTTCCTGCACGAAGGCAGGGGTGGAACAGAGGCCTGATGCATTGTGATGATGCAATCAGATGGGAGATCAGGCATGGTCTTGGCCAGATTGACCAAGGCCATGACATTGCCTTGCTTCTTCTCCTACTGCTCCTTTTGCATCCATCTCTCAACCTCCAGCAGCCATGTCCTCTACTTCTGCTCCTCCCAACTCCACATTTACTAGCCAAACTGCTCCTCTTGCTCTGTCACTGTCTCCTTCGAATTCTACCATTGTGGCTCAGGGTCCTGTGTCCAACCCTAGCATCCAGCAACCTGACCCCACTCACTTCTCTCATGCCCTTACTCAGTCCATCAACAATGCTTTCAAGCCTTCAAGCCATCAGCCACATGTTCCCCCCATTGCAATCATCAATCCACAGCACTTGGTCAGTGATCCAACAATTCCTAACACCTCTACTTGTGAGCGTGGGGGACACAAAAACATCGGAGTTTGTGGTGAGAGCAGAGCTGGGGCACAGGCTGAGCTTGACTCTGAAAATGGATCTCTGACTGGGATCAAGAGTGTTAGCCATGGAAACAGTACTGGGAGGGCTGTGCAGCAGGATGGCAGTATGCAGGTTGATAAGCATGGCTTGTTTGACTTTACTGATTGAGGCTTTATTTTGATCTCTGAGTTTCCCATACTCCAAAAAAGGGCAACTTCTTCACCCATAACCCTTTCTCCTCTGAATGATCTCTTTCTGTCCTTCTGACTCCATTTTGTTTTTATTTTTATCTCTGATGCATGTAAAAGAATGTCCTCTCTCAGATGACATTCAGAGGGCATATGTAGGATTTCATACACATGTGACGATCTCCTTTACTCATTTCTTTATCTCTCTTTATCTCTATTTGTTGAAACAAACATATCTCTTGTATATAAGCAGACCTCTCATGTATGTTTAGTTTTAGACTCTTTTGAATATGATACCAGTGAATGGTCATCTTGTTTTGACTTGAGTTTCATGTGCCTCGACAGTGATCACTATTACTCTCGTGTCACAGGCACCTTCCAGTGGTCTTTTTTTTTTTAAAAATCAACAATTTATTACGCAGTGCTTGATTGCAGTCCATGCCTAACTAAGTACAAACACTAGCTAGGAAAAGTCCAAGAAAAGAAGAAAATGCTACTCAAAATGAGTGTTTCTGTAAAACCATAGGAGGCATGATGACAACTATAGTACTATAGAGACATTATAGTCAAGCTTGAATGAACTTATCAGCATACCAAAACATGGGTGTCCTGATGCACATGGAAGTGATAGAGATGGATGAAGTGACACAGAGATATCATAATGCAACCTGGCATGTTGTATAGGAGTGGCAGGTAACTGTTTAGGAGATGGTGATGAGGAGATGCTTAAGTGAAGCCCAGCTCATCGTCGAATAGTGTGAGAAGGATTATGGAGTGGAGCATTAGAATTGAATGCAAATGCTTGTGGATTGTATTCAAGGAAATCAATGAATTCCTTGAACATGGATATGGGTTTGTCTTCTCAAATGTAGAGAGGACAGACAAGGATGATGTGTTTGTGAGATTCCATCCAGAAGCCACATTGGCAACAGGTAGATTCTTTAGGAAAGAATCGGAAGCAATAAGTCCTGATAGGAGCATGATTAGTTATGGTGTGTATAGCATGTGTGACAATATTGAAGTTGGTAATGGGTGTGTTACTGGCGTCAATGGAATAAGAGGCATACAATTCTTGGAACCAAGAACCACCATTGTGATATTGAGGTAGTATGATGTCACCTCAGAAGTGTTTACTGCATAACATGAGGAAAGAATGTCCCTGATATTGCATGTTGGTAAGAAAGGTGTGTTGCCACTCTTTAAGGCAGGAGTCGGTAGTCTTCTTTCGAAGGTATGACATGGAGACATGTGGGTGCAACCCAGCATGTCAATGATTGATTTTGGCAGTCAGATGGACTTTTCACAAAAGGCAACATGCCCAACCAGGTTTGTCAGGAGCTGCATTGCAGTCACAGAGGGCAAATTTGGATGGAATATACCAAAATTTGACTTTGTGGAGCCCAGAGCATTCTAGCCATGGGCATAGGGCATTAGCAGCAGCTATTGAGTGATATTGGCCTTCATGTATAGAGGGATCTAATAGGCAATGTGATAACATCATATGATCAGTAAGAAGGATGAAGTTGGAGATGTCAGGGAATAAGACTAGCACTTTGCAGAGCCCAAAGCATTGGGCAGCAAGTTCAGCTTCAGAAGAAGTGCATCTGCCACATGGAATGGTGACAGAATATAGAAGGGCACCGGCATGCCAGATTTGATAGCAGGCAGATGCTTGCAATCAAGAGTCATTAGGAACACTACTATCTGTAACGATGACAATAGTGTCAGGAGTAGAGTGGGCAGAGAAGGTGCATGCATCGAGTCTTTGTGAATGGTTTCTGAGTTCTTCAAGACTTGACCTATTAAAATCAAAAAAAGAAAAACAATCAGAGAAATTGTCTAATAGTTATAAACCAGGATAATTAGCATTGTGTAGAGGTGAGAACTTTTCTTCGACATTTAGGAGCATATCGTCAGCATCAACTAAGGGGCCCCAAGCCATAGCTCTGTTTGTTTCAGAAAGCAGATCAAGCAATCTGGGATGAGGAAGTGCTCCTTTGGCATTGTTGGCACTTAGAAGCATATGAATAGGGTGAGACTTAGGAAGCATGATGTATTGTAGGCACACACATTTGGTGAGTTTTTTGAGGTGGAGGTGTATAGGGATGAGCCCAGCAAGAGATTCAGTACCTCCAGAAGGTGAAGTGCAGAATGCATCTATAATCCATAAAGTGGCATTATGTTGCATTTGTTGTAGCGATTTGAGCTTGTTAACAATTTTGGCTCCGGAGAAGTACCATAACTGGCATCCATATGTAGCAAGGGGAACAATACACGAACAATAAAGGAGTTGTTTTTGATGGGGTAGAAGTCCATGTGTTGAATTGCCAAGCATTTTCATTGCACAGACAGAGGATAGAGCTTTTGTAGACCAATAACATACATGTTCATTAAAGGTCAATTTGTGATCGAAATAAAACCCCAAGTATCACCAGAATTCTTGAGGTTTAAGAGGTGATGAAGAGGTGAATGGCATGAAGCCAAGGTCAATGGAAGGGTTGTTGTCTCCAGGGATTCAAGAGAAGTTGAAGACTTCAGACTTATCGTGTTCCAAGAGAAGTCCAAAGGAGTTTATGAGATCAACAAGAGAGTGATATGCTGTCTTGATTTTGTTGTGGCACTCATGCCATAATTTGCCTTGAGCTACTATTGTACCATTGTCTACAAATAATAAGAAAGAAATGAGACCAGAGTTTTTCTGACTAGCTAGGAAAAGAAGAGGGGCTAAATAGAGACCTGAAAGAATAGAAGAGAGAGTGGACCCTTGTCCTACTCCTGTATTGAAATTGAACTGAGGCAAAGAAAAGGAATTGTACAAGTACATGGTAGAACATCCTATTAAATAATTTGAGAAAAAGGAAATGACTTTGGGTGCGAATCCTTGTTTTTTGAGAATACTCAGAAGCATTGAATGATTAAGAGAAGGGAAGAATTGTGAAAAATCAAAGGCCAAAACAGAGGTACGTAACCTTTTGTCCCAGCTGGCACAAATAAGATGAGTAAGAAAGACACCAGCATCTTCAGTACTACATTGTATAATTCCACCAAATTGCAAGAGAAAAATGGCTTCATATTTGACTGCTTCATATTGCATACATTTAGCGAGCATTTTTTCAAAGAGTTTACCCAGAGTGTTCAAGAGAACAATAGGTCGAAAGGCTTTTGGAAGGTGATAAGATGGTTTGTTCAGTTTGGGGATGATGACTGAAACTGATTCTTTAAAGTGAGAGGGCCAGTAACCAACAGATAAGCATGTGTTAGCTAGCCTAGTGAAGAAGCAAGGGATGCAGTCATCAGCAGACAAGAGCATTTTGAGGTGAGCCCAGGAAAGGTGATTGAGACCAGGTGTAGAAGTATTAGAGCAACTCTTGAGAGCCTCAGTAAGTTCGAGAAGGGAGAATGGGACCCATTTTCTTTTGAAGATGTCACATAAGTTGTCAAGAACATGAACATTGGTAGTCCTATTAGACACAGAATTGTAGGTTTGATCAAAAGCTTCCCAGAGTGTTTCGAGCAAATGGCAGGGTTTGTTGTTATGGATAATGACCTGGGCAGGTGGCAGTTTACAATCCTTGACCCAAGGCATGAGATTCCAAGGTCATTTATTGTTTTCCAAGATTTCTTCAATCTTGGCATCAAAAAATTTTCTTTTAGCTGCACATACTGTTTTTCAGAAGGTGTGCCAGTTTTCTTTGACATAATCACTCTGGTATTGTTGTAAAGCCTCTCCACACTCATCATTCCACCATGGCTTAGAGCGTGTTGAGAGAAAACTCATAGTGGCATGTTTGTCCCATGACACACTAATGAGGTCAGCAATCTGCACTGAGGCATTTAGGATGTCCACCTCAGTTGAAAGATCAACTGACAGAAGCACTGAAAGCCCTACTGCCAACTTGTTAATGAAATTTTGTTCTTTGTCAGAACCTCATTTGAGCCCCTTCTTTTGGACAGGGATAAATTTGGGGGAGATGGGGATTGTGATTGCAAGTGGCGTGTGATCAGATTGTAGTTGATGTTCAGGTAAGATATAGTGACCATCAATGTTGACTTCATTGGCAATGAATATGAGATCAATCATCATGTTATTTTTGGAAGGATTGGCGGAGTACCTTGTGGGTACATCGAAAATGGGAATAGATTGATCAAGACCTAGATCGGTCATAAGATCTATGAGGTGAACAGCATATTTTGAGTGCATTTGGCAACTAGCATCCCACTCCTTGGAGCGTATGTTGAAGTCTTCACCCACATAGAGTAACAGTAGCAGTAGGTTGACACATTGTTGGAGATGATCCAAAGCAAGGTGTTTGTCATCAGAGTATATGTTCATCAAATAATGAACATGTTGGTTGTAGGACAAGGAAAGGATAAGAATGTCGTGATCGAGGTCAGTGTAGGAATTAACAATGGATGGCCATAGATATGACAAGCATTTGTGAACATAAGCCATAACACGAGGTTTGAGGGGGGGAGGGAGGGAAGGGGTGAGGTATATCCAGTCAGAGTGAATTGGTGCCCCTATAATGTCTTTGCCTAAAATAGAATTAGTAGAAACAGTCTTCCTAATGACATTCCAGGCAGGTTCTTGGAAGAAAATAATGTCAAAGTTATCAACTAAAGTAACAAGTAAAGTTTCCATGACAGAGTAATTGCAATTAGTATTGAAAGAGAAAATGCAAAGAGAATCAAGGGTCAAATTCTTCATGAAGAAAGGTTGGGCCCTTGTTGGCCCCATGGGTTAAAGGAGGTGTCAGCCTCATTTCGTTGCTGGATAGCAACAGAGATATATTTGGCCCTTTGGGCTCGGGCTTCTTTAGCCTTGTTAGTATGCCAGGTTTTGTTAAACCTGTTACACCAATATGGGCATTGCCTATCATTAGCTAGATGATTGCCTTTACAGTTTAGGCATTTAAATTGGTGAGGGCATGGCAGTCCCTCTTCAGTTGCTTCACAAGGAGGTTTCACTTTAGGGTTTGCTTGACAGCACCAGGCTAAGTAGTGATAGTTTTCAGTCTTGTGAGGACCACCGCATTTAGCACATTTCCATCCTTGAGATTTGCACTTAGCAGTAATATGACTCCATTTCCAGCAGTTCTGGCATTGGGCGACTCCAGGGTGCATATTGCAGGCCTGGATAACAGCAACGTCTTTGTCAAAATTAAAAGAGCAATTAGTGAGGAGCTTGGCATTGGTCCTGTTTTGTGAATCCCAGATGTCAAACTATATAATGGCCATGTCAGAGTGCAGAGTAGCTCTCATGACATGGGGAGGAGAAGTAAGTGTAATACATTCAAAGAGAGGGTTTTGGTTCATGATGTATAAAACATCATCAGCTGTCAGCTGATTTGAACTGTCATCATGCCATTCAGTAGGTGTGTAGAAGTTAACCCCAATAATTTTGAGGTAGGACTTGGACATAGGAGCCTGGGGAATGGGAACCTTGTTTTTGTCACATTGAATGGCTTTTGAGATCCATTCATGAATAATGCCATTTTCTGCAGGAGTAGGCACAAGGTTTGTAGAAAAGGAGAGGCCAAGCACAGCACCAGAACGTCCTTCAGACATGGCAAGAATGCGAAGTTTGGAGTGTTGATCAATGAGACCACGATTAATAGTCTCAAGGATATGTTGGTGACATTGGAGGCAATGAACAGTCACTGTTTCAGAGTAAGGGACAAGAACCTGTTTTCTGGTGGGCCCTCATGTGGTCAACTTGACAACAAATTTCTTTTTCTGAGGAATAGAGTTGTTGTTAGTGTTTCCACTGTTGTTGTTTCCAACAGTGGCTTGGTGTATGGTGGCAATTCATTCAGCAGGTAGTTTGTCACCATATAATTTCACAAGCTCAACCAAATCAACAACTTGTTTGGTGGCTGTGGTAGGAGTTGGGGCATTAGAATGAGAAGCCGCAGTGTACAACTTGCATGTTTGTGCAGAAGGGGCAGGGGGGGCAGAAGATTTTGTGCTAGGGTGTTGAGATGGATCACTCACCTTGGGCATAGGCAGAAGAGGGAAAGCCGCTTTGATAGGAGGCTTAGGCGGAGTACGTTTGGGTGTAGGTTTGGTTTGAGCTTTCTTGACACCCTCAGTCAAGATCATTTCGACATCTTGATTTTCAAGAGGCTGAGAGGAAGGAACAACTTCCTTTGCTTTGCCTTTGTTTTTATTTTCCACAAATGGTGGCCTTGTAGGGAAGAACAGTCTATCTATAAGCTGTTTGACAGTAAAGTTAGTTACACCTTTTGGAACATAACCTTCAATGATACTAGAATCTTCAATGATGGTGTGTTCCCATCCACCATCATATATAGCTGTGAGCAGATAAGCGAGTTCATCAGCTATTGCTCCACTGGGAGTATATGTGCCTTTATTGACTGGAAAAAGATGAATCCAGTCTGTGCATTCTTGAAGGGTCAAAGCTGCTTCGCCAATAGTTTCATTGTATTCCTCAACTGGAGGATTATGGACCACATTAGGGTTATCCAGTTTAGGGTCAAAATTACTGCCTTGAGCAGCATTGATTGTACCTGTGTTTCCAACATCTGACATTTCAGCATCATTGTGTCATGGCAGTGCCTGTTGTTGAATAGGCACTGTATGCATATCAACTTGCAAGGTGCCAGCACCAGCAAGCTTGGTAATGCAAGGGTTCAATTTAGGAATGGGGGGTTCTGGAGTGGCTCCAGCCAGATCAAATGAGGGGAAAAGGTCTGTGTTGTCAATCCATGCACTAAGATTTGCACAAGGATTTGGTCCAGAAATATGTGGTCCCAAACACATGGAAGGCATGTTGGAAGTAATGGTAGTCTTATCAATGATGCTTGTAAGACTGGGGAGTGGTTTGTTGTGTTAAGTTCTGAGATGGGATGGAGATGGAATAGATGCAGAAGGGTCAGAAAGGGTTGGGAATGATCTACATAGAGGCAGAGGCAGAGGCAGAGGCGCAAGATCAGAAAGAGTCAGGAATGGACCTTGGCTTCAGCTTATGTGCTGCACCGTTCCACTGCCGAT
>KQ961956.1:0-24993 GCA_001563735.1 Leucoagaricus sp. SymC.cos | reverse complement strand
CCCCAAGCCAATGTACTAGAAAGGCTGGACCGAAAGCCAAAGGCCATCACAAGTCACAACAAAAGCCAAATTTATCCCAAGTCCAAGCCCAAGCAGATCGAGTTTTGCTGATGCTGACAGTCACACAAGGAGCATGGGTTTTCTTACTGTGAGGATCGAACCATCACAAAGT
Source organism: Leucoagaricus sp. SymC.cos (assembly GCA_001563735.1). Lineage (NCBI taxonomy): Eukaryota > Fungi > Basidiomycota > Agaricomycetes > Agaricales > Agaricaceae > Leucoagaricus > Leucoagaricus sp. SymC.cos. Next base: position 24,821 of record KQ961956.1, on the reverse strand, counting down.
GTAGTGAGTCGTGGGTAAGTACTGCCGTGGCCAGGGTTGACTTGAATAGCATTGCCATCAATGCTCGGGTTGATAGCTGCATGCCTAGAGAGCCCAGCTATGTTGAGAACTGTGCTTGTTACACTCAGGATGGAGACTAAAAGAGTAAAAATCCTCATGGTGCGTTATTGGAATCTGGGTTACTCACCTCACTCTTTATACTTTCTGTGAGCACTGAGGCTCCAATTTGAAAATAAGATTAGTTATCATATGGCTATTCATTGAATGAGCATTGCAACAGATGGGCTCCATTCGGGCTCCATTTGGTATTAGGTAACGACCACCAGACCCAGGCTGAATGTTTCTGTTCAGACTCCACCAAGGGCCTTGGAAGTGGTGTTCAGATAGGCAAAAGGAACATTCTTATTGCCACTGCATCCCTATAATCTCCATAAAATGATTTTTCTGTAGAGAAGACACTTGCTTATGCACTCACCACAATCTACTAGTAGGCAGTAAGATTCTGTGAGCGAGGTCTAATGACATCAGTCAACCAAGCATTCGACTCCAATAATGGAACAAAGGATGATGGCCGCTGCATGGAGAAGCAAGACTCTGACTCTGTGAAGCTCTTACTAAGTGTTTTTTTTTTTTTTTTTTTTTAAAATCAACAATTTATTATACAGTGCTCGATCGCAGTCCATGCCTAACTAATTACAAACTAGCTAGGAAAGTCCAGAGAAAAAATGAAACTATATACTCATATCAGAGTATTTTGTAAAACCATAGAGGACATGATGGCAGCTACAGTACTATTACAGAAGTGGAGAAGAGGAACTATAGTCAAGCTCAAATGAACTTACCAGAATACCAAGACACAGAAGTCTCGATGCATGCAGAAGTGAAAGAGATGGATGGATAGACACAGAGACATTATAATGCAATCCAGCATGTCATATAGGTGTGGCAGGGAACTGTTGAGGAGAGGGTCACAAGGAGATGCTTAAGCACAACCCAGCTCATCGTTGTATAGTATAAGGGGGGTTATGAAGCAGAGCATCAGAATTGAATGCAAACACTTGAGGATTATATTCAAGGAAATTGATGAATTCTTTGAATGTGGATATGGGTTTGTCCTCTCAAACATATAAAGGACATGCAAGGACGATATGTTCATGAGATTCCATCCAGAAGCCACATCAGCAGTGGGTGGATTCTTTAGGAAAGAATCAGGATCAATATGTTCCAATGGGGGTGTGGTTGGTTATGGCACATATAGCACATGTGATGATGTTGAAATTAGTGACAGGTAAGTCACTAGTATTGAGGGAATATGAGGCACGTAATTCTTTAAGCCAAGAGCCACCATTGTGATATTGAGGCAATATGATGTCACCTTGAAAATGTTTGCTGCATAACATGAGGAACGAGTGTCCCCAATATTGTGTGTTGGTGCGAAAGGTGTGTTGTCACTGTTTAAGACAGGAATCGGTGGCCTTTTTATGAAGGTATGACATGGAGATGCTTGAGTGCAACCCAGCATGCTGATGATTGAGTTTAGCAGTTAAGTGGACTTTACACAAGAGGCAGCATGACTGACCGGGTTTGTTGGGCGCTGATTTACAATCACAAAGGGTGAATTTGGATGGAATATACCAAAATTTGATTTTATGGAGGCTAGAATGCTCTAGCCATGGGTGTAGGGTGTTAGCAGTGGCTATTGAGTGATATTGGCCTTCATGTATAGAGGGGTCCAATAGGCAATGTGAAGACAGTAGGTGATTGGTGAGAATGATGTAGTTGGTGACATCATCAGGAAATGAGGCTAATGCTTTGCATAGCCCAAAGCATTGAGCAGCGAGTTCGGCTTCAGATGAAGTACATCATCTGCAGGGAATGGTGGTGGAGTGGAGAAGGACACCGTTGTGCCAGATTTGGTAGCAGGCAGATGCCTGTAGGTGAGAATCATTGGGGACACTACTGTTGGTGACTATGATGGCAGTGTCAGGGGACAAATGGGCAGAGAAGGTGCATGCATTGAGTTTCTGCAAATGGTTTCCAAGTTCTTCAAGACTTGACCTATTGAAATCAAAGAAAGAAAAATGATCAGAGAAATTGTCTAGTAAACATAAACTGGGATAGTTAGCATTATGTAGAGGAGAGAATTTTTCTTCAATGTTGAGAAGAATGTCATCAGCATCAACCAGGGGACCTTGAATAGTAGCCCTGTTGCGTTCAGAGAGTAGGTCGAGTGACCTAGGGTGAGGGAGGGCTCCTTTGGCATTGTGGACACTAAGAAGAGTGTGAATAGGGTGAGATTTAGGAAGCATGATGTATCGTAGGCATGCGTGCTTGGTGAGTTTTTTAAGGTGGAGGTGTATAGGAATGAGACTGGCAAGGGATTCAATGTCTCCAGAAGGTGAAGTATGAAATGTGCCTGTGATCCATAAAGCAGCATTTTGTTGCATTTGTCATAAGAGCTTGAGCTTGTTGACTATTGGAGCACCAGAAAAGTACCATAGACGGCACCCATATGTGGCAAGGGGGATGACACATGAACGATACAAGAGTTGTTTTTGATGAGGTAAAAGTCCATGCATTGAGTTGCCAAGCATTTTCATTATGCAGATGGAGGAAAGGGCCTTTGTTGACCAGTAATGTACATGTTCATTGAAGGTCAGTTTGCAATCAAAGTAGAAACCCAAGTATCACCAGAATTCTTGGGGTTTAAGGGGGGAGGAGGAAGTGAAAGGTGCAAAGCCAAGATCAATGGATGGGTTGTCATCTCCAGGGATTTGAGAGAAGTTGAAGACCTCTGACTTGTCATGTTCCAAGAGAAGTCCAAAGGAATTGACGAGATCGACAAGGGAGCGATAAGCTGCCTTGATTTTGTTATGGCATTCATGCCATGATTTGCCTTGAGCTATGATAGTACCATCATCTACAAAAGACAAGAAAGAAACAAGACTGGAATGTCTCTGACTAGCTAAAAATAGAAGAGGGGCTAAATAAAGACCCAAGAGAATAGGAGAGAGAGCAGACCCTTGTCCTACTCCTGTGTTAAAGTCAAAATGAGGTGATGAAAAGAAATTGTACAAATATGTGGTAGATCATCCTATCAAGTAATCGGAGAAGAAAGAGACAATTTCAGGTGCAAAACCTTGTTTTTTAAGAATATTCAGAAGCATTGAATGATTAAGGGAAGGAAAAAATTGGGAAAAATCAAAGGCTAGAACAGAAGTATGTAACTTTTTATCCCAACCAGCACGTATAAGATGAGTCAGAAAGATGCCAGCATCTTCTGTGCTTTGTTGAATAATTCCTCCAAATTGTGAAGGAAAAATCGCTTCATGTTTGACCACTTCAAATTGCATTCATTTGGTGAGCATTTTTTCGAAAAGTTTTCCTAGGGTGTTTAACAGCATGATAGGTCGAAAAGCTTTGGGAAGGTGATAGGATGGTTTGTTTGGTTTGGGAATGACAACCAAAACTGATTCTTTGAAGTGAGGTGGCCAGTAACCAACAGATAGGCATACATTAGCCAGTCTGATGAAGAAGAGGGGGATGCGATCATCGGCAGATGAAAGCATTTTGAGATGGGCCCAGGAGATATGGTCAAGTCCAGGTGTTGATGTGTTGGAGCAACTTTTGAGGGCTTTGGTAAGTTCTAAAAGAGAGAACAGCATCCATTTTCTCTCGGGGATATTGCGTAATTCATTGAGTATGTGGGCATCAATAGATCTGTTAGATGCTGAGTTGTAGGTTTGATCAAATGCTTGCCATAGGGCATCAAGTGAGTGGCAAGGTTTGTTGTTGTGAATGATAGCTCAAGCAGGTGGGAGCTTATGATCTTTGACCCAAGGCATCAGGTCCCACGATCATTTATTGTCTTCTGCGATTTCCTTAATTTTTACATCAAAAAATTTTCTCTTAGCTGTTTGCACAGATTTTCAGAAAGTGCACCAGTTGTCCTTGATGTGATTGTTGTGGTATTGTTGTAATGTTTCTCTACACTCATCATTCCACCATGGCTCAGAGCATGTAGAAATGAAACTTGTAGTGGCATGTTTATCCCACAATGCACTGACAAGGTCAGCAATCTGCACCGAGGCACTTAGGATATGCACCTCAGTCAAAAGATCAACTGACAGAAGTGCTGAAAGCCCTATTGCCAACTCATTAACAAAGCTTTGTTCTTCGTTGGAACCTCATTTCAAACCCTTCCTCTGAATAGGAATGAATTTGGGGGAGATAGGGATTGTGATTGCAAGTGGAGCGTGATCAGATTGCAATTGGTATTCAGGGAGTATGTAGTGGCTGTCAATGTTGACTTCATTAGTGGTGAATATGAGATCGATCGTAGTGTTATTTTTAGTTGGATCAGTGGAGTATCGAGTGGGTAAATTGACAAATGGAATGGAGCAATCAAGACCTAGATTGGTCATGATATCCATGAGGCAGGTAGCATGTTTGGAGTACATGTGGCAATTGGCGTCCCACTCCTTGGATCGTATGTTGAAGTCTCCACCAACATAGAGTAATGGAGGTAATAGATTGACACATTGCCATAGGTGATCTAGTGCAAGGTGTTTGTCATCTGAGTATACATTCATTAGAAAATGAATGTTTTGGTGGTGGGACAAGGAGAGGATAAGAATATTGTGGTCAAGGTCTGTGTATGAATTGACGAGGGAAGGTCGCAAATATGATAAACATTTGTGGATGTAAGCCGTAACCCAAGGTTTAACAGAGGAAGGGAGGGAGGGGGCAAGATAGATCCAGTCAGGATGAATCAGTGCTCCTATAACATGTTTTCCTAGAACGGAGTCAGTGGAAATGGTGTTCCTAACTATATTCCTTACTAAGTGTTTCTCCATCAGAAAACACAAGAGTCTGGCTACAGGAGACTACCGTGAAGAAAGAGGAGGGTTCTGCAAGCTGTAAATATGTGCACCTGTCTGCTAAAAGACATCATAGCTGACATGAAAACCACCCCATTTTACCTTTTTATAGTAATTTGTTGGTGTGTCAAGTTCTTATCATATTCCTGTTAACACCACTCACTATCTATTCTAATCTGAGTCTATCATCCCATTGTCGAATTTGGCCCCTCTACAATCAGCACCAGGAGTGAAGTACTTTCTGCTCCAGAAAGAAAAAATCACTGAGAGGACTTCACCTCCCAGCAAGTAGTTCAATTTTTCAACAATGATCTTCTGATATTGGAGAACAAATGTTTGTATTCAATCCTCAATTAACAACACCCTCTCTTTGATCAGAAATTTGAACCTGGATCTCTCCCAAAATTGACTTCTCTCAGTGGTTTCCACATTCTCTCACTACACTCTACCACGCTCTCCGGAATTTTCTCTATGCCCTTGGTGTTGTCTGATCATCCCATATTCATGGATCTAATCTCTCTGTTTTCTGGTTGCAAACCCTGCTGACTGATAGATTCTATCACAGCTCATCCGTGTCATCTAATGTATTCTATTTTGGGAGATATTATATCTCTGCATCACTGTCAACTAAAGTGAGCAAAGTACAAGGGTGAGTTATGAACCATTTCAACTGGTTTCAACTTGAATTAGCCGATTCAGCCCAACCATCACTCTTTACCTCAATGAGAAAATAGGCATGTCACCAGTAGTAATAATATGGAAGATGGTGTAGGAAAATAGAGAGAGAAACATAGAAAGGCTCTGAGCTGGAGTTTATCATAGGAACTGTGGAAGCAACTTGGAGCACCCTTTGTCAAAAGCAACTCAGCCATATGACAAGCCACAAGTATGCTTGCACTGGTTCAACTTATCCTTGGATGCATCCTCCTTGAACAGGCCATCATCACAGGACTGACAAAATCAGGTAGTGGTAGTGTGTCCAAACATCAATATTGTATATAGTCCTAATGACAATACATCATGTCCAGCGACGAGCAGAGGAAATCCATAGTCACATCCAATATATACAATCATCAGGTAGTTTGTGAATGAGTGTAAATATTGCCTATGATCTCTTTCATCATCTGAAACCCATCTTGAGACAATATATCCAAGGTCCACTCTCCCACAAGAAAGTCTGATATAGGACCTGCTGAAGGCTCCAGAAGCAGTGAGACCAGAGGATCGACTGTATTTGTCACTGTATCACTACAGTATACATGCATTTTGGTGCCGAGGAGAGAAATTCCCCAGAGACAAGGAAGGGGACATGCTTCCAGCATTTCAGAATACCTAAGATCAGGATGAGTAGAAGTTCATTGTTGCAGGTCTGAGACTGACTGATTCCTCATTTGCTGGTCTGCAAGATAGCATAAGTCTGCTGAGAGATTCCAATGGTTGTCCTTGACTTCAACTAAGCAGACAAGGTCATTGGAGTTGCAAGGCAGACCTAGACAGATGTTATAGTTAACAGCATTGCAGATACAGCCGTCCTTAGGGATGGGCTGGGGAGTGACCAAGAACATGAAGTTAGGCTCTCGGAAACAATAGTACAGGAGCATTAGGTATGAACCGTGATAGCAGAACAGGAATAATATAGGTCTGTTGCATATGCTTTTGAAGAGGGTCAAGAGCATGGCAGGCCAAGCATGGTCTTGCATCATGATGAGGGTGAGTGAGCATGGATAGGATAGAAATATACTCTGGCTTCAACTATAGTGGATTTGTGAAACTGAGGCCTCCTTCAGAGATGGAAAGGTGAATTGAAGAAGGTGTTTCACTTTCAAGACTCTAGAGTGAGATGTGTGACAGATTGTGACACCAACATCAACATCAATCAGCCTGATTGGACCTTGTTATTGTCACTATCATTGAATCCTGAGTGTTCCAAGAAATCTTCAGACATACTACTAGCAGCTCATCTTGTGTGAAAGGTGAGTGTTGGCATATTTTTGGGGGTGTTTTACCTGGACATGAACTCCTCCAGTTGACTGTGACAAATGATGATGTTGTGGATGGCTAGTACTGCCATCAGCAAAACTCGATCTGCTTGGGCTTGGACTTGGGCTAAATTTGGCTTTTGTTGTGACTTGTAATGGCCTTTGGCTTTCAGTCCAGCCTTTCTAGTACATTGGCTTGGGGCACCTTTGGGTTTCATGTCTTTGGTGCCTTTCATGAATCAACTTGGGCTTTCTATACTGGTCTCGGATTTCTGGCAGTGTCTTGGTATTTCTATGTCATGCTCAAGCATTTTAAGTTATTTCAGAGTCAGGACCAGTTGGCAGTTGCATTGAGCTTTCATCAATGATATAAAGTAATACTACTGATAATCCAAATGGAGGCCGTCGTTGGTCCTGTTCAGGTCTGACATTGATACCATACTATCACATCTCTGGATGGCAGTGGAAAGGAAGCATTGGGTTCAAGGGGATTTACTGCAGTATCATAGACAATTAATTAACTGCATGTTAGAGAAGGTAATTGAGTGAGTATATGCACCATACCATTAAGCTGAAGGTGATAATATCAGGCAGCAGAGTCTGTGCAAAGGTGGGAAAGCAACAAGGGGGAGAATGAGAGACGAAGTGAGAGAGTTAATTAATGACTTAATTACAATAAGTTAGAAGTTGACATTTTGCAGCTTGCTTTCCTTCCACCATCATCCCCTCCTGAGTCCACATTGTCCCCTCCCCACATACATGCACTTGCTGCTATGCAGACTTGCAGAAACCAGACATTACTTGACCCATTATCTGGAAGTCCATCACTGTCGATGTTGGTGATGACAACAGTGAGGGCGTCCTGAATGATTCTGACTATGACAGCCACGACAGTGAAGATGAAGATCAGTGAGTGCCTTCAGCCAGCTCACCAGCTGGTAGCCCTCAACAATCCTCTGACAAGACTGAATATGACAAGATATTGAGGAAAGCTGTGGAGGCTGAATGTGATGAAGGCAACAAGGACATGGTTATGGGTGGTATCATCATGGGAGAGGAATTGGAGGAGAGTGGTGGAGATAAAGGTATTGAGGGAAGCAAGAAGGACAAACTTTTGGGTGATGATATTCTTGACAAGATGGACAACAATGATGATGACAAATACTACAAAATTATTATTTATGACCTGAGAACCAAGGAATGCAAGGCTGTATGAGTCCTCACTTCAAGCATTGAATTTCACAATCAGGACACCTTTTTTTTTCTTTCCAGTTTATCACACTATTTTAACATTGATGCTCTTGCATTTGACCCCCTTACTTTGTCAAACTGCTTTGTTCACCAGCTGGATAGAAAAGTGTACTGTATGGACTCTGCTTTTTGACTTGACATTATTAGGGCTGCATATATATATTAGAATCTTTTTCATGTAATATTTGCACTACCCAAAGAACTTGTAAAAGCCACTGAGCAGCTTTTCCAAGACACCAAATATCCCTGCTGAAATTGAGGTCCCCCAAAGTCACTGTGCTTGGGCAAGTTAGGGACCTGGCTTTACAAAACTGCTCAAAGGCTTTTGAGCACCTTTCAAAGGCAAAAAAGCCCTTGACCATGCAGATCAAATTTTCCTGATAGCCTTTACCATCAGTTCCTAGTTTCAGACATTCTAGTCAGCAAATGTTATACCAGCCACCCTTTGATGATTATGCAAGCACTACTCCATACTCTCTCAGTGGTGGGCCATACCCTGATGTGTTACTCAGCAGTGGATGGTTCATTGTGTGAGATAGCCATAGCACTGCCTGGATGCACTGTGCTCAACTTAAATTTTAATGCTGTTTTTGAATATCTTGAGTGTTGACTGGCATGTATGCCATCCCTTCTTTCCCATATACTACCATCACCTCAGTTTTGGTCATGCATTTGTATTCACTATATCCAACAATAAGTCTGTATATATACACGGTTTGAAAGGTCGTCCTTGGGATAAGGACATCAAAGTTGAGTTGGAGGCCAAGATGTTGAGCCCCACTCCATTGCAGGGGGGTGACACCGAGATGGCAGACCCTTCTACTCCTTGCACATCAGTCCTCCCTGTTGGGCCACCTGATCCCATCATGCCTGTCCCTTGTAAGGGCAAAGGCAAGAAGAAGCATAGCTTAGTTATTGCTGAGCTCACACCCCCTCCCGCCTACCTGGCACCTTCTGCATCACAGCTGTCTACTCCTGCTCCCCCAGTTTCTCCTTCCCTGGTTACTAGTGGTCTCTCTCCAGGGACAAGTGCATTTGCTCCTCACCTCCACCCTCTCTCTGCTGCCTCCTGGCTTTCTGCTGCCCTGTCCACTACTTTGGTGGATAGGGTCACCTCCCTCAATGACTCACTCACAGCCCTGGCTGGTAAGCCTTGGTCTGACCCATAGGACCTTATATGCTTTGTGCATGCTCTGTCTATTACAGCAGGGCATATATTTGCTGCTCAAGGATATCTTTTGCCCTTTGATGACTCTCCCAATGCACCCACCTTGGCTTCAGCCATGCATGACTTGCTTCCTTGTGATGCCCCACAGCATCCTCCTCTGATCCATGGAATGGCTGACTCAGCTGCTCCTCCCCCCTCTGCTCCAGCATGTGGTCCTCCCCCCTCTGCTCCAGCATATGGTCCTCCTTTGGAGGCCACTGCCCATCCTCTCCTGGCTCCCAAGCCTGCTCCTCCCCCCTGGCCTGCTTGGTCTGCCAAGCATTCCCCTCCTCCCTCCAGTGTCAAGCATAGTTACACTGACACTGTCTGTGATGTGACGTCTTTGGTCAATCTGACCAAGATGATCCCTGATCTCCCTTCTGATCACATCATTGCAATGCATCAGGCTTCTGTCCTGCCTGCTGCTCCCAAGCAGAAGATCAAGTTCACCATTCCTAGTCCCTCCCAGTGGCAGGTCCTCATCAAGATTGACCCCCTCCCCTCCTCCTTGCAGTTCCCAGCTTTAGTGGGCACTGCCAATTGTTCTCTCAGTAAGAGTGACCTTTGGGTTGACTCTTGCCATTTCACATATAGGGGGATTTCCCTCCTTACATCTTGTGTTGCTTCCCAGGGTGAAATAGACCTGATGAAGGCTGGTGTCTCTCGCCTCCTCTCCCTTGCTGAAGGTGGAGTTGAGGCAGCTCTTCCATGCTCATGGTCTTATCTTAAGGTCATGGATGTTCCCTTCTTCAAGGCAGATGGCCAGCAGGTCACTGCTGATGATGTTTGGGCAGTCATGGGGAGGTCCCACATGGCTAGCCTTTTTACTCTTGCAAATAGCCCTCAGGTTATGTGCAACTCTCACTGTGCCAATACTGCTACTATGTGGTTTGATGTGCTCAATTCCCAGTCAGGTGCTACTGCTAAGTGCTTGATTGGCTCCTCTTTCCAATTCGGCCTAGCCTCATGCTTTATGCATGTGGCCCGCTCCCACTCTGGCATCCCTTTATGTCAGCATTGCTGGTGCTGGGGACACTCCACTTGTGCCTGTTGTTCTCAGGCCCCCCAATGTCTCCAGTGTGCTGGTCCTCATACTGAGGCCAGCCACCATGATCACGCTTCCTGCTGCAGGGGTAGCCTCTCTGCAAACCCACTCCAGGAACTGACCCCCATGGGAGCCCCATGCCTGCATGCTGTATGTTGTGTGAACTGTAAAGGGGAACACAGCGCTTCTGACTGACAGTGCCCATTCTGGTGCCACCACTTTGACCAGGTGTGGTTGGCTGAAAAGTCAGCTCCCTCAGACTTGCAGGAGGCAATCTAGGAAATCTCTCAGAAGACAGCAGAGGCTGAGCACAAGGGTAGGTGCATGCTTGGCCATTGCTGCTGAAACTGAAATATTATCTAGGCCCTTGTGTAAAGGGGGGCATCTGATCAGGTTGATTGTGATGGATATTAGGACTTTCTAGCTGTATTGTTCTTATATAGTCATCTTTGGCCTCTAGGATACCTTGTAACAGTACCCCAGCCTACTAATCCAGGACCGGACTGCTATTGCACACTGGTATATAAATTTATGAGTTTAAAAAAAAAAAAAAAAAAAGACTGGCATGTATGCATAGAGAACAGAAAAGGTAGATTAGCAAATTGGAACACTGACAGCTGAGGCTAGCAGTCACCATATACCTATGTTGAACTTAAATCTAGATCTGACTTGGACTTCACCCTATGATAAACTCACATATCTGGCAGTGCCACCAGAGCCATTTCCACACTCAAAGAAGCAGTAATAATACGTCATTGCTAGAAGTAAATGATTTAATGACTGGCAATCCAAAATCAAGACCAGATCTTGTGCATCAGGAGTGGTCATACTTGCAGGTCAAGAGATTAACACTTGGACTTAGCATCTACTGAGGAAGTAGTCTTGAGTTTGATTGCAATAATCTTTCATGCAGTCAAGGCCAGGCAATGAGGAGGATGTCAGGAAAATTATCAATAGCACTTCGATTGCACAGCAAGCTGTGAGCATGATGACTGTGCCTTTGAACTTGAGGAAAGTGACCTCAGGCCTGAGATAAATAAAGGCAGATTTCTCTGTAAATCAGATACAAATTTGCTATTTCTGTTTTGGACGATTCACATGTACAAAAAATATGGCATGAAATGGTAGGGAAAATCCACCTAAGCATTATGCAGTGACCACTCCAGTTACTTGGAGAATTACGGACATGATGCTGAGGCTGAGCTATTGCCATTTGCTATAAATCAAAGCCACATGTAGGGTTCCCCCCTGATAACATTTTCAATGCATGGGTGGAGATATAAGTTGCAGGCTGTGAAATGCTAGACTAAAGTAAATTTTGTCAGCATGTGCTACTTGTTACTTAATTTGCTTCTTAATCTCACTTCATGTAATAGCCACCATCATCCTACAACTCCTGGTCAGGGCCACATGACTTGGTCCAAAGGGATGTGTCTTCAAGCTTCAAACTTCATGAGCTTCATGTTTGACCCTACTTCTAATTAGGCCTCAATATTTGCTCTTACAAATATCAAGTGACATATCTTTTCGGAATGGTATGGCTGGACATACCTCAATATAAACTTGGTAATCAGCTGATAGAGCACCCCTTCTTGTGACAGTGAGGTCTTGTGGTGAACTTTGATCCTTGCAGCCTTCTGCTGTGGGGATGATTCCTAGTGATGTAATGTGTTTCTTTCTAAAGCCTGTATTTTGCAGCATTTTGATGGAGCCCATCTGTTGCAAGGTTTGCTCAGCAAACAGCCATATGATAGCTAATCTTATGTGATTTCTTTTCAGGTTTGAGCTTATGGAGAGTATAAAATATGAGGTGAGTAACCCAGCCTTCTAATAGCGCCCCATGAGGATTTTTTCTCTCTTGACCTCCATCCTAAGCATAACAAGCACAGTTCTCAGCACTGTACTCTTCATGTAGGGGGCTATTAATCCAAGTGTTGATGGTAACACTATTCAAGTCAACCCTGGCCAAGATGATACTTACTCCCAACTCACTACTCTCCAGGATGAATCAATCCTTGCAGTGAGGAGACTCATGATTGAGATCTTTGCACTATGACTAAACCTCAGGCTAAATTGTCTCTGCAAACTTAGGTCATGACAGCATTTAGCGGAGATACTCACATCCTCACTATAACCTATTCCACTGATGGCAGAAACTCCTTCCAGTTTTTGGGAACTGTTGTGCAGGCTGCCAATGACCTCGATAATGGCCACCTTGTTCAACTTCCTAATGGAGACATTGTTTGCACATTTAGGAATAATGACAAAAATGGGAGCACCTACACCTTCTATTGTATCATGGCCTGTATCTCTCATGACAATGGACAAACATGGTTTTTCCTTTCACAAGTTGATCAACAGGCCATAAATGGTATGAATGGGCTTTGGGTGAGACTATGCATGTTGTACTGATTGATGAAGCAAGACATTCACATATTTGAATTTTATAGGAACCCTTTGGTCATATTTCCAAGAGCAGTGCACTCCAGGTTTACTACCCATCAGAGAACAATGCTGGTGACCAAGATATTCTCATGCATTCTTCTACTGACAGTGGTCTCACCTGATCTGGTGCCACAGTTGTGGCTGGAGATAGTACTACTGGATGTGATGGCATGCCTGGTTGTGCCAATTTCACTACAAATGGGCAAGCCAAGATGATGTGTGTGTTTGAGATAACAGAAGGTTTAGGAAGGTTCAATGTCAAAAGTGTTTTTTCAAACAATGATGGAAATACTTGGGGTGAAAGAGCCTAAGTTTATATTGCAACTGGAGACAACAATAATAGTTAGCAGCACCTACTACACAAGATGGCTCAATGCCCTTTAACACAATCATCTTAGCTGGTGCCCCTCAGATCATCACCACAACAGGAGGTGCACTCATTGTTTTGTTCATGACTGATGAAGATACATCACTACACCAATGGTGCTGACATGAAGATTGTAACCTCAGAACTAAGGAGTCACCCAGGAGAAGTGACAATTGAAGTGCAGTCCAATGAGGAGGACAAGATAAAAATGAATAAGATGAAAACCCTAGTTAAAAGAAAGGCAACAGCAGACCAATCTGAATTTGTTACTCCAGAAATCCCAGCCAACTTCATGCTCCAAGGAGCCAGAGTCCCCAGTCTAACCCAGAAGATTGCATATGCCCTTATAATAAAGTCCCAAAAAACAATGCCTGGTAAGACTGCAACAAAGAAAAATATTGCCATGATAAAAAGAACATTTAAAGAGTCCCTAAAAAGAGACATAACTGACTATGAAATATGGAAAGGGCTCAGCCTAGATGCGATCCCAATGAAAGTGAGAGACTTCCTGTGGAAGCTGATCCATAACAGGCACAAAATGGGACCATGGTTCTTACATATCCCTCAATGGGAGGAGAAGGCATACTGCAAGTGTGGAAAGGTTGAAACAATGAACCACCTGCTCTTTGAATGTCAAGTGTCACTATTTGATAAGGTTTGGAAGGAAGTAGAGCTCCTATGGGCCAGGTCAACTGAAGATACCCCATGGGTCTTCCCTTCTCTAGGCATTCTTATGGGCCTGGGTGGGGTAAAGCTGCCAAGAACAAGTAGGAGAGACCAGGCATCAAAGAAGATAAATGAGAAATATGCTGAGTTAGTTGCAGAAACAACGTGGCTGCTATGGAACATCAGAAATGAAAGGATTTTTGGAAGAGGTGAAATTAGTAGTGAAGAGCTTATAACAAGGTGGAAAAAGATGATTGACCTTAAGCTAAAGCTGGACTGGAGAGCAATCCAGAAGATAGGAGATTTTAACCAGAAGAAAAAAAGAACCAAAGTCTTCATAAATAAATAGGCTAAGTGTGGTGACCTCATTGAAATAAGTAATGACAGAAAAACTATCTCGACATTGTTCTAGGGGCCTTGCCTCATACTGGACCTGCTCAGAGGAAATGGGGGCACCTGCTCTAGTGGTGTCTGAAACTGAGACTCCTAAGGCATCTTGGTTATCACAGGAAGTGTGCTGGACTTGTCCAGGCAGCACTGGGGGGTTTTTAGTGGGTCAGGACTCTCCCAAGCCCACACTCAGTCGACAGGTCAAAAGGTCAATTTTCCCCTGCCGAAAAAAAAAAAGAAAAAAAGATTGTAACCTCAGACTTCATTATCCCTGCCAATTGGGGACATAAGGTCACCATGTCTGATGTTCAGTCCAACTGGCCCAGCCTTTTGGCAAAGAATGATGGTGGCACCCTTGGCTACACTGATCATAGAGGTGCAATCTGCCACCAGATTCATTTTTCCTAAAACTGACTTTAGGGCAGATAGCAAAATGTAGTGTTTTTCATTGAATGATTGATCTTGCAAGCTCTTATTCCTTGAAGAGGCATTATTACTTGATAGAGGCAGGCAACCTTAATAAGCATTTCAAAGTTACACTAAGGTTCTATCTCAACCTCCAAACTAGGTGAGAGAACAAAATAAAGTCTTGAAAGTTGACTGCCTCCTACTGTTCCAAGAGCATAGTTCCCACTCAAAACTAGGCTACCTTCACAGCCATATTTTCAGATACCCAAAACAATGTGGCAGGAGAGAATGCTTTGCAGGATTCTTGGTACACTGTTGGATATGTTGATGGAGTTAGCAACAATCCAATTTGCAGAATAGTAAAATGTGGTACTCATACGGGGGAGAGCTCTCATGTTGGACCTGTAGCTGTGAACCAAAGAATAATACTAGATATGGATATAACTATCATTTCTCATAAATCAGAACTACCAGCAGATATAACAGGACCAACTCACTGAGTGAGAATAAATAATATATCAGTGTGTCATTGTATATCTTCTTCATCAACCAATTTTAGTCTGCCTGATATCTTATGTGTTTCACATAGTAGACCACCAGAAATAAAACTGAATTCCAAGGTCAGTTCATATTGATTGCATTATGAAGTTTGTTATGAAGCACCACTGACTTGATTCAAATATGATACACATAATAATTCCAGCAATATCATATGCTGTTGGAATACAAACGAGTGCCGAGACATACCAGTTTGCATTTCTAGTCTCCATTCTTCATTATCACTATATATATGCTTATACATTTCTTTTGCACATGAATTTCTGTTGTCATGCTCTCATATACTTGTGATTCCTGTTATCATAGCATCTTTATAGTTAGTGCATATATATTGTATATGTGATGTAATGGCACTTCAGCTCTCATGTCGAGAGGCTGAAGTGAGTCCTTCTTTTGTCTTTTAGTCATCTATAAACTTATCTTTTCACTTAGTATATATTGTTGTTATTCTTACAGGTATTTCATAGCAGCTCTTGTGTTGAGAGGCTGAATATATATCATTGTTATTTCTACATATGCATCCACTGCAGTAGACAAAAAGGACTCCAGACATCTGGGTAGAACACCAGGAAGTGGTGAGGAGATCACTTGATCATGTTTTAGTTTAGCAGAAACTGAAAAAGAGAAGCCATACTTGCCTGTGGTATGAATGTAAGGTGAAATAACACAGGTGAAGAAAGTTGCAAGTACGATCTATGTTGGGGACTAGGGCTTATGTCTGGAATTTGTGGCAAAGCTAGACACTTACTGCTGCAAACAACATGAGGAGGATACCAGAGAGCCTTGTTTGTCTGAGAAGGGCATATGCTTGAAAAATAAAGAGAACTATAAATACTGTGTCATAATCATTTCAATTATCTCTCAGAGAGTCCTTGACAAACTTTGTGCAGACATCTGTCCTATTCCACTTGACCATATTTCAGTTCTGAGAGTCTTCTTACAGATCTGATGACATAAAGTGTAAGGAAGATCTAAATCAATATGTCCAGGCTACTCACCTTGGCAGAAGGATTTGTTGCTATAGTGACTATAGCACCTAAATTAGGTTTTATACTCATATTTATATTTGTTTGGGAGTATACAAAATATTGTCAATCTAGCCTCAAGAAATAGCATGTAATGAGACACAAAGAACACTATTTTGACCACTGTCCAGAGCACAGGCCAAAGAAAGTCAATTTGCCAACTCTGCTATCAGAAATGGATTAGTGAGAGACTTGAAGTGGTAATGCATATACCTCTGTAGTTACAGTGTGGAAATAATCTGCCATGAAGAAGGTGATTAGAGCAGCTGAAAGGTTACAGAAGTATTAGTGGTTAGTACTCATTGAATGAGGCTTGAACCTATTCTAGCAGTACTGTAACATCTGAGTCAGGTCAGTGACTTTGAGCTGTGAGATGTGAAAAAAATCTAGGCTAACCTGCATTGTGGTAAGCTGCTAGACAGCCCAGATAAATGTGGAGATGAGGTTCCTGCCTGTAGCATCTATGGAAGATCCAGTAACACAGTGGAAATGTTTTGTGTACAGCTGGTGGCTAAAGAACAGTGGTCTAGTACTAGCAGAAACCTAGTGATGGTCACCTCTATCCAGACATATTTGAAGCCTTTCTGGTTCCAAAAACAACCTACACTAGGTTCATGTCCAAATCTGTGCTACAAGTACATAGAATGGGCTGTTGATTAAATGCAAACACAATGCAATTGCAATCATGATTGGTTGAACCCACAAATAGAGGTGAAATGATCAAGGAAGTTGTCTGAGTAATGCACCAAGGCTCACCCACATTGTCTGTCATCAGGCTGTCTAAGACTTCTACTGAAAATAGTAACAGAGTATGTCTTCTGATCAAATTTTGGAGTAGTCAAGATGGCTTGTACTAATACCCATGATGAACTTGAAAAAATGGAAGATATCTAGCCCCTGCACTGTAACCAAATTAGCTTCTTGCTGATTCATTAATGAGTCACATATCATAATTCACTGATTTTAATGACATGCTTATCCACAGTTTTGTCAACTCAAGTGGGTCTGACTTTCTACTACATAGTAGGTATAATCTCTAATTAACTAATTATGAAGGCTACTGTCCAGTCCATGTGCAGGGATGCAGTGAAATCTTGACTGTGTCTCTATGCCACCATTTATTCTGAGGATATAGTGCCTACTTGAAACCAAACAACCCTCATGACCATATTTTTGGATATACAGCATGATATAACAGGATAGGACACTGACAAGAAACTTCTGAGAGACATCGAGAGAATTTAGTAATACAACAATCTAGAGAGGTCTTTGAATCAGTGCTTATGAGAGGAAAGATCTTGTATTGGACCTGTTGAGGAAAACTAGACAATAATATCTGATATTGAGATAACTATGCTGTCTGCTGGTAAATTAGGCTCACCAAGTGAGAAAGGATCAACTCTTCTTTCCCATGTACTACCACCTTTGCTCTGGGGTGCTCTCCTTTATAGGCTTGTCACCTTTAGGTCACTTACAGCTTGCACTCTCTGTCACTTTAGGATTTGTGATGTCTGTTCTTTACTGCTACTGGAATGCTTGTGATGTCTACCAGCTCTCTCAGTATCAAGTTGAGCCTTGCTCCTTCACCTTACCCCACACCCTCCTGGTTATTTCCAGGTTCACACCCTCATGGAGTTGACTGCTGGCAGGTTCTTAGATCATAACAGTCACTCTTTCATTCTTTCTCTCTGCTGAGGTGTGCTCTGCATGCTCTGGCACTTATTTCAGTGTTGAGTTGAGTTTTTTCCTCCATCATCTTTCAGTGTTGAGCTGGAGTGCCTGTCAGCCTCCCTCTGCTCTCTTTCCTTGGCCTTCTTCTGCTTTGGTAGTTTGCTAGAGCCCCTCTACTGGCTTGAGCACACTTGTGTGACACTCAGGCTATGTTCACCCTCCAGTCACCTCCATGATCCCCAAATCTGCAGTTCAGCTGAATAAGCTGCTGCTATTTCTGTTGAGTGCTCTTTTGCACTTGATTCATCCTCCCTTCTCTTGGGCCAGTTATCCACTGTGCTTGTCTTTCCTGATGTCAGTGCTCTACTGGTACCTCTCTTGGTATTGAGTTGAGTTCATTCCTCCATCTTCTTCTCTCCATTCTCCATAGAGTTGTAGCTTTGCTTCTCTACTCTTTTGCTGGTCATCATGGAAACCCCATAGTAGTTATCTTTATTGACATCAGCTTCTTTTGAGGGAGCTCCATGCTCTCTCACCACTGGCTGCTAATGTGGCTAGTAACTAATTATCCCTGTGCTTCTAGTGAGTGTCTATTTCTAAGGTGCTGTCAGGTCAATCCCCTTGGACCACATTTGTGAGACCAAGTACCTCTCATTTGGTCAGTGACTGAAGGATTGGGAAATAGAAGCTGGGCTGTGACAGATGGTCATTCTGGTAACTAGAGCTAGTAGATACATAGTTGCAGTCTAGTTGCATGTATTTATCTTAGTCTCTGGGCTCTCCTAGGGCATGGACTGCTATCACACACTGTATTATAAATTTTTAATCTAAAAAAAAAAAAAGTGAGAAAGGATAGAATATCAGTATGTCATTATCTATCTTCTTTACAAGTCAGCTCTGATCTTTCTTGTATTTCCAGCATCTTGTCTAGTAAATGACTAAGAACACATTCTTTACAGTAGATGAACTACTCACCAAGCAGCCAGGTAGAACACCAGGGAGTGGTGAGGGGCTAGCTTTATTATAGTTAGGATCTGAGACTAAAGAGTGAGTCCTAGGCAAGTCTGGAATCCAGATACACAGCAATGCAGTAAGGGTGAAACCAGTTGCAAAGACAATCTGAGAGAATAAGTGGGCTTTCAGAAAAGATCTGATAAAAGTAGGGGAACTCATTAGTGCAAAGAGGAAGAGAAGGATGCCAGAAAGCTGAGTCTGGCCAAGCACAGCATATATTCAGAAAATCAAAGAACTTTCACTTAGTTTTTGGAGTTCTGCAAATGACCAATGATGGATAAAAGAACCTTTCACAGACATCTGTCTTATTCTGCTTGATTATATATTAGTTCTGAGAGTCTGGATACAGACCTGATTCCCAATCATGAATGATCAATGTACAAAATATGTACAACACTGCTTTGCCTGCACCTGATTGATTGAATGTTAGAAAAAGTTCATTGAGTAACTGTATATACTATGCTGTTGAGATGTGGGTGATAATAAACATAGGCATGGTTAACCAGCACCCAGGATCCATTGGAGATACTGCCTTGAGCATCAAAAGCAATAGAATTTGGCAAGTTTTGATTGAAGGCAAAAAGCCCAGGTGGCAGGGTCTGATATAGTGATGAGGGTTTATAGTTATTCTTTAAGTTCCTTAAGCATGTGTTCTTGTGTTGAGTAGGCCAGACCTCAATTTACACTGCTAAAAGCAGTCAGAAAATAAACAAGTATAGACAAAAGATATAGCTAAGACAGAGAACTGAGGAGGGAGAGTGCTGGAGACAAAGTAGAGAAATAATACAGTTAAAAAAAGTCAGTTATTGGACTTATGGCAATTCTGATAATTCGTCACTTACTCACTTACTCTCTTTTCTCCATCTTTCTCCCAGCTCTAGCAGATATTGTCTCTTCCTTTTCTGTATCTATTTGCTGCTATGTGGATTCATAAAAATGCAGTAGCAGCTATCTAAAACAAGCCTGAACCCACTCCCACAGTAACTGCCCAAAAAGTCTCAAAGTCAGCAGTGCAGCAGCAGGAGCCAGGAAAAAATGACAGAAGAAGGAACAAGCTAAAGAGGCTGCTAAAAATGCTGCTGAGTATGAAGCTTGAAAGCTCAAGGATATGGTGTGATTAAAAAATGCTCAAAGTAGCAGGCTGACAATTCTATCTACAAGGTCAGGTAAGTATATCAAAATATGTGCATATAATGACCTTACCAACAGTTAGCAGGCAGTAGACTGTTCCTTTGGAACTCTGAGAAGGAGTATGAGAGTGGTGAGAATGACAATAAGGAAGATGCCATGAATGTCAATAACAAAGAGGAATCTGCTATAAACATTGATGCTGAAGAGCCTACTTATAAGAAGTCAGCACATAAGAAGAGGAGTAATACTTAAGAGAAAATTAATGCTCATCTTGACCAAATTCTCACATATTACAATAGCATTGAGGAGGCTTTATTGATGGTGCTACTGGTGTGCAAGTGAAAGGACCATGATGGTGAGGTAAAATGATCAAGAAAGTTGTCTAGATGATGCAATGTCAATGTGAAGATAAGGTTGCCACTTGGGACATCTATGGGGGAACAAGTACTAGAGAGAATGCTTCTAGCACAACCAAGAGCTAGGTGAGAGTGAGCAGGAATTCTTATAATGTAGCCTCTATCCAAACACAACTCAAAGCTTTCTCCCTTTCTGAGATGTTCTAAAAGCCATCTCCACACTATCTCTATCTCTGTAGATGTAATCATGACATTTCTCATTCAAGAGATATACTTAGAATAAATGATTGAGCTATCCCACCAGTCTCTCACAAGTGCAGAGGGCTGGATAAATCAGGTTGTGCTACCAATATGCCAGCAACAACTTGACAAAAACTGTCAACTGTTCATTTCTGATCTGAAAATAACACAGATCACATTTTATTAATTGCCTTGGGAACAACTGAAGTACACTTGCACTAGCAATCATAATGAAGAGATGGAAGTCTTCTTGTTTGGGGATCCTGGAAATTGTTCACATTCCAGTTGATGTCATTTTTCTACTGGATCAACTACTGGGGGAAGGCTAGGCTTATTGATCATTCAGTATTTCTTTGTGAGCCATGTTCTTGGTTTACAGAGAAGAGAGAGGCATATGAGCCACCAGGGGCAGTGCAAGGAGAGTTCCAGTATGGTGAGAAAAAAAAAGAAGATGGGGTTAAGAGCTTGAGAATCCAATGTCAGGTACACAAAGCTTGGTCACAATTGACTTGGGTTGAAGCAAAAAGAAAAGAGCCTTGAATCTACAAATAGTAAACCTCACAGTGAGCTTATGAGAAAAGGAGTTAGATTATCTAATAACAAAGAGCTCTAGAGACATGTGTACCTCTTGCAATGATGTAGATCACAAGTGGCATTTTGTATTGCTGATTGGCAGGAGGAATGTTGCCTCAAATCTCTTGCACAGCTCACACCTTCAGACATAACTCAGACATTGGAGTGGGAGGTCTGCAATGCCTTTGTTCTATTCTTGCTTGAAGTTGATGGTTTCACAATAAATCTGCACTGAGAATCAAGTCAGTCAATAGAGAAGGTCAAACTCAGTGCTCAACATCAAAACTCAAGATCATGATGGCATCAATGTATGTACACAGGCACCCATATGCTAGTGCCTACAGTTGACTCTTGAGCTTGATGCATGATCCTTGGGTGCTCTAGACTACAAATTGCATCACTATCTGTTGAAAGCAGTCTAAAGCATAGCACAGTGCTAGGAATAGAAAGAACTAGTCACTTATGATGTTGACAGTAATGAGACAGAAGTATAAGTGAAGTTGTAAAGAGATGCTTGAGAACCCAAGTATAAATGCAAAGAGGATGTTAATTCACTAAAGAACAACAGAGTAAAACTATCTACTTATATACAAAGGAGAGAGTGGATGTGTAAGCAATAGGGGTGCCAAAGTTCAGTTCAGAACTTTGGTTCAAACCTGAACTGATTGAACTGAACCTAAAGTTCAGTTCAGTTCAGGTTCAGGTTCAGGCTTTTGCAAAAAAGTTCAGTTCAAGGTTCAGCCTTGGAGGAGGTTGGCTGAACCTGTTTGAACCTGTTTGAACTGCATTGAACTGATTATATAATCTATACAAATTAGTTAAGATTGTTGCTCTTTTTAGTTGTTTATTCATTATTATAAGTGTCCAACTAATGTAATTAATATCATTATTGAATATATGAAATGATTATGAAGGAATAACTTGGATAATAAATGTAATTTAAAAATATGGCACTAACAAGGATTGAACCCACAACTTCCTGTCACTAAATCAGACCATTATCAAAAACCCATTATCTACTACACTAAATAACTTATAGTAAAATTTAACTGATAAGTCATTATGTCTAGCTTTGTCAGTTAACTACTGATGAGCAATGCCTTCCAGACACATTCTACATATGTAGAAATAGCACCCTTGCTCTGTTCTGTCTTTATTGTATCCAGTGTAAAGATATATAGTCTATTTTCTAACTACAAGAAACTATTTTCAAGTGTTAGACATTGAAAAAGTTACTTTTGGAAGTATTTAGTAAAGTTGAAAAAAAGTTCAAAGTTCAAACCTGTTCAAACCTGAACTGAACTGACTGAACCAAGTTCAAAAAAGTTCAGTTCAGTTTAGGTTCAGGTTCAAGCATTTTCAAAAAGTTCAGGTTCAGGTTCAGGCCAAAGGAGGTCTGAACTGAACTGAACTGAACTTTGGCACCCCTAGTAAGCAATGATGTCATAACTACAAGTAATCACATGTACTACTACTAGTGAATAGCAATAAGTGAGTAATGCTATGGAGTCCTAGGGCATATCAAATGAATATAAAATGCATATAATGCAAGGAGTCCGTATGCTTGTAATTGTAAACATGAATGTAGGATACCCTAATGGTACATGTGCTAATAATAGAATAGACATGTAGAGCGTTTACTTATTTCAACACTATCATCGCGGCGAACACCAACGTATTTTGCAGGTAGCACCAGCCAAATGTGTGATATCTTGCCAAAAGAATGTGACAACTGTGTCACTCACAATTTTGAGCACAGGTATGGAGAGAGTAAAAAAAGTGCACAAATTTGTTTCGTGCCTTCAACTGCCTTGGGATACCGTAGGATGATTCGCCACCTTCTTATGGAGTGATGCTCCCTCAAACGAGTATGGCTAATCCATTGGCATAATACTGCTCTTATTGAACTCGTTTTCCGGTTCAGATATGTCGAGCTACTCAGAATGCAGCTTGAGAAAGCTGAGAAGCTTTTATACCGAGGTAGTAAGTGTGTCTGCGGCCTCCAAAACAGTGACAACATTAAGCTGTCCCAGAATGGCACCTGACTCAATGTGACCGACCATGCCGATAAGGAGATGCAGGTTCTGTTCTCAGATAACCCGTCTTGCTGCACTCCTGAATCGTTGGACGATGCGGTCGTCGGAGAAATAAGCAGCGCAAACCTCGTGGATGATCGTTCACAAGAACTACAGCCCAAAACCAATTTGAGTTTTTATGGAAAATCAAGCAGCGCCATGCTCATTCATTCCGCACAAAACCTCAAGGACGACTACATAGGACCCAGACCAGTCTCTTCACTTTGCTCAGACTACGAGGTGAGCTAATTTTCGGATCACAATGACATGGAGAATTTGATTACCTTTATGATAGGAATGGCAAGGGAAGCTGCCGCCACCTTCCGCGAAGGCTTGTCCATCTGTGTTTTCCCAAAGCAAGATCTTTTAAAGCATCTTGTGGGCTTATACTTCGAGCACATGAACAACATCATGGCCTTATCACACCGGCTGATTATTGAGCGGAAATCAGGGAAGGCTTGCACTTACACAGCAACGGTTTCAGTGCAAATGCCTTGTTGATATGTGCTAACGCCTCACGGTTCTCAAATGATCAATGCTTATTGGATCCGGGAAGCAATTGTCACTCTCCAGCCTGAGCGGTTTTTCCAAGCATGAGAGATCATGGCCACGAGAAGCTTCATTGAACAACCCGCATTGTTCGACCTACAGTGATATCCGGTGAGTGTTTGAGGGATAACACACTTAGTGATAGTTGACCAATCTGCGTATAGCTCGCAGCAATCTTTCTGCAAGGCCCATCTCCCCTTCAATCCATACTTCATACTGTAAAGTTAACGGTGTTCACATCAGGCATCGTTCTGCTAATGAGCAAGTGGAAGGGAGGAATGATTTCTGGCGTACATAAAGGCTTGACTTTTCTCAGACATTGTGCAAGAAAGTGGCCTTCCGCGGCACAACTATGGCGAGTCCGCCTGTGCAACACATATTTTACCCTCATACTCCTCTACTAATTCAACATGTTCTGAATGAATTTGCGTCCTTTGGCCACTGCCTATCCGCACTGAGTTTATCTATCCCATCTCTCTCATCACAGATGGACTGGATCAAGTCCAATCCCCTTTGAAAATCCCTATCAGAGGCTCGTGATCAAGTAATCACCGCCATCACCAACATTGGATTCTCCCTTAATCAGTCGCTCAAGAACAAACGTGCCAAGCTCTATCCCGATTTGACTTTCGTTGTTTGATCCACAGGGGGGGGTTGATCCCAATATTAGAGTTCTCGGAATTGCTTTGGTTACTATATGTAAGAAATGCCACTCCTGTCATTATGACGTTTTGAACCCGGATCTAACCTTTTACTTCTTCTAAGGAGAAATCGCGATTTTCTGGGATATGACGTTGCTCGAGTAGTTGCTATTACACAGTGGGATTTTGAGCTTCTTGAGAAACAAAGAGAACTTGCTGTGCCGTTTGTATTTCACTTGATTCTCCCGCTAATATATCATAGCCATTCAGCTCACTGATGCTTCGTCTCCTGCAGAACTTCGGAGCAGGAAATATTTATCCGATGAAAATACCCAAATGCTCTGACTACG
>KQ961955.1:217421-231245 GCA_001563735.1 Leucoagaricus sp. SymC.cos | reverse complement strand
ATACGGTCTTCCCGGGTGCCGGGGTGGCACATCGGCGGGGGCCAGCGAGCGGAAGAGTCATGGAATGCGTCGCGCATCGAGTGACTGAGGAGTTCTCGAAGTCCTAGCATTGATCTGGTAAGCTTCGAGTGCGGGCTTGAATAAGTCAAAGATTAGTAACACACCGGATCGCTCGTTATCCGTAATCTCGACATGGTTGTCAATGAAAGTCGACTTTTCGATCTTGAAGTCATGAGCATGTGGGAACATTTCGAGCGGTGGGGTGAGAACGGATGAGGATGGCGGCGACGATAGGGAAGGCGACGGTGATGGTCAGAAGCAACAGCAAGGACGGACGCTCAACGTGCTTCACCTTGTGCTGTAATCCAGCGGCCCCGAGGACTCAATGAACAGCACGACCTATATTTTTAGTACTCTGGGCAATCACGAGTCCCAGGCGCTTGCTAGCGTCCAATCCCTGATTAAGCGCAAGCGCCTTCTTGCTCTTTCACCAGCCCCAATCCTACGAAAGGATCAATAACGATAGGTTCTGTTTCAGCGTTGATTTAAGGAGTCAAAATCGACAAACTCGTACATCTCATCATGGTTCATATCTTAAAGTTGTGCAACGAGGCTATTCTGTGAACATACTCGCGGTCATGACACATTTGCAGCTCATAGACTTCTTACTCTAGACAGACGAAAGCAGAGGCAACATTCAGTACGAGACAAACCAAAGGCTTCGGGATATGCTCACCAACCAAGATCCAGGTCTCTAGATTTTTGGTTTCTTCATGTGATCGCAGGTGAAGCAGCGAGCGAACGCTCAAATTGACAATCCCCTAGTTGTAATCTTCATCGGCCTCACATGGCTGTAAACCATTGGATATGGATCTAAAGAGGCTTGGTTTCGGCGAATTGAGGCAACGAACCACGTGGAAAGCGCAGGATACTAGTCATGGTATGCGGTTGTTGGTCAAGTTGGACGGACCCAAAACTTGCAAGGCTCGTCGACTCAGTTTCCTGTAGCAAAGCTATCACAGCGTATCAATGGCTTACCAAAGCTACGACCTCGAATAGAGACTTACTGCGACCTTCACAATCAGTGTCGGGTTTCTCTTCCTTTCGTTTCCACATCTCCTAGCGCTTTGTGACCTCTGACCTACATAAGCGTCCCCTACCATATCAGCCTTCGCGGCCATAACGGACATCACAACGACGGTCAAACTCAACAAGGAAGGTACTACGAGCTCAGGAGTCAAGAGTTGAAAAATGACTAGTTTCATTGTGATCCGTATCCTTATATTCGTGCAAAAATGCTATTTTCGCAACACGTTTGCTATTACAGATAACGTCTTGAACCATTGGCTCTCTCTTCGATTGAACAGAAATGAAGAGGTCAATTAGTAAAGTATATGTCGCTGGCTACGTCGGACAAACTCACCTTTGTCTGTTCACTCGGACAAGCTCCATCGCGAGCAATAAAAGGTTTCCCCTCACCTCTTTTCATCAGCACGTCACAACGGAAGTCGAGAAACTCAGTTCTTGTCCTCGACATCGACAGTCTCAATGAACCCAGCGAGCGTGCGCTTAAGTTGCCGATCCCCTTTCCATACACTTTGAGGCTCGTTTTTTCCGTGAAGCTCGCGCAACTCCGGTTTGTCGGATTGAAGAATAAAGGGCTTTTGAAAGGCCATTTTCGTCCAGTTAACAGATAAAACATTCGCTGCCGAGTGGAGGCATTAAAACGACCCAGACCACCAGGAAGGAGCAAATGATATGCATCCTGCTCGTCTCAATGAGGTGGAATGCTAGTCAAGACATGAGTAACAACATGTTTTGACCAGGCAGGACGAACCTTGATTGATTGGTCTCTGAAGAACATTCAACGTCAGCACCTCAACTACTGGTAGCAAAGTTAGCGTAGCATGTCAGAAATATACACAACCTTGCGGCTCTGATCAGAGACATACCTTGCCCATAGCATCCGACGTCATTGAGCCTTCTCGTCCTCTAGCGCTCCCCACCTCTTAACTTTCATTTGAGTCTGTGGGACTAACTTTCTCATCATAGGAAGGATTGTTACGTTCACCAGTGAAGACATCGGCTCTAATTCGTGGATGATATACATGTTCGTCACCGCCAAAAATGCCATAGGTTGGAGAGGAGAACAACACCAGAATAGATTGATTAACGCTCCCTGAAATGGGGAGAATGAACATGACTCGAGAAAATGGAGAGAGTGATCTGAAGGAGAGCCCAGGGGAATGTAAAGGAGTAGGTATCCGAGGTGAGGTGAAATGGTCTCCTAAAATGAGTATGTCCGCAACCTCCACCAACAGTCCAAATTGCCATTTCGATGAAAACGATTGGCGAACATAGCAATGACAAGCGCGTTGTACTCGATCCAGGGAGCGATAAGCTTGAAACGCATGGGCAGCACTTCTGGTGGTGCCTGAACAGCGGCAGTAAACAAGTGCACAGATGAAGCGGAGGAGGACATTTGAGGCCGATGCAAAAAATCATTGGAATGTGCAGAGGAAAGGATATTCTAAAAAGAACGTCGAAAGCGTGTTAGCGAGACCTGTCGTTTGTGAGAGGAGTTAGGAAGGTAGACTCGAAAGACTACACTTACGCGACATGCACAAACGTGAAGGGGCCGTAGTTGTGGGATGTGAAGGGGACCCGACGACGAGCATTCTTTGGTCGGCGATATTGAGGTGCTCAGCTTGAGGAAGTAAAAGATGAGAGTGGTGGATTTGCGCGAGAGTGGCTGAGCGCGCGAGCATCCATGGCTCGAGCATGGAGGACCAGGGAGGACAAGAGAGCTCAGGTGAACGAAGCGCTGAGTCGGCGGGTCGCGCCGTGTCTGCGGCGTATACCACGTGTCAACGGAGAATACCACATGACCGCGTCGTCGAGTCGTCGAAGGTCGTCGATCAATCTCTCATCGAGTTCGACACTCACACTGTGCAACGTTGCATCTTCTCGTGGCCCTTTTCCAATGATCTTCACCTAGACTTATATATGCTTAAGCAACGTAGCTTTTACTGGCACCTTTCCACAGATACCCCCAAGCCCCACTTTCGTATGATATCAACTCCTCCCCTCCCCTCTTTTATCGCCTGGGTTAGAATCTCGAGTACAATAGCAAAGCTCGCATCATGAAACTGGACTGTGAGTCTTCAAAACCTTCCGTGTTACTTCTATACTTATCCATTTCGTACGATATCAGGTGCTAACATGAAACGGGGGATAAACATGAAAAGGTTCAGCGGGATAACGGGCGAGCGCACCTTTAAATCTCAAAATACACGCCTTGCTGGGGGAAAATAACTACACCCACCAGTCAAATGACAGGAAATTCAACCTTCGTCTTTGCCGCTGACATCTCCGCGGAATTCTCCTCTATCCAACTGACCAAGATTGACGGGACCATCCTGGGCTTTCAATACGCCAGGTGCAAGTGCATGTATCTCCAAACTCATCGTAGATCCTAGTGATCGTGCACAATTTCCGCCTTTTTTTCTCGATCCCGATGTGAATACGAAGCTACTGAGCGGAAAATGGAGGCTTTCAATTGTGAAGAAGGCGAATAGCTGGTTTCTGTAAGCGAGCATAGAGGAATGGCGCCACCTGGCACCGGGAGTGACAATCGGCCTTCTGGTAAGTGACCACTCTCAGAAAACTCAAAGCAGCGAAAAATACCCAGATTACAGTATCACAGCTCCATCTACCGGTGCCAGGGCTATCCAGGTGGACCCGTGAACTAGCAATCTATATTGAAGATGAGATGGCTTTCCTTGAGGTCGCGTCAAGCATCCCCCATCAAACCACCGACAACGCCTGTATGAGTATGCTCTCGTGGCGTTTTTCACGTCCATTTGGTCACTGACTCCTCATCTACAGCCCTTAAAAAGTGTCTCTTCCACATATTCCCAACGCCATAAGCACGAGCTGCTACCTGCCTGCAAGCGAAGATACACGAATGGTTGGTACGCCAAACGAGCATGTTGACAAGGCTGAGGTGTCATATCAAGTGGAGCACGGTTACGCCTCTTATGATCTTGGCCAACAGCAATGAAAAAAGTGGTTGAAAAAGGGAGAGTAGTGATGGATCATGGAAAAAGGGAGGATCGCCGTGATCATTTCGACATCATTCCCTCGAGCGTATGGTTGTTTCTTTTTTTTTTTTTTTTTTTTTTTTTTTTTAAATCAACAATTTATTACGCGGTGCTCGATCGCAGTCCGCGCCTAAAACAACTACACAAACAGCGGCCTACTAACTAGTTAAAGCCACCAGGTTGACTTACAGAATATGTAGTAGTCTAGGATGAAACCCTCAACTAAACAATGTCCACTAAAATAAAATGGAAGACACTAAAGTGCCAGAGGATACAGGAAATGACCGGAATCACTAGGAGACAGTCATACTATCCATGGAATGAGTGAGGGTGGGAAGGCCTCAAATGTGGCAGAGCGCCTGCTAGAGCACAAAGCTGGGAGAAGAAACAAGGATTTGCATCTGAAGATATATAAGCTGACTGACATAGTCAATGCCCTTTCCCAAGGAGCATGACAGTGCCAGCAGTAAGAGATTAAAGGGCATGAGAGCCCAAATATAAAAGGTCCAGGCTGTAAAGTCCAGAAATAGTCAGAAGATCCAAATGTCGGGGAGGTAGGCTGTAAGACTGCCCAAAGGGGTAAATATGCTGCCTCATCAATAATTAATGCCAATGAAGAAGGGAGGGGCCTATAGTTGGGCCCAGGCTATGGCTAGACTGTGCTGTCAGCTGATTAAGCACTGTGGATGACATCACAATGCAGTATGAGACAGGGGAAGCCACAGCCAATGATGTAGCTGGGCAGAGGGTTGAGTGCATGGTATATGCATGTTGAAAATGTGACTTATGTATGTAATGACAGCATACAAGCAGGAGCAAAAGGAAAGTGGACTACTAGCGAATAGTGCTGGTGATGGTAGAGGTTGTTGGTATCCCAGAAAGCCTTAGAATCCCAAAATCAGGCAGTAGGGACTATGAAGTGAGAGAATGGCAGGCATCAAAATAAGTGCCAGAGGAGTCTTGAGGATCAAAAGACTGGCCCAAGAGATGGAGACATCACCAAAACAATGATGTTGATGAGAGAATATTGCCAGGATCTAGGAACCTGCTAGTGAATGTATGGGACACACCAAGGGGATCAGGACAATACAGATGAATCTATATCACCATGGAGACCAGCTAGTCCAGTGTATGGAGAGAAAAGAGAGATGATGACTTGAAAGTCATCGCAAAGTGTATTGACCAATGAAGGCCAACAAAGAATGCCCAAAGGCAGTCAAGCATTACTTGAGATGACTCTCTCAGCATGTTTCTAAAAGGGAAGGTAGTGGTAAAAGGTCAAGGAGAGATTTTGTATAGTTGTTTCTACTGCCGCTGTTTCTGTCTATGCAATCCTCAGACAGATGTAATTATCGAGAATAGAGCTGCGATACTGATACCTCACAAAAAGAGACATCTGAGGCCTGGCATCCAATTCTTCACAACCACAGCTGCTATCTGAATTAAATACCTGTCAACTCTACAATCTACTGCTGCTCTTAATCTCCACACTTCTCCAGCTACCCAAATCATATTTCACATTAAGACTCTGAGGGTGTAAGGAGTACTTGTTTTGTGGACAGCTATTCATGCATACTGTGAATATATATAAAGGTTTAAATAAATCTTACCAAAGATATCCCCCCTTCTGGATAAGCCTCTTTGTTATAGCTATGATCTACAATCTTCAACTGCCCTCTGAAAAAGCTTAAGGTAGACTATATCTATACCTAACCAACATCACATAGTGTGACTTTCTCTATGATATTTCATCTGAAAGTGGACAAGAGACCAAGAAAACATTTGTATTAGTCCATTGTGTAGATTACAACAAAATTGAGTTTCAACAAATTGTGTCAAGGGTCATAAGTAATATGTATACAAATTTTTGTCAAAAGATAATAATTATTAAAAGAATAGTTCTCATTTTACTTTAGATAATGCCAGCCTTGTCCAACTCTTTGAGAATGGACATTGGGAGCATGCAATGGCCACAGTATCTTTGTGTAGCCCAAACAGCTTGTTGACCATTAAGTTCTCTTGAGTATGCATTAACAAATCTATGAGATCTTGTTGCAAATTTAATAATAAATAAATGCCAGTGTATAATTTAAGAGAAGGAACTGAGAGCTTACTTTCAAATTGACTGTAAAGATACTTCAGACAAAGCTTTTAAGATATTTTTATGTAAATGGTCTTCACGAGATGAGGGGAGGAATAGTCAATAGATTCTTTTGGCAAAGCCCTAGCATTACTCAATTGGGTTAAACTCACAATAGAACTTCAGAAGGAAGATAACTTGGACACTAAATTCATTGGCTAGTTCTTCAAGCCTTGACTTAACCTGAATAAAGTTAGGCTCATTAAATAGCATGCAATAACAGCAGCAATCTGTTGCCCCAGATGCACAGTTAAACTGTGCCCCTCCACAAGATGCTCTTTTTCCTCATACATTATATCCTCTTTCTTCCAATATTACAGCTATCCATTTGAACACTCCTGCATGTAGGTAATTATCTGGGAAATAAAGAGACTGAACCTTCCTATTGAAAACAGTATTCTGTATCTAAACCATCTTTTTTCAGACTGATCTATCAGAGTTCTGAAGTACTTTCCTATCAGGTCCAATTTCAGGAACCTCAACTAACCAGTTTGTTTCTGGTTTTGGGGTCTGTTTAGGCAGTTGGCTATATGGTCAATTGGTTTGTGTGCAGTCAGATGTAGGCTTAATTCCTACTAGTTGTACACTTACTGATGTTATACAGTCCTGGATTCAAACCTGGCCTAGGTCAGATATATCAGTGCACAAAGCATAATTACTTAGCAATAATCCAGGTGACACTAAAATAAAGAGACATAGTCTGGATGGGGCCTGAGTGGTTCTAGTTCAATGCAGTTGCTAGCACTCTCCAGAGTTTAAGCCAGCTTCTGGTACCTACTAGAAAGGGTTCTTAAAGGGTAACCTGACTTGTCAGCTATGCTTTGTGTCATATACTAACAGTCACACTGTAACAGTATAGTATATGTGTGTGCTCTGTCCAAGTCTGATATACTAGCTGATGGTGTGGTGCTCTCTTGGTAAAAAAGCTTAATTGGAGACATATCTTCAGCCATGCCTGAAATAGGACATGATAAGTGAGGGAATTGGGATAAAAACAATCTGACTCATGTGAGACCATATGCTTTGGAACAGGACACCCTCTACCCATTCGGATCTGGTATGTCCAGTTGAACTCCATAGTTTGGGTTGTTAGTAGATATAACCCAATCTCTGGATCAAGGAAACCAGTCTAAGCTCCAGTCAATGTGCTATGCCATGTGCCTCTGGTAATATCTTGGAATCAATCTGGTAGTAGCACCTGTAAAGCATAGAGCCCAGACAGTTATAACTATGGTAATTAGGCTTATAAGGGTATAATAAACCAGCTGCTGGATAACAGGAAGGAGTAGTGCCTGGACTATAGCCATATGACTGAAGAACACCACATGGGCTTGAGAGGACTAAATCCTATGCCAGTCAGCCTGGTACAGTTAAAATAATCAGATTCTGGCTTAAGTTGATTCCACATCACACAAATGTGTAAGGGTTTCCCACAAGGGGCCCCCTAGATAGGTTGAAGGGAAGTATATCTCTGTATGCATACCTATCATTAGTCACTCATATCTTTTGACATTTTTTTTTTTTTTTTTTTTAATTCAAAAATTTATATAGCGGTACATGATAGCAGTCTGCTCCCGGGTTATAGATGCCCGGAACTACGATAAATACATGTAACAAGCAATACTACATACTATAAGACTATAGCCAATCCTGCAAATATCTGTAATCACTTGAGTCTGATTTTCCCACTTTCCAGCCACAAGCCAAACAATGAGTACTTGACCTTAAAAATGTGATCAGAAGGTGCTCAGCACATGCACTTATGTCAGAAAGCCACCCTATCCCAATGCTCATCCTCCTGCCTCTTGGAAGTCACACCTGAAGCAGCTATCCGCCCCTGCCAGTCCCAATTAGCCTTATGAGCCAACTAGTCCTGGTCAAAATGGTGCCACCAGTATAGGCACTTTCAGTCGCTTGTGCTGTGATCCCCTCTGCAGTTCACACAGTGAGTGGTGTGAGAGTATGGGGCTCTCTTCATAGTTGCTAGCACAGGGGGGTTGGCCAAGGGATTGCCCCAACAACAACTAGCAAGAAGGCAATGGTTAGCCTCAGAATGAGGGCCAGAGCACCGCAAACATCTAGGAGCCTGTAAACAGCAGGAACAAGTAAAGTGTCCCCAGTGCCAGCAGCGCTAGCACACAGGGACCCCAGCATGAGACTGAGCTGCCCACACAGGGCAGGAGGCTGGACTGAATTGGAAGGAAGAGTTAACCAGACACCTCACAAAAGTACCTGATTGGGAGTTGACAACATTGAACCAGACCATGGCCAAGTCTGAATGTGCAGAGTTGCACATGACACAAAGGGTGTTAGCGAGAGTAAAGAAGGGGGCCAAATATGACTTGGCCATAATGCCCTTCACATAGTCTGGGTCAATGGGATTCATGGTATCTGGCTGGAAGTAGGGAACATCAACAATCTTAAGATAAGACCGCAATGTGGGAAGAGAGGCAGAGACCTGGTGGCCCAGATACTTGTGAATAGCAGCAGCAACCAGCTGAATCTCTTCAGCAGTTGCCACCTGGGAGGTAAGGAGGGAAACCCCCCATATGTGGAAGTGTAGGAGTCAACCCAAAGGTCAACCTTCACAAGAGAACAGTTAGCAATGCCAACCAGGGATGGGAAAGCTGAGATAGAAATGACTGCCTCAGACTTGACTAAAATCTGATGCCGGGAAGGCCCAGCAATAGTTAATTTAATCTTCCTATGAGAAGGAAGAGGGGGGATAGAGGCCTGATGCATTGTGATAATGTGATCAGATAGAAGATCTGGAACCATCTTGGCCAGATTGACCAAGGCAGTGACATCATAAATAGTGTTAGCATATGACCTTTTGGGGGCTGGAGCTGAAGTAGAGGCAGGATGCTTCAGAGACCTGGGCAGTCTGGGAGGGGGAGCCTGAGGGCAAGGAGCCAAGGAACGGACTGTGTAGGTATAGGTCAAGGTTCAGCTCTTTCTCCCATTCTTTCTGGACTATATCTCACTCCCCTGCTTTATATTACATGTAGTAAAGTAGTGGGTCTTATTTCTCTTCTTTTCTTTGTTGATAATAGACTTATTGTTAGTCAAGCAGAGATGTGAAACAGTTGTCACAACAAAATTGTCATGACATACAAAATTTTGATGAAGCTATTTGCTGACTTTGGGCTTATTCTTAAGCATGAAAAATTAGAAGTTTTTAATTTCTCTTGTATTTATGGAGATGTTAATCCTGCCATCAACTTAGAATTTACTTCTTTCACCTCTCTTTCACCTCTCTAGCCTAAACAATATTGGCATTATTTGGGCTTTTACTTCAACTGACAGCTCAAGTTTCATGAACACATTCACTATTGGTCTACCAAAGCTCTATCTTCTGTTTGCACCATGAAAATACTTGGAAATTCCATGTGTGAATTACTACCTCACCATAAACAACTTCTTTATCATTTCTGCATTGTACTCATTGCTACTTATGAATACAGGATGTGGTATTTTGCTGGCACTCATTGTTCAACTAATATCAAAGCACTTCAAAAAACTCAAAAAGCTGCTGCCCTTTGGATTACTGGCACCTTTTGTACATCACCTAGTGGAGGAGTTGAGGTACTTGCAGGCCTTATCCCTATCAACCTCTATTTATCCAAACTAGCTAAATGCTCTGCCTATTGCTATGCTACTCTCAATAAATCACACCTTATACTCTCACTTTTAAGCTCAGAAAATTCCAAAGGAGCTTTGCCTCATCCTCTCTCTGTTGATACATTATCAGAAACTCAAAAAACAAAGATTAGGGGTCCTTTAGTTGAAGCTGATAAATCATTGATTAAAACTCATGAGTCTTTTTCTCTATTTCATATTTCCAATAGACCTGGTTATAGGTTACTTGACAATTTCACTAATCACTTCTCTTTTATTGACTACAACAGGTCCAAACCTGAAGAACTTGGTAATCACTATCACTATCTTGATGCAGTTGCCTCCCTCATCCATTCATCTCCCAAACACTTCCTCATCATCACCAATGGAAGTGTACCTAACAATTCTCACCTACAAGCTGTTGTTGCATACTAAATATAGCACAACAGTAAACTTATTTACTCCCTCTCCATTCTGGCAGGCAAAGCCACTACTCCTAATGTCAAACTTGCAGCACAATATTTCACACTATGCAAAGCTGCTTCTATTTCTGATATTGATCAAATCACTTTATTTACCAATCATATTGCATCATCTCATCTGATTCTAGACTTCTCTATTCACAGCAGTCAAAGCCACTCCATAGTCATGCCTAATACCATCATTTCATAGCTAGAATATTCCACTGATTATCACATAGACTTTTGGTATATATCATCACAAAGTGCTAAATATGACTGCAATTCACTACCTGAACACCCTGGACACTTCTGCTGCACTTTCTAGAAAGTTCATCTTAAGTCCAAAGACACCTACCCTACCACACCTCTCTTCTCCATATCATATGATTTTTTATGCAAGAGAGCCACTGATCGCACCAAACTCATATGGCAAAACTTATTTGACAACTGCAAATCATATCATAGCCATTCTTTTCTACACCTATAAAGCAAGGAGCTCAATACTATTCACATCTTACCTTAATACCACAATGGTGGCTCTTGGCTTAAAGAGCTAAAATTATCCTACTCATGTGATGCTACACATAGTGTCACAAATTTCAACATCATCACAAGAGCTATATGAGTCATACTCAATCATGCATCTATTAGGTCCTATTGGGCCTGCTTCTTTCCTAATGAGCTAGTTGGCTGCAGATATGGCTATTAGTTTGAAACTTGCAAATACATCATTCTATTATGCTCTTTTTACTAGAGATCTCCCTATTCTATTGTCACCATTCAATATTTAATTGATTTCCTCAATCTCAATCTCTCTGCTTTCACATTCAATAACATAAGATCTATTTCACCTCCTGTTACTCCTATATTGTGTGCTGGACAGCATTTTAACATCTCTATACTGAACACTTCTCAATATGCTGGGTTGCACAATTATATCTCCATGTTCCATTCATCCCAACTACATCATATGATGTGATAGTATTATCAGTAAGTCTCTTCATGGGGTGGACTTTTTTTCTTTTTCCTTTTTCTTTTTCTTTTTCTTCTTTCAGTTTCATAGGATAGTTTTTTATATCAACATTCACATATCCTTCTGAAATACAGTTATCCAGTTTCTCTTTTCTGTTTCTATATTTATGCTCTAACTAGTTTGTAATTAGTTAGACACAGACTCCTTTTGTGCACTATGTAATAAATTGTTGAATTAAAAAAAAAAAAAAAAAAGTCTGTTTAGGCATATATTGAGCAAAGAGAGCATCTTCACATTGTTTCAGGTAAATAGTGGCATTATTATAGATGAATACATGTTTATCATGAGAGTAAAGTGTTTTCACAATAGTGACCATATCCTGAAATTAATCCAGAATATCTGTATTTGTGAAATATTTATCATGATTTTTGCCAGGTCTAATAATGCAACAAGCAGACAATAATCCATCATGTAATTCTAGAGGTGCCAAAGTTCAGTTTAGTTCAGTTCAGACCTCCTTTAGCCTGAATCTAAACTTGAACTTTTTAAAAATACTTGAACCTGAACTTGAACTAAACTGAACACTCTTGAACTTGGTTCAGTCAGTTCAGTTTAGGTTCAAACAGGTTTGAACTTTGAACTTTTTTCAACTTTACTAAATACTTCCAAAAATAACTTTTTCAAGGTCTAATACTTAAAAATAGTTTCTTGTAGTTAGAAAATAGACTATATATCTTTATACTGGATACAATAAAGACAGAACAGAGCAAGAGTGCTGTTTCTACATATGTAGAATGTGTCTGGGAGACATTGCTCATCAGTAGTTGACTGACAAAGCTAGATATAATGACTTATCAGTCAAACTTTATTTCAAGTTATTTAGTGTAGTGGATAATGGGTCTTTGATGATAGTTTGATATAATGACAGAAGGTTGTGGGTTCAATTCTTGTTAGTGCCATATTTTTAAATTATATTTGTTATCCCAGTTATTTCTTCATAATTATTTTATATATCTAACAATAATATCAATTACATTAGTTGGACACTTATAATAATGAATAAATAACTAAAAAGAGCAATAATCTTAACTAATTTGCATAGATTATATAATTAGTTCAATGTAGTTCAAATAAGTTCAAATAGGTTCAGTCAACCTCCTCTAAGACTGAATTTTGAACTGAAATTTTTTGCAAAAACCTGAACCTGAACCTGAACTGAACTGAACTAAAAGTTCAGTTCAATCAGTTCAGGTTTAAACTAAAGTTCTAAACTGAACTTTGGCACTCCTATATAATTCTAACTAGCTATAGTTGGGTGAGATAATATGTGCAACTATGAGAGATGCACCTTCATCCTTTGCATAAGGCTTTGTAAGATCATCTTTATGATATCAAGCACAATGACAATGATCATTTGCATAAAATATGACTAAGTTATAAAACTAGGATACTATAGTAGGTGTATCAAAAATAGAAGGATTAGGATCAATGACATCAGAGTCAAAAATGCACATGCAAGATTCAATCTCTTTCCAGAAGAGAATATACATCTCCTTCCAGTAGCATACAACATCTTCTCTTTCATGGCCATTAGCATACTGTCTCTTAGGAAGATGTGAGAACTGGAAACTGAGAGCATGAAGATAATGTTGGACAGTGGAAATGTGAATGTCATGTGTAATACCAGGCTTCTCTTTCACCTCAGGCTGAGAGAGATACAGTGACCCAAACAATTATCCCAATATTTGGTACTTTTTGATTATTGGCTTAATAGCACCACAAAAAAGCCAAATAATACTAAAGTGCTGGTAGGCTACTGAAAGATGTTGATCAGGGCTATGAATTGAGCTAAGGTTCAAGCAATTTAATGAAGATCTCAAGGAGATATGCTCAATTCAATTTAATCACTCATTAGGACAATTATTTGAGTAGGTATTAGAAATATAAAAATCTAATGGGAGACAAGTTTTCTGATATTGGAAATATGTCAGATGGTTACCATAACAACTGTACCTTGGTTAGTTCCTGATTTCAAGCTATATAACAAGAGTTGAAACTGTTTTAGGCTCTCAATTTTATTATCTCTTCTGTCTAGAAAGAAAACATTCTTTTTCTTGCTTCCAATGGCTATTTTACTTGCCAGATTGCTTCTAGAACTGGTGTTGGAAAGTCTACTGTGTCCAAAGTCCTTCAGAAATACCTTCTCAATAGACAAACACCTTCTGCTGGTTGTCCTTCCCAACTTTCCCCTACTGATAAATATGGTATTCTTACACAAATTACCTCTAGAAAGGCTACCAATGCTGTTCAGGCCACTAATTACATCAATTCCACCATTGCCTATCCTGTCTCTGTACAGACTATCAGAAATGTCTTGAAGGAGAACTCATTCAAGGCTGTGGTAGAAAAGAAAAAGCCATTGCTCACTGCAGTGCATAGAAAGAAAAGGTTGGCATTTGCTATGAAGTACAGAGAATGGACTGTGGAGGACTGGAAGAGGATAATTTGGTCAGATGAAACTAAAATCAA
>KQ961955.1:205294-217190 GCA_001563735.1 Leucoagaricus sp. SymC.cos | reverse complement strand
TTATTTGGCTTTGTTGTGGTGCTATTAAGCCAACAATCAAAAAGTGCCAAATATTAGGACAATTGTTTGAGTCACTGTAGTCCACAAGTTTCTGAGCTGTGATCTAGCTCCCGAGTTCTTGGAGATAGAGGTTGATGTCATTACATAAATCCTCATCAACCAATAAAGATTTATTCCATTCACTATATGGGTTGATTGGAAGAACCTTGTAATCAAGAATATATGCTTGAGTAAGTTTCCAAAGTACACAAGCACAATAGATGTTGTGTCCCAGAGTAATAGTAGCCTGAATTGATGATGGAATTCATTGCTTGAATATATTAGATAAAGCAGTAGATATGTAAAGAGACAGGAGAGATCTCATTGTTGAATTAAGTAAATGCTCTACACACCTATCAAACATTCTATTATTAGTGTGTATACTATTAGTGGTATCCTACATTTTTATGAT
Source organism: Leucoagaricus sp. SymC.cos (assembly GCA_001563735.1). NCBI lineage: Eukaryota > Fungi > Basidiomycota > Agaricomycetes > Agaricales > Agaricaceae > Leucoagaricus > Leucoagaricus sp. SymC.cos. The sequence continues at coordinate 216,739 of KQ961955.1, read as the reverse complement.
GAACAATAACATATGGACTTCTGCATTATGCTATGCATTATTGTACTCTGGGACTCCATAGTTACACTTTTTTATGCTATTTGCTAGTAGTAGTACATATGATATCCTATTGTCTTTCATGTTACATTATATACAACTACAGTAGTTAGTATATAAGAACTGTACTTTTGTTGATAATAATTAAGTCTTTTGCTCTCTGAACTACATCATTTACCTCTAGCTTTACTACTGCAAGTTCTCTCATATCTCTTCACTCTTCAATGTTTCTTCCTCAAACTGTCAATATTATAAGTAATGAGTTGTTTCAATCCCTCACATTGCTCTATGCTTTGTATTGCTTTCAACAGGTTATGGGCCCTGACTAGCCAAGTGTGACATCACTGAGATGTCTTTGACACTCACTACTATGCTGGGGTTGTCAGTTCTTGTTGAAAGATATAACAGTTGGTCCTGCCATACTCTTTCTCACCTAATTTATAATTTCTCTATACTATATATATGGTTGGCAGGACTTGTAGCTCTGATTTGTTAATTTGGTCATGATGCTTATAGTCTTTTGTTTTAGATCTCAATAGCTTCTGCTGTGATTTATTCCACTGTCCCTGAACTCATTGGGAATAAGAATTTCCAGGATTGGTGCTGTTGTATAAGACATGCCCTCACCTGCATTATTATCTCAGATATTTCTTATACTGATCTTGATGTTGCCACTGGCACCCAAGCTCACCCTGTCCCCACCATTGCTGGTGCTTCCACTGCAGATGAGATAGCTGCTATTCATCAGTTTGAGACTATGAACAATATATGTCTCACTATAATCAATAGTGTGGGAGTAGCCACTCAGGTGATGTGGACATGTAGTATGGACCATGTATTTGTGTGTTTTGATGGTGCTTTCTTTTATTTCTCCTTTTAGTCATATTTTTAATAATTCACCATAATGTGTTTTGTTGGTGCTCAGATACTCATTTCACCACTAGACTTTTCCCCTTTCTACTCTTCAACCCTTTGTTCCTCTTAGTATAAATACACTCTTGTAATTCATAGTTCAAGAGAATTACAATCTCCCTTTTCATTAAAACTACACTCAAAAGAAATCTTAAGGCTTTATCTTATTATCTTATCTTGACTTCCTCCCCTACTCCTCGACCACTATCCCCTTCTAACTCACAACCTTCCCTCACAAATTAGAGCCCACTACCAGGAGATAGTCATTATTAACCTCTATCTGCTCAGCCCCACAACCCTATTCCCATCATGTCTGACACTCAGTCAGAAGACAAACCCAACATACTAAAGACTCAAAGAGAAACTTATGCACGAGAGAAGTCATTAATACCATTGCATATTCCACAGCCAATGAAAGCAACAAAGAAAGAAAGAAAGACACCAAAGAACACCCTGGACAAATATGAGACATTATGAGGATGCACATGAAAGGAACTACTAAGTCAGACAAGCATCAGTACATCTACATCTATCAATACCACATATATGACAACACCAGCACCTACCAATACTTCAGGGATTGTAGCCATGCCCACTCCTGGATTAAGGTGCACCCCTGATTTTAATTCAAAAGATCCAGAGGAGTTGAAGGAATTCCTGGAAGAATTCAAGGAGTTAGCTAAGAGTTGTGGATTAACAGAAAAGGAGAAGGCAAAGGTGGTGGTGAAGTATGTTGATAAAGAAACAAAGGCTTACTGGAAGAGGATGGAGGAGTATGATAAGGATTGGGGAAAGTTGAAGGATGCGATCCTAGATGGATACTCAACATCATCCCTTGATGGTGGAAAACTGACAGTAGTGCAGCTAGTAAAGATTGTGAAGAGCTATAAGAAGGGATCAATTGAGGATGAGGAGGAGTTGGATACTTACCATCACAAGTTCTGGATCATCACATCAGATCTAGTGAAAGCTAAAGTTATTGATGAGAAATGAAGGGATGAATATTTCTGGAAGGGCTTACCACAAAAACTGTGACATGCTATTGCAGATTGATTGGCATCATGTGATGTAAGTTTTGAAAGTAAAGATGTGCTGAACATGAAAGAAGCTATTAAGACAGGAGGATTCATGTTGAGGAGGGCAGTGGCTAGAGGTGGCATGAAGAAGTTGAAGGAGAAGAAGAAGGTGATAGAGTCAAGTGATGAGAAATCTAGTAGGGATGATGTGGACAGTTTAGGAGAGTCAGAGGATGAGAAGAAGGGGAAGAAGGGAAAGGAGAAAGGAGAAGTTAGAACAAAAGTGGTATGGTTTGAAGGGGAGGGAAAGGGATTGCAGGAGCAGGTAGACAAACTCATAAGGAAGTTGCTTTGACTAGATGTCAAAGACAATGAGTATGCCAAAGCCTATGCCTAACTATTCCTTGTGGATCCTATTGTCACTAGCTGACTTCAACCACTGACATGTTTTGGACCACATGTTCAGGTCACAAATGCCTTTGGGCATCAGTCAATGCCACCAGCTAGGCCACCCATTCCTAATATATGACAATCTTCCAACCCCTATGACCCATTATGCCACTTTTGCAAGAGACATGATTGCTACATGAGGACATGCCCCAAAGCAGCAGAGTATGTGAGGTGGGGATGGGTTATTCTCCAGTCAAATAGGTACTATGCCTATCCTGATGGAAGCCATATTGGATGATATCCAGAAGGCCTCAAGGCAGCCATGGATCTCAAATGTGCTCAAAACAATACTATGTCTACAGCCACTACATCACACAATCATCCACCTCACATGCCAGCTGCACCACCTGCACCATCTGTATTCATGTAGTATATTGGAGCTGTTGAAGATGACAAGGAGTTTATATGGGGAGTGATGACAGAGATGGCGGGGATGTTTGAATGAGAGAAGATGGATGGCTTTGCTACAATAAGAGCTCAGGGAAGGAAGGAAGAAGTGGAGAAGAAAGCAGTTACCACTCACCAGCCAGCATATTGATTTGAGCCTAAAATTACAGATCCAGAAGCACTGCAGCATGTTCTTCAATGAATTCTTGATGTCAAAGTCCCAAACCTCAAGGTTCAAGACCTCCTTGCACTCAGTGGAGACCTTTGGAAGGAAATGATTGAGAAAACATGAATGCAAAGGTCACTAATGGCAGACACTACCTTGGTGTCAGTATCCAATATGCCACTGGAATTTGCTATGCTACTTTGAGAGGTGGAAGTTGTGATAATGGGAAGGTGTCATGAGTTGGGGTTATTAGATGAAGGGTCAGAGATCATAATTGTGTGGAAGGATCTGTGTGAGGAGTTGGGGTTAGAAATTAATTAGAAGCAGAAGATGATGATGCAGATGGTGAATGGGAGAAGAGAAGAGATAGTGGGATGTGTTGAATATCTGGAGTTGGAGGTGGAAGGAATCAAGACATATGCTCATGCATTTGTGGTGCAACAAGCACTATTTCAACTTTTGCTTGGAAGGCCATAGCAGAAGGGGGTGAAGCTTGGGAAGGTAGAGTGAGAGGATAGGAGCATGGACGTGGAGATTTTGGATCCTGGAGATGATGGAAGGAAGGTGGTGGTACCAATAAGGGAGAGAGGTTGTGCAGGGGTGAAGAGTGGGTTGATGGTACTGGGGAGTGGTAATGAGAAGGAAGGAACAGTGATACAGGCGAGGGATGACACACTCACCAATGTGATTTTATCATCATCATTCACATATGACTGTGTTGCTCAATGTCTTGCTTACAAGAAGGTGGCTGATAAAGTTCAACCAGTCCCTAGAACAATGCCAAGCAACATTAGGATTATTCAAAATTTTCCAGAAAATCTATTAAAGACCTTACCAGAGTTGTCCCCCTTTCCACCATTGTTTTTGCCCAGTATTCATTTGACAAAAGAGAGGATGGAGGAGTTAGGACTATTGAAGAACAAGTTATTGTGGGAGGAAGAGAGAAAGTTGGTAGTGAGGGTGCTGGTGTTGAACAAGAAGGGGTTAGCATGGGACAAGACAGAGAAAGGACAATTTTGGGACAATTATTTCTCACCTGTGAAGATCCCTGTTTAGGAGCACATACCATAGACACGAAAATCACTTCCTATTCCACCAGGTATCTGTGAAAAGGTTATTGACCTCATTCACAAGAAAGTCAGCTCTGGTGTCTATGAACCTTCCTACAGCTTGTATTGACATCAGTAGTTTACTGTGGCAAAGAAGGATGGCAATGTATACATTGTTCCTAATCTTACTCCACTCAATGCTGTCACTATCCACAATTTGCAAGAACTCCCTCTCATCTATCTGTATGCAGAACAGTGCTCAGCACAATCCATTTACTCAGGACTTGATCTCTTCATTGGCTATGATCATTGCACCTTAGTGGAGGAATCTCAAAACTACACAACTTTTGACACACCTCTTGGTACAATGCACTTGACAGTTCTTCCTCAGGGCTAGACCAGCTCAGTTGGTATCTTCCACAACAATGTTGCCTTCATTCTCCAGCATGAGACTGACAAAGCTCTAAATTTCCTGGATGATATCACACTCTTAGGGCCAAAGACATGATATGAAAAACCAGGTGGCACTTACAAAGTTATCCCTGATAATCCAAACATTCACTGTTTTGTCTGGAAACATGTCATTGATCTCAATCAAGTCCTTCATCATCTTGTTCATGCAGGAGCCACAGTATCTGTGAAGAAGTTGCAACTCTGTCAGCCCAAGAGCATCATTGTAGAAAGAAAGTGTACATACAAGGGGCAGGAGCCAGACGTGGGAACAGTGGAGAAAGTCTTGAAGTGGCCAGAATGTAGGAATGTTTTGGAGGTGTGAAGATTCTTGAGTATGGCAGGAATGGTGTGGAATTGGATAAAGGGCTTTGCTGAGGTGGCACATCCATTGACAAGGTTAACAAGGATGATGAGAGAGGAGTTTAGGTGGGAGGAGGAACAGAAGTTAGTAATAAACAAAATAAAGGAACAAGTATCTACCTGCAAGGCAATTTAGCTGATCAATCATTCCCTTCCATTTGATATTATCCTCTCTGTCAACATATCTGTTATCGCAGTCAGTTTCATCTTGGCACAGCTTGACACAGAGAATTGACAGCAACCTGCACATTTTGGGTCAATCACATAGAATGAATGAATCTCACGATACTCACAGTCAAAACTCGAATTATACAGCCTATTTCAGGCACTCAATGCCACCAAGCTGTGGATTATCAGTGCAAGCAAGTTAGTAGTCAAGATTGATACACAGTATATCAAGGGGATGCTCAATAAACCTGATATCCACCCAAATGCAGCAATAAATTAATGGATCTCTGCTATCTTGATGTTCAATTTTGAATTGGTGTATGTTCCAGAAGCAAAGCACAAGGGTCCTGATGGGTTGTCCAGAAGGAGAATAGCAGAGGACGAGGGAGAAGAGGGTGGTGAAGGTGTTGAGGAAGTAGAGGATTGAGTTGATGAGGTGTTGGGATGTGGTGTTTGGGTTGCTGGGTTGTTGACTGGTGGTGAGGCTTGGGTGATGGCAGCTGGAGGTACAGGGAGTGATGGGGATGTCACATCTGAAAGAAAGGGAGAGGGGGACAAGTTAGAGGGTTTTGACAGATTCTTGGAGGTTTGGAATGAGGATAATTGGGTGAAGGCAAAGGAGAAAGAATTAAAAGAGATCAGAAAGTTTTTGGAAATGTTAAAACTGCCAGAAGGACTCACCAATAAGGCCAAGCAAACATTTCTTTGATATGCCAGCAAATTCTTTGTTCAAGATGGTAAACTGTGGCAATGTGAATATTGAGGATGGCATCAGTAAGTTGTTGATAACAAACATAAACAATACTGATTATTGATTGAGTCACATGACCAATTAGGTCACAAAGGTTTCTATGTGACACAACACACCCTAGGAGATCACTTTTGGTGGCCCTCCATTGACTTCGACATTCACTAGATCATCAACACATATCACCAATGCCAAATCCAATCCCTCAAACATGTAGTTATGCCACCCATTGTTCAGGTCCCTGCCCCTCTCTTTCACAAGGTTTACATCAACATCATGCATATACCACCCTTACATGGTTACAAGTATATTGTTCAGGCTCGAGACTCACTCACTGGCTAGGTTGAATGGCGTGCTTTGACTTGGGAGACTGGCAGAACTCTTGGCCAATTCATTTTTGAAAAAATACTATGTCAATGGGGTAGACTCAAGGAGATTGTAACTGACAATGGGACAGCATTCATAGCAGCCCTCAACTGGATCACAGATTGGTATCACATTCATCATATTCAGATTTCAGCTTACAACTCCCAATCAAACAGTGTGGTTGAAACTACCCACAGGACCATTCATGATAGTTTAGTCAAAATATATGCTGGATTTATCAAGAATTGGTATGAGTATGCTCCTTACATATTTTGGGCTGATTGCATCACTACTTGAAAATCAACTGGCATGACACCCTACTATGCTGCTCATGGAGTTGAACCTCTCCACCTCTTCAATATCACTGAGGCAATGTTCTTGGCCTCCCCTATTATGCATCATCTTTCTGACTCTGAACTTCTTGCTGTACATGCCTGTATGCTTCAAAAACATGACGAAGACCTTGCAAAAATTCATGACAAAGTTCTTGCTGCATGCTATACTTCCATTCACGACTTTGAGAAGAAAAACATTAATCAAATCCATGACTATGACTTCAGTCCTGGTGAGCTCATCCTGGTCCTTAACAAGAAGATCAAGCCTGATGTTGGCTGCAAGTGCAAACCTCGTTATTTCAGTCCCATGGTAGTGGTCAAATGTCTTCAAAGTAGTGCTTATATCCTCACTGAAGTCAATGGGGCCATCTCTCATCTCAAGTTTGCAGCTTTTTGTCTTATTCCTTATCATTCTTGATCTTGTAGATGACTCAAAATCATGGAATTTGTTGACCTGAAGGACTTGGGTGGTATTGAAGATGGTGACATAGCAAGATTGGGAGTAGTTGACAAAAGCAACTGAGGACAGTTGTATTTAGAAAGTAAGGGGGAGGTATGGGAGTAGCCACTTGGCTATGTATGTAATATGGTGTTATGATGTGCTTGGACACACGTGGTGATGTGGATGTATGGTATAGACTGTGCATTCACATGTTTTGATAGTGCTTTCTTTTATTTCTCCTTTTAGTTGTATTTTTAATAATTCACCATAATATGTTTTCTTGGTGCTCAGACACTCATTTCACCACTAGATCTTTCCTCTTTCTACTCTTCAACCCTTTGTTCCTCTTAGTATAAATATGCTCTTGTAATTCATAGTTCGAGAGAATTACAATCTCTCTTTTCATCAAAACTATGCTCGAAAGAAATCTTAAGGCTTTATCTTGTTATCTTATCTCAACTTCATTCCCTACTCCTTGACCACTATCCCCTTCTAACTTGCAACCTTCCCTCACAATAGCAAATTAGCTCTGAACTTGCTTCAACATAGTCAGACCAGAACTGCGACTCTCTGGACATACTTAGAGACTGCTTATGGGATTTGCACCACTAGCAGGATTTATTCCAACTATCAAAAGACTTTAACATTTCAGATTGATCCAAATATTGAGCTCTCTATGCAACTCATATATCTTGAGGATCTTTATCAAACTCTTTAGTCTGGAACCTCTGCTATTGTTATTCCTCCCTTCATTTATGTGATAAATCTCCTAAATGCTGTGCCTCTAGAATGGAGTTCACTAGTTTTCACCTTCTTTCAAACTCATGATATCACTACAACAATGTTTGATAATGTCTGTAATGCTATAATGACTGAATAGACTTTCCAGTTGGCCCAAAAGGCCCATCAAGCTGCTATGTCTTGTTAAGGCATGAGGTTCAAGGGTCCTCAAAACTCTAACTGGCAACAGCAGCAGCATAGTCAGCTATAAGGTAACTAGTAGCAGTAGTGCCCTCAGCAATAACCTGCCTCATCACATCTGTAAGGAAAGTAGCAGCAGCAGCAAGGGCCCAGTTCTAGTAATCAATCTAGAAACTAACAGCAAAGTGAAGGTAGCAGTGATCAGCAGAAGAAGAAGAATAAGAAACATGGAAAACAAGGAAAGGGCCAACAGGCTAATCTAGTCAAAGGTGCCAATACAGAAATCACTTCTCTGGTGATCACTGGTACCTCCCAGCCTTTCCAGACCTCTTTTGTATTTGGGATCACTATGCCAACTATTATGAAATCTCCCAAGATCTCAGGTATCTCTACCTAACAGAAGGTTAATGACATAAGGGCATTATGAGCACTTGAGTCCACAGTTCTGCCATGTCTGCTGGCAGAACACCTCAGTACCCTGGTTAAGAAATCTCTTGTTAAGAGATCAAAGTTTAAAAAGATGTAGTATTAAGTAGCTGGTGAGAAAGTGCTTGAATTGTAGGATCAACAATTGGGAGCTATGTCATTGGCCTCCTAGACTCATGCTACTCAAGTTAAGTCCCCTCTTTTCAAGCCTCCTAGTTCTTCTGCTCCACCTGCTGTTTCACTTCCTCCCCCTATATTACCTATTACTCTTTATATTCCTCCTGTCATGACTCACATCAATGTTGACATAGTATCACTTGGTGATGATAATACAGACTATAGTGATGATGTTTACATATACATATTTAATTTATTCTTATAGATGTTTATTTCTAACAATATTTCACAGTCTAAACAATAGCCTAGATGATGGAATGATCTAGGGTCAGAGGGCCAAGATTGAGCATCTCTGCTCTCTCAGGCTCACTCAAGAGCCTCCATGCAAGTGCTGTCCCATGGGACACTACATGGAGTTCAACACTCTGATGGACCATATGTAATAGACTTGTTTGATGATTTTGTACATGGTTTATCTATTGACCAGAGACATCCTGTTCAAATTTTATCTATGCCTGTTTCTATGCTTTGTATGAATGCAGATATCAATTCTGAGAATAATATATTTAATGTATATTGTTCATGCAGAGATTATAAGTGTTAAGTTCCAAGATGGGAATGAGATGGAATAGACATGGAAGGGTCAGAAAGGGTCAGAGACGATCTACATGGAGACAGAGACAGAGGCAGAGGTGCAAGATCAGAGGAGTCGGAAGGAGTCAGGAATGGACCTTGGCTTCAGCTTATGTGCTGTGCTGTTCCACTGCCAATAGTCCAATTTAGGAACATGGACAGAAAGGAACTTAGAGGAAATTGAGAGGACAAATAGTTTAAAGTCGGAATAATCAGGAATGTCAAACTAAGTCAATTATCAGACTGGAGAATACATGAACAGTAATCTGCTACTTATATACCTATGGAAAACATTGGAAAGTGATAAACAAGAAGGTAGAATAAACAGAAAACTATGCAATGCAATGAGCATGTGATAGAGACAACAGAGAGATAATGAAGAGGAATGACATAGTATGAAGAGCGGGCATAGAAAGGGAAATGGGTGGTGACATATGAAGTATGAATGAAATCATAAAAGGCAGGCATAACATAAAAGGAAATGTGAAGGTGAAGTGGAAACCATTGGTATTGAGCAGTAAGAAATAGAAAGAAATAAGAACTAATAATCGACAGGAATAAAAGGTGAACAGAATTGAAAGAGAGACAAGCAGAAGTGTGCAGGAATATTCAGAAACCAATGATATACAAAGAAGTGATAGAGTAATAAATAGTAGGAATAGAAACGGAGTAATGCAGAAACAGTCAGCAATAGTCAGGTTTGTCCAGAAACATATGAGTTGTAACAGTATTCCCCCCTTAAGGCTGAGCCTTCGAGGCCAATGGAATCAATTGCATGGGAAAATCATGCACCCCCAGATATATATATAAGGTGGACTTTGAATTTTTTTGTTCTTAACTTTGTACCAACATGTCGAGCCCCCCACCTTCGCAGACCCAATGATCCCAAACCCCCACTGGCAGTGCAGCAGAATGGCGGTGGCAACTCGCTGAAGCAAAAAAAGCTGTGAGAAGAGGCACAGAGGAAAGCGGAGGAGGAAAGGTTGAGGATGGAGGAGGAGGAGCGTTGGGAAGAAGAGGAGTTGGCAAGGATCGAGGAGGAAGAACACTTGGAACAGGAGCATGTGGAGCACAAGAGGATTGAGCAGGAGGAACGTGAGAAGGAGGAGCAGGAGCAGGAAATGGTGGAGAGGTGTCAGCTGGAGGAGGAGGAGGAGCAGGTGGCTGTGAGAGCAAAGGAGAAGGGTAAGGGCTGGGCCCAGCCTCAAGACAAGTTGATGGCTGGTTCTTCAAGCATGGCGTCAGAAGGGTTGAGTTGGAAGCGGGTGTGGGAGGAGGACAAGGGTGAAGATGAGAAGGATTAGAGACATCGGGGGCCACTCCCTTCCACATTTCTTGGGACTGTAATGGCCCAGGAAATCATTGATAATTCGATGATTTATACAGATTATTATCATTGGAATATCCAAGGAACTACAGGAGAAGACGACGACATACTTAGGATCCCAACCCTTCTACCAGAAGAATTACCAGAGAAGCCATACTTCAATCCTATACTCTTAGATGCTTACAACAATCCTCCCTTCAGACGCTGTACCCTGAATGGGAAGATCATCTGTACCCTCAAGAACAGATCATCTGTACCCTCAAGAACAGATCATCTGTACCCTCAAGAACAGATCATCTGATGTAGTCACGAACGGATGGAAAATTATCGACGATTCGCCAATGCTATGGCGCCATCCTTACATGGACTTCCAAGGACACATGCTTATGCAAGTCCTTACATGACAGCTCCTTACTGGAAGTTATCAAAGTGGACGCATGACTCCAAACATTCAGATTGCCTTAGATGCAATGCAACTTGAACGTTCCACTCTGCCACTCTCACCGACCCTATCATATGCAGACACGCTAGCATCTCCACCGTGACCTATACCTCCTCCACTTCCCACCGAGGATTCCATGGACTACTCTACTGATACCAGCGAATCAGCGCGTAGTATCACACAAAGCTGAAGCATATCCCCGAAGACCGACACTACAGGATATGACCACTCCCGCTACACTACTTCTCCAGAACCTATGTAGGAACTATGACTATGATGTACACTTCTATTTTCTCACCCCTATGTTGTCTTCCATTTGATGACCCTGATGATCAACCTTCTTAATTCCCGAGTCATCATCAGCGAATGTATTATTAGTTACAACTTCTCTTGATTGACTTTTATAGTTTTATGATCCATTACCCTAGTAGATGTAAACTTCAGACTTCTCAACTTTGACGTCTAATTAGCGAATGTATTATTAGATTCTGATCTTGTATGTACTTCTCCTCCCCTCATTCCTCTCCTCCCCCCCTCGAACGTTTTCCCTCTCCTTTGACGATTGGACTATAGACTTGTAGTATAGTTTATGCACAGACTTTGCTTATGCCTCATGTACGAGGAACTTCACTAGATAGACTTCTATTGCCTCATATAGATAGAAAAAGAATCTGTATGTATCTAGATAGAA
>KQ961955.1:194846-205180 GCA_001563735.1 Leucoagaricus sp. SymC.cos | reverse complement strand
GGAGAAGGCTGGAGAGTTGTCTCCCCTCAGTCCCTTCAGAATAGGACTTGTGTAGTCAGCTTCCCTTTGGAAAAACGTAAGTATCATTCATGACAAAGAACTGCTGATCCATAGGGATAGGTGCTCATTGCCCTCTGGGAATGAGGTCCTGCCGATAAGCACCCATAACATTAGGATGGAAGCTCCCTTCCTGAACCAGCTGAGGAGCAGAAAGATAAGCAAATGGTAATAATTGGTTGTGACTGATCAATTAGCCTAAGCGCCACACGAGTTGATCGCTCTACGGTAAGAATGGGCATCTTGGAAAAACAGGTCTAAAGACACCGAACTGTCCCCTACTCCTGGAGTGGTTAGGCAAGTATCTGTGATAATTGACTAATCCAAGGAATAGGCCGTCCGATTGAATGGATCGACGTATACTGATCAAAATCAATCCTTGAAATTGAGTCCTTTACTCGAGCACCCTTAGAAGACTCCATCATCTCCAGTGGACGTACAACTACTGAGAAGATAGGTAATTCAAGGCACTACCTATTGGACCCTGAAACACAGGATTCAAGAAGGAAAACTTGAATTGAAATAAACAACCCGAGCCGCAGACGTACTGGTCCAGATCACTTAAACAAATAGACAAAACGATCACCTTCATTACCCTTATGACCAATATGACCAATAACGATCAAGACGAACTCTGAAACGAGGACGCACCATGACTTGAAACGACTATAACGAATCACGACCTGATATGATATTAACGAAATCACGACACTAATGATTTATTAAACAGATAAACAACAATTTCAGAATGACAAACTGGACAACGAGAAAGACAAAGAAGAAGAAGAGATAGAGATAGAGCAGACGATGCTGCAGAAGAAAATCGAAGTCAACTCCAAAATATTGAACAGCCTCATACGCAAATTGAAACAGAAGAAACAAGATCAGTCCACATTGAAAACAAAAATCTCGAATTCTGGAACAGACTCGACCCCGACACCTGACTCCTCCTATTGGAACAACAGCGACAACGAAACTCAAGAAACAGTGAAACCCAACCAGAGCCTTTTACGCTCCCTATTGACTTTGCCCCAACCTGAGGAAATACTCCACGACAATCACCCAGAACTCTCTCCTTTGACGAGCACAGAAGCCCTCAACAGATATCCTCATCTCCCGACCCTATACTCCCCAAGCTTCACAACAACTCCGCATCTGTACGAAACGCCTCTACCACCAACACCACCCAAAGACAACAAATGGCGACCCAACAGACAACATGAGACCCAAAGGTTTCAAAGCCAAGAGCTTTTACTGGGAACACCAAAGACTACGAACAATGGAAATCTGACCTCGACCTCTTCTTTATTGCTCAACCGAATACCTATGATACCAACGTGAAGAAGATCTATTATACCCTACTTACAATGGAAGGACCTGCAACTGAGTGGAAATGAGCCTTTATTAAGGACAAGACGACAAACAACGTCCTCAATCCCGGATCCATTACAGACTTCAATACTGCACTTGACACATCTTTCAAACATGTTAGCAATAACCTCCGAGGAATCCACCGACTCCAGACGACATGACAAAATGGAAGACTGATTGAAGAATACATCAATCAATTCAAGAACGAACTCGCAATTTCTGGACTTACCGATGTTAACACGAGAATCATCTTCTTCCTCCAAGGATTGGACCCACGTTACTATACAAGAGTCCAGAACCAGAACCCTAACCAATCCTCTATCGACAACTTCTATGCTGCTGCCAGACAAGTGGCAGGAATGGAGTACCTTCAACCATATGTTTGCTCTTCAGGAGATTATCGACCATGAAGAAAACGCACTCATCGCACATGGAAAAGTTCTACAAAGCACTGTTCAAAAACAAACTATCGACCTTATACATCGACTAGAAAGATCCTTGAAGCCCCAGGATATGGTCCCATGGACGTCGACTTACTCGAACAACTCAATTACGCTCGACACGAAGAAGAAGAATCCAGCGAATACGAAAGCGAAGAAATAGAAAGCGAAAGCGACGACAGCGATATTGAGTGATACATCGCCGAAAGAGTCGAAGAAGAACTCAACTCCCTTCTTACAGAAGATTACGCAAAACTTAGAGCTGAAGGAAAGTGCTTCCTTTGCAAAGAAGGACAACATTTCGCTGCTGACTGCCCTTTCAACAAGAAATTTCGAAAACGAAACCCTAAAGGAACGAAACGACGAACTTTCAAGACTAAGAAAGAAAAAGGGAAAGGAAAGAGACCTCAACACCTAGGATGACATTGGATCTTCAACGCTGAAGAAATAAGTGACGAGGAAATAGAAGAACAGAAGAATGAACGATCGAATTTTTCGAAATGGAATTAGGAAGCAAGAACCCGAGAATTCCGGAAGAAGTAAATCAAGTGAATCTCGCAAACGAAAAACGACTATTTCATCTTCCCATAACTATTCATCCTCCCTCTGACCCTGACACTGTCTTTACCGCCCTTATTGACTCAGGAGCTAGCAACAACTTCATCGACCTTGCCTTAATGCGACGATGGAGATTGCCTCTTAAACCCTTATCGAAGACTATGAAAATCCAGAATGCCAACGGATCAACAAACAATGCCACTAGCTACGTCAACATCGACTTCACCACCGACGGACAAAACCAAGCAATCAAAGCCATGGTAACAGAATTAGGACAACCATGACTTATTCTAGGAACACCATGGTTACAAACTGCGAACCCCGATATCGACTGGAAAAACAAAACCATTTCCCTCGATCAACAATCGATTTACGAAGAAATATGCAACCAAATCTCTGAAGGATTCAACTATGTTAACTACACCTATATGGATGATGAGGATGAAATAAACGTCAAAACTAATACTTCCCAACTCTTAGCCCAGAAATATGGCGACAAGAAAACTGACGACCCTCGACAAATTGTACCAACCGACTACCATCAATACCTTGACGTATTTTCTGAGAAGAAGGCCAGTCAATTCCCTCCAGATCGAAAATGGAACCACAAGATCGAGTTACTACCTACGTTTGAAGTGAAACCATTCCTGAACTATAAACTCGCTCCGAAGGAACTCGAAGAACTTGACAAATTTCTCGATGAAAATCTCTCAAAAGGATACATATGACCATCAAAATCACCGATGGCATCACCATTTTTCTTTGTTTCGAAGAAAGACAGAAAACTTCGACCATGTCAAGACTACCGTTATTTAAACAAACATACCAAGAAAAACACATACCCTCTTCTGAACATCGCCACTCTTTTCAACCAACTCGAAGGATCGAATTATTTCACAAAAATGGATATTCGAAGCGAATACAATAACATCCGAATTCATCCACCCGATATATGGAAAGCCGCCTTCAGAACACCTAGAGGATTATATGAACCAACGGTAATATTCTTCGGCATGTGTAATTCACCAGCCACCTTCCAGATGATGATGGATGAAATCTTCAAACCTCTCATCTGCGCTAAAGGAGTCCTTATCTACATGGATGATATCCTTATCCACGCCGCCACAAAAGAAGAACTTAAACGACTCACACTCGAAGTGTTAGAAGTCCTCCGTAAACACGACCTCTACCTGAAGCCATCGAAATGCAAATTCGAAAAGCAATGGATCAAATATCTCGGCGCCATGATCACTCCTTCAACGATCGAAATGGATCATGTAAAATTGAAAGGAATAATGGAATGGCCAACCCTGACGACGATGCGAGAAGTACACAAATTTATGGGTTTTTGCAACTTCTATCGACGATTTGTACGCAATTACTCTAAAATCGCTGCCCCTTTGAATCACCTCATGTCTACTAACATGACATTCGAGTGGCCTATGGAGCACGATAAAGCCTTTCACAAAATGAAAGCCATGTTTAACGAAAAACCCATCCTAGCCAAGGCTAACCTGGACCTTCCCTACAAAGTAGAAACTGACGCATCAGCCTACGCCTCAGGAGCCATTCTATATCAAAAGAACACCATAGGATGACGACAACCCATCGCATTTCACTCCCAATCCTTCACCTCTAGTAAACACAACTATCATTGCTCGGAGCAGGAACTACTCACGATTATTCATGCTGTGAAAATCTGGCGACATCATCTCTTAGGAGCACGACATCCGGTCATAGTCTGGACCAACCACGAGAACCTCACTCGATGGAGAAAACCTCAAGACCTTAATCCTTGACAACGACGATGGCATGCAACCCTGGAAGAATACAAGCCAATGCTGAAACTATGACATATCCCAGGAAAGAAGAATGTTGCAGCCGACGCACTATCGAGATGACCTGACCTCACGCCAACCGATCAAGATAAACACAAGATAACCCTTCTCGACGATGAATTCATCAACATCCTCGATGACGATTTATTACAAGAAATCAAGGATAAACGCGACTTGATCGAAGTAAAAGAATGGGATACCCCCATGATGGATATACCCCGTAGGAATGGCATACCCATCATACCTAATGATACAGACATATGACGACGCCTGTTACAGGCTTGCCACGATCATCCTACTGTCAGACATCCAGGCCAAGCCAAAACGCTTAGAAAACTACAACTACATGCCTACTGGCCCCATATGCGAGACTACATAATTGAATACGTTAAAGGATGCAGAGAATGCCAAGCGCACAAGATCATATGACAACCTGAACACCTGCCATTACAACCTATTGAAGGACCCACAAAAACGCGACCCTTCTCCCAGATCTCAATGGATCTCATCACCAATCTACCAAAATCCCATGGATATGATAGTATTTTAGCCATTGTGGACCATGGCTTAATGAAGGGGATAATTTTAGTCCCTACAATGAAAACAGCTACGTCATCTCAGATCGCTCAACTATTAATTGACCACCTCTTCAGAAGATTCGGATTACCCAATAAGGTCATCAGCGATTGTGACCCTAGATTCGCATCAAAGTCTATGCATGCCTTTTACAAAGCCCTCCATATCCAACCCACTTTCTCGACTGCATATCATCCACAGACTGATGGAATGACAGAACGATTCAATCAAGAAATCAAGACGTACTTATCAATTTTTACTGCAAACGACCCCAGCAAATGGAGCAAATACCTTGCTATCTACGAATACGTTCATAACGACTGACCACACTCCGGAAGAAAGGAAACTCCTTTTGAACTTTATCAAGGAGAACGACCTAAATCACTTCTCTGGAAAGAAGGCCGAACCAACAACCCCGATGCTGATTCCTGAGCCAGAAATCTTATAGCTGCCAGGAACTGAGCCCTCTCGGCACATAATCACGTGCGACAACAGATGATGAAGAAGACTAGTCATCTGCGCCTCCTGACTTTCGAAATAGAACAAAAGGTTTGGTTGAACAACAAGAACCTACCCCTATACTGAAAATACCGCAAACTTATGCTGAAACGAGAAGGACCTTTCGAGATCATCGACAAGAAGTCCCCATTGGTATTCAAACTATGACTTCCTCCTCAATGGAAGATACACAACATCTTCCACACCTCCCTTCTACTCCCACATACAGAAAATTTTCTGTACAGACAACACCACAAGAGGCCACCACCTGACTTAGATGAAGGAGAAGAGACCTATGAGGTAGAAGCGATTGTAAATCATAAACTAATCAGGAATAGGTTCCACTATTTCGTGAAATGGGAAGGCTATCCGACCTTGGAAAACACTTGGGAACCACCAGAAAATCTGGAAAAGGCAACTGACATTTTACGACAATATAAACGCCTACATTGACTTCCCTAGACATGCCCCCAACTCCCGAACCCACTGATAACATTACCCAAACTGCACCCGACACTGAACGACTCAATCGACTACTTGAAATTATCACTCATCGCCCTCATACTAGTCCTCCTCTTGAAACACTGAATCAAAGTCAACAAAATCAAGACGGCGAGAACGTACACGACTCTAGTACACCAGCTGTACCGACGCCGACGACTCCATCCTCATTGCCTTCTATCCCAACACCTCGACTTTCTACTCTCCGACCCTTATCCAACTTTTTCATTAACCGAAATGGAGAATATACCTCCTTCACTGTCGACGGGAACCCAGTCCAGGCTCCCTCCCTTGCCAGAAATGCCACAATTCTGGATCGATCCCTCAACTATTCCCTATCACAACTTAAATGGGATAACCTGCCCCTTGAGGACGACGATCTATGAAACACTCCTGCAACACTTGCAAGCATCAACTACTACAGGACGACAGTTGCTTCTAGCATACATTATGCATGAATGCTACTCCGCTATGTGTATCAAGCCAACCAAGCTCGACAGAGTCTTACTAGCCTTCACCTCACCGAGAATTTACGAAAGGCAATACGGTTTACTCACGTCGGAATTTCTATGGGCCAACTGTCAAACAGCACTCACCTCAGCTCACAAGATGGAAATCACTTTACAACAACTTTTGCAATTCCCCGCCCTCCAAGAGCTCCCATGCTCTCTACAGGAGTTATACGAGAAACTCGACCACCACTTCTCGATGGTGGAAGAAACCCACAGAGAAGCACAAACAAACCTCAAAACGTGGATCTCCCTCCTCACTATTCAAGAAACCCTCCATGTAATCAAACTATTGATTCCCGATGGCGACAGACGACTCACCGCACTCGACAAAGACAACGAGATGACCAGCGAATCAATAACTCGACACATGTGCATCACGCTCGCCCAATGCATGCGAACTCTCAAAGCTCGATGCACCGAGAATGACATGATACTATGGATCAACCATCATCCTCCCCTCCTCTTCCTCGAAATGACTCCCAATGAAGTACTCGAGAAAACTGCCCAAGAAGCTCTCAAATATCCAACATGGCCTCCAGGACCCCTATACACTCTGTTGATGGCCAGGAAAATAACCAAGAAGCTCAACATTGACTATCTGAGATATAATGCCCTACTCCACGAGGAATTAGAGCCCGATCACCTCCAGCTGCCTATCGACACGCTAACCAGGCTCGAAGAGAACTGGACACGAGCCGACATAGGAATTGCAGGTGTGGCCGCCGATGCCCCAGCAACCATGAAGGAGAACTTCCAACTTCTGATCGTGACAAAGAAAGAACCATACGAACCCGTCCTTTCAGCCATCTATCAAGATATCCTTCACCCACCTATGACAGTTATGACACCAACTATGATGACTACCCCTACGAGAATATTGGAAGTGTCTGATGCAGACAAACCAGAGAACATCATAACAGGAATACGATATAATGCGAAAACCACAATCATAGGACCAATACCATACGGAACTGGAGAACACGCCAACATATATGCAGTATTACCACCACTTCCACACGCTCACCCCGACCATTACCAACTCACACAGAAACGAATCCATCACCCTGAAGACGACATTGCCAGTGCTCTCCTGAACGATGCAAAGGCATTACGTTTAGAAGGTATTCTAGAAGAAACCTTAAACGAAGGGGATAGTGTAATGGCCCAGGAAATCATTGATAATTCGATGATTTATACAGATTATTATTGTTGGAATATCCAAGGAACTACAGGAGAAGATAACGACATACTTAGGATCCCAACCCTTCTACCAGAAGAATTACCAGAGAAGCCATACTTCGATCCTATACTCTTAGATGCTTACAACAATCCTCCCTTCAGACGCTATACCCTGAATGGGAAGATCATCTGTACCCTCAAGAACAGATTGTCTGACGTAGTCGCAAACGGATGGAAAATTATCGACGATTCACCAATGCTATGGTGCCATCCTTACATGGACTTCCAAGGATGCGTGCTTATGCAAGTCCTTACATGACAGCTCCTTACTGGAAGTTATCAAAGTGGATGCATGACTCCAAACATTCAGATTGCCTTAGATGCAATGCAACTTGAACATTCCACTCCGCCACTCTCACTGACCCTATCATATGCAGACATGCTAGCATCTCCACCGTGACCTATACCTCCTCCACTTCCCACCGAGGATTCCATGGACTACTCTACCAATACCAGCAAATCAGCGCATAGTATCACACGAAGCCGAAGCGTATCCCCAAAGACCAACACTACAGGATATGACCGCTCCTGCTACACTACTTCTCCAGAACCTATGTAGGAACTATGACTATGACGTATGCTTCTATTTTCTCACCCCTATGTTGTCTTCCATTTGATGACCCTGATGATCAACCTTCTTAATTCCCGAGTCATCATCAGCGAATGTATTATTAGTTACAACTTCTCTTGATTGACTTTTATAGTTTTATGATCCATTACCCTAGTAGACGTAAACTTTGGACTTCTCAACTTCGATGTCTAATTAGCAAATGTATTATTAGATTCTGATCTCGTATGTACTTCTCCTCCCCTCGTTCCTCTCCTCCCCCCCTTGAACGTTTTCCCTCTCCTTTGACGATTGGACTATAGACTTGTAGTATAGTTTATGTGCAGACTTTGCTTATGCCTCATGTACGAGGAACTTCACTAGATAGACTTCTATCACCTCATATAGATAGAAAAAGAATCTGTATGTATCTAGATAGAATGTATATATAGCAAAGAGGCGCTCTCATGGAAGCTTAGCTTCCATCCTCTTCGGTTACTCATCTACATAACTCCTAAGATGCTTTACCTTAGTGAGACATCTCTCATGCCTTCACTGATTGACTTACTGTCAGAAGAAGAACCCCTGTATTGCGGAGCTACCCACAAGTTAACCTCGCGTTAGCGTTCTCTGAGAGATGCTATTCTCTCCTGTGAGTAAATAATCTTATTCCTGCCTCATGACTCATAGTAGGACGGAATGATGGTTGCACCCATTCTGGACTGAACCAGATGAGTATCGATTGATATCGGGCATATCGAATCACGAGGGTACAGAGAAGGCTGGAGAGTTGTCTCCCCTCAGTCCCTTCAGAATAGGACTTGTGTAGTCAGCTTCCCTTTGGAAAAATGTAAGTATCGTTCACGACGAAGAACTGCTGATCCATAGGGATAGGCGCTCATTGCCCTCTGGGAATGAGGTCCTGCTGATAAGCACCCGTAACAGGGACTGATACAATTTTGGACATTTGGACTATACCACTGGGAGAGAAATATAAATTTTTAGTGGCTTTTTTCTTGGGATTTTGTTGGTGTGAAATAAGAAAAAATCGAAAAAATCGGAAATAAGCAGTAAGGGAAACTTGGTGAAATTTTGAAAAGGTGAATAGAAGAAAAAACAAAAATGGAGTGGAAAATATTGGAAAGGAAGCAGAGTAATGCAGAGAGAGGTGGAAAAAAGGGACTATGTAAGTAGAAAGGAAATAGAGAGATAGGGAGACAGAGAGTGAGAGAGACAGAGTATAAGGAAAAATCGGAATAGAGCAGAGATGTTTTGGATGTGGATGGAAAATAGCGGGATATAGCAGGAAATGGAAACTACGATATGCTGAGAGATGCAAGAGATAGAGAGACTTGGAGTAAATAGAAGAGGAAATGGAAATATGCAGAATGAGGCAGAATCGTGGGTATACAACTAGAGAGAGAAACAAGACTTTTGTACATATGGGAGAAAATGGAACAGTTGGAAATCGAGCAGAATAAAGAGGTGAATAATTACAAGGAGGAAAGGAGACCCAGTTTATGGGGATAGGCTGCATGGAAGTCAGAAACGAGCTCAGGGTGTGTTCAAGCTCAGTGGTGGGAAGCCAGGAGGATTCGTCTTTGGTATCTTCATAACCCAACCATATGATCTTGTAAAGGAGCTTGCACGCTCAGCGCTGATCGATTTTGGAGTTGACAACATGAGCAATTTCAAACTCGGACTCTCCATCAATGACAACAGGAGCCAGAGACAGTGTGGAATGGGTCAGGAATGGATTGGGAGTGGATGGTTCAAGCATGGAGACATGGAATACAGGATGGACAGCACGCATGGACTCGGGAAGTCAGAGGGTGAAGGAATGGGAGCCAGGTTGCGCGATAATTTCATATGGACCAAGATACTTTTCTGAAAGCATTTTAGAGGGATGAGTGGTGCAGAAATACTTAGCTTTCACAAAGACTTTTTGACCGACTTGGAAATCAGGAGCAGGCAGGCAGTGTGTATTGGCAGACCATTGATAGTGCTGCTGTGCTTCAGCAATTTCCGTCTTGAGAGTGGCTTGTAGTTCATCGAGGTCGACCACAAATTGGCAGGCATAGGTGGAAGCAAGATTGCATTCGGGATACACTGTAATGTTGGGGTGGTACCCTTTGTTAGCGAAAAATGGGGAGACACCGGTGGTGGTATTGGGCACATTGTTAAATGCAAACTCCGC
>KQ961955.1:176043-192055 GCA_001563735.1 Leucoagaricus sp. SymC.cos | reverse complement strand
TTGAGGTGGAAACTCTCTGGTGCACAGATGAGTTCAATGCAACCCTCATCCTGTGCAGAGTCTTGAGGGCCACTCCTTATTTTTCTGAACTCTTAGCAGAAGCAGAAGTGGAAGTTGAGGTAGGGAGTTCTGCCTTGCAGCCATGAGCCTTTTGATTGGCCTCCTTGCATTTGCAGGTCTTGACCTGGTGACCAAAGATACTGCAGTAACCACAGAGGTTCTTCTCGATGTGGCGTTGTTTCTCTGCTTCCGTTAACTTGCCATCCTTGCTCAGGACATTGGAAAGGTCCTTTTTGGGAGTGGGAGGTTGGTTAGAAGAGAAGGGAGTGGATGGAGCAGGAGTGGAGGACTTGGCAGGAGATTGTTGACAAGGAGGCTGAGAGTTGTTGTTCTTGTTGTTGTGGATCGGGCCCAAGACAGAAGATGATTGTTGTTTATGGTGGAAATGGGGAGTAGATGAGGAAGGACAATTGTTGGAAGATTGTTGGCATTGGGAAGAGGAATTGTCCATGGGATTCTTGCAGTTTTGAGTGGAAGGGGTCGGAATCTCAGCGGTGCAGGCACAGGTGCATTCACGTTCACATTCCCAGTAGCAGTCGTTGTATACTGTGGCGATGCGCATCATCTCCTGGAAACTGCGAGGCTTGCCCTGCTCTCTCATGCTGATTTGGTCTTGCAAGCAGTTGGGCAACCCCTTGTAGTACCAGTGTGTGAAGATTGAGTCACCCCAGTCGAGTTGAGCGGAATACTGCATAAAATCAATGTTATAGGTGGCAATTTTATCTCCATGTTTCATGCAGAGACTCTCGAGGTTCTCTGCTACTTCCTCAACCTGGTTAGCCAGGCCAAAGTGCAAGTGGAGCTCCTCGGAAAATTCAGGCCAGGAGTTAGCCCAAGAGTGGTAGATTCCAAGGTCCTCCTGATGGAGAGAGACCTGGAACCAGGAGGAAGCAACTCCCAAGAGATAGGTCAAGGCAAAGTTGACCTTGTCAGCATTGGTGGGAAAGGAGCAGGAGTTGGCACGGAAGTATAAGCTATATTGGAATAGGAAGTTTTCAAGTTTTAGAGGATCTTCCCCAGTGAATGCTTTGGGAACTCGAGCCTTGTTGGTGGTAGAAGGAGAAGGGGCAGAAGGCCCAACAGATTTGGCAAGGGCTTCAATCGCTGCTGCAAGCTAGTCAGCTGTGGAGTGGGGAGCCGGGAAAGAGGAATCATTGTCGTTATTTTCTGGTTTGTTGCACCAGTTTTTGGGATCATTGTCAGGATCGGGGTCACCACCAGGGCCATCCTTGGGGTCTGAGTCATCACCAGCCAGAGGATTTGGGTGGTCGTCATCAAAGTCGGGATGGGGAGTGTTGGTAGAAGTACTGAACAGAGTAGAGGCACTGGAAGGATCACGATGAGGTTGGGGGTTGCCAGAGGGCAAACTACTGGGGAACTGCAGAGTATGATGGAGTGTGGTGGAAGAAGAGCCATGTTGAGGGGTGGTGTTAGAAGGACCTGCATGACAAGTGTGCAGAGGAACATGAGGAGAAGGGTAGGTATGAGCACGAGTGTTTGTCATGGCAGAGGTGTGGTAGTGACAGCAGAATGATCAGTCTGATAATACTGTTAAGTTCCAAGATGGGAATGAGATGGAATAGATGCGGAAGGGTTGGAAAGGGTCAGAGACGATCTATGTGGAGACAGAGACAGAGGCAGAGATGCGAGATCAGAGGAGTTGGAAGGAGTCAGGAATGGACCTTGGCTTCAGCTTATGTGCTGTGCTGTTCCACTGCTGATGGTCCAATTTAGGAACATGGACAGAAAGGAACTTAGAGGGAATTGAGAGGACAAATAGTTTAAAGTCAGAATAATCAGGAATGTCAAACTAAGTCGATTATCAGACTGGAGAATACATGAACAGTAATCTGCTACTTATATACCTATGGAAAATGTCGGAAAGTGATAAACAAGAAGGTAGAATAAACAGAAAACTATGCAATGCAATGAGCATGTGATAAAGACAACAGAGAGATAACGAAGAGGAATGACATAGTATGAAGAGCGGGCATAGAAAGGGAAATGGGCAGTGACATATGAAGTATGAATGAAATCATAAAAGGCAGGCATAACATAAAAGGAAATGTGAAGGCAAAGCGGAAACCATTGGTATTGAGCAGTAAGGAATAGAAAGAAATAAGAACTAATAATCGACAGGAATAAAAGGTGAACAGAATCAAAAGGGAGACAAGTGGAAGTGTGCGGGAATATTTGGAAACTAATGATATACAAAGAAGTGATAGAGTAATAAATAGTAGGAATAGAAATAGAGTAATGCGGAAACAGTTGGCAATAGTTGGGTTTGTCCAGAAACGTATGAGTTGTAACAATAAGTTTGATAATCATGTGCTCCTTGATAGTGGTGCTTCATGCCACTTCACTCTATATATCAAAGATTTTGCTGAGTATAAAAAAG
Organism: Leucoagaricus sp. SymC.cos; assembly: GCA_001563735.1. Lineage (NCBI taxonomy): Eukaryota > Fungi > Basidiomycota > Agaricomycetes > Agaricales > Agaricaceae > Leucoagaricus > Leucoagaricus sp. SymC.cos. Next base: position 189,597 of record KQ961955.1, on the reverse strand, counting down.
ACAACTTCAGTATCATTGAAATGGCTAATAAAGATGCTTCATTATATGTAATGGGTGTTAGTACTGTCCTGATTGAGCATAAGATTGGTGGTGAGATTAAGACTGAATCACTTTGGCTAGTATTTCATATACTGAGTATAGCAAATTGTCTCTTCTTCCTTGGTTCTTTTATGAAACAAGATTTCAGAGTTGAAATGAATAAGGAAGAAACAAAAATTCTTTGCAAATTAGATAGTACCTTCATGATTGCTAAACCTGTCATAAAAGGGGAAAGTCTATACTATGTGCATTGCAACATTATTTGGTCTTCAATCAATATTGCGATATCAGTGTGAGATGTTGATTATGAGATCTGGCACTATTGATTCAGACATCCTTTGAGAAATATTCTCAAGCACTGTTCTGAAAATACTTCCAGCATCTTGAAAATAAAAATTCCATTGAATAATCTAATCTATTCTGGATGCCAATTAAGCAAGAAGAACCAGACAAGCTTTCCATCTTCTGAGAAGCATGATATGTTATATTTGGGATTGATCCACACTGATCTCCTAGAGTTCTCTACTGAATCTTATTATCAGAAGCAGTAGTGTCTTACCCTTCTTGACAATTACTCCTCTCTTGTCTGGACCTTTTTCCTCTGGCAAAAATCTGAAATATTAGCTGCTTTTAAAGAGTTTAAAGCACTTATTGAAAAGCAGAGTGGTCTTCAGATAAAACAACTCTGTACAGATCAAGAGAGAGAGTTTTTGTCTTCAGAATTTACAATATTTTTAAAATCACATAAAATTGTTCATGAGACATCTGCACCTCACATACATCAACAGAATGGATGTGCTAAACAGTTTAATCAGACAATTACTATCAAAGCACAAGCTATATACTTGAATGCATGTCTCACTAAATTCTTTTAGAAATTTATGATATCCACCACTGTTTATATCTATAATAGAACTCCAGTTCAATGCCTCAAATGGAAAACTCCTGTAGAAGTCACATTAGGTCACAAACCCAATATCAGTTATCTAAAAGTATTTGGTTGTGGGGCATATATCTTTATCCTAAAAGAACTTCATGCTAATAAACTGAGTCTACACTCAGAGCCAATGATATTCCTGGGATATGAGCCTTTCTTGAAAGCTTATCACTTTCTAAGACACATATATAATAATTCAATCTTTGTATTACCCACTGCCATATTTGATAAAGAGTAGTTTCCTTGTTGTGCTGGATATACTTGCAGAATTTCAAAAGATACACCTCCTCTACCAGTTTTAAGTATATCTTCTGATGATAAAACTGTTCCAAAAAATCCACCTGCTGATTTAAAGGACTTTCTACTGAGTTTGAGTACAATTCTAAGTAGTAGTCAAAGAACAACATCTTCTGTTCCTCCTACTGCTCCTTGACCTCCAACTTCTGCTATACTGACTATGCCTTCACAGACCTTTAGTTCTCCTCCACCATCTGTACTATCTCATGAGACTATTTCTTTGAGTTATGGATCTCCTTGAAAATCTTCACTCTCAAGTGAAAGTAGTTCTATACATGTGTCACCTAACTCTTCACTGTTGCCACAATCTTAGACACCTTCTGAAATAGAATATGTACCTACTTCACTTCCATGCTATACAATCAGGATTCCTAGTAGTCATATATCTTTACATTCACAGACCAAAGTTCCTAGATCTTCATCAGAACCTCTACTTTATCAGTCTAAGCATTAAACTCAACCAGCCACAAATCTAGATAGCACTTCCAGATATATCTTCTCCCATGACTTTTCCACTACTCTATTCAATCCTTATCAATATGAGAAATATGATGAAGCAGTTAATCAACTCAGTAGTCAATATGGTCATAGTTGATATGGTCATACTAAAAGTAAGATATATGGACAGCCTAATAAGCTTGGTGATAATTCTGCTTTTGATGCAGATATGACACAAATTGTGAAAGAGGAAAGAGTAAAATATATACAAATATTGTTAAATACTGCTAACAATCCAGAATTTGGTAAAATATCTGGATATGAAGTCTTCATTGACTTACAAAATTTGCTGCTTGAAGAACACAAATGTTGGTTAGATGTGTATAAGGAAGAGCTCAATGCCTTGAAGAAGTGTCAAGTGTATCACTTAGTCCTGCTCTCTGCTAATTGCAAAGCAATTAAAAATCACTAGGTTTTTCTTAAGAAGTCTGATGGATGTCTTCATTCTTGACTTGTTGCACATAGATTCTCTCAAGTCAAAGGAATCAACTATGATAAATTATTTTCTCTAGTTGTGTATTATAAAACTACTCATATTATGCTTACTATTACTGTACTTGAGGATATAACTATTGCCCAATCTTGAGCAGATGCCTTGTCTGCTCAACTGGTACCTTGCTGACAACAAGGTGGTTGGGCTCCATGTGGAGTCTGTGCTTGTGGCATACAGTGGCTGGTCTATTAGGCTGACCAACGTCCCCTCACTTGAGCAGCTCAATACCATTTGGCAATGGTTGGGCATCCATTTCTCACCTGTTGGTTCCGAGGTGTATCTTCCTGTGTCGAAGAGCTTTCTTAAGCTCATTGATGTCCCTTTTATTTGCCAGGATAGTTCTAGGACCACCTCTGATCAGGTTGAGGGAGTTATAAGGGCTTTAAACCTCTCTAACCACTTCATCCTCATGGGCCCCCCTTGGGTGGTCTGCAATTCTAAGTCATCTGACACTGCGATGGCATATTTTGAAGTTTGGGATTCTCAGAGGGGCACTTGTGCCACTAACCTCATGGGGCACTCACTTCAGTTTGGACACTAGACTGCCAGGATCATGGAGGCCAGCACCAATCCTGGGGCCTTCCTGTGTCAGCATTGCTGGTGATGGGGGCACTCATCTCAAACTTGCAAACAGAAGATGCCTTGGTGTCCTCTGTACACAGAGCCTCACTATGGTGATGCATATTGTGCATTCACTGGTTATTGTAAGGGGAATGCCCACCAGGGCATCCCACCTACCCCTATAGGCCAGTCGTGCCCACATCCCCCTCGCTGCCTGAACTGTCACCAGGCACACACTGCCAACTTGAGGCAATGCCTATTCTGGCATCACTGATTCGATAAGGACTGGATCTGCCACAAGTATCAGGAGGTATATTGTTGCTCTGACATTTGTTGTTCTACACTTTCCCAATGCTCATCTTCTCATGTCTAGGGGCCCCACTAGGTCTTCTGGAGATGTTATAGAAGACATTCATATATTTTTGCAGAATGTTAATAGGAACTATGCATATGTAGACTATGTACTTGAGGTGCTCAAGGACAATTTTGATATTTTGTTTTTCTAAGAACCATCCTGGAGAATAATAAGGCAAACAGTGTTAATGACCTCTAAGGAGGGTGACAACATTGTGGGTGCTCCTAAGCATCCTGATTGGCTCTATATGGTAAGACCACCTACCAATGGGCAAAATCCTTATGTCATGGCTTATGTTCACTGGTGCTTGGCTGTGTTATACCCCTCCATGCAGAGGGATATCCTTGATCATCACAATCTCTTTGTCCTGTCATTGTTTACACCATGAGGGACAGTGAACCTTCTCAATGTCTATTCTGATGATGCTCATATAGCGATCAACCTCCTTGCTCAGGAGGTCGATTAGCTGCCCACTTTCATTTACATGGGAGGTGACTTTAACTGTCACTCTAAGATGTGGGATCTGTCCTGCACATCACACCCACTTGTGGACCAGTGCCTTTTGGAGCTGGCTTCTGATGTTGGGCTTGAGTGGGCCTAACCTTCTAATTCGGAGTTGACTCATATTCCTCACAATCCCAATCTCACTGGATCTGTGATCGATCTTGTCTTCACAGCACCATCTGTATCTGTATCTGATCTGCCTAGATTGGATCTTGATTGATGTGGGCCTTTGGATCATGTTCCAATTTCCACTTTACTTCCCTTATCTGAGATTGATATTTGGGTTTCACACATGGTAATCCCAAGAGAGTCCCCAGAAGAATCTGGGTTCTTGATTGACCTTGTCACTGGTCTTAGGTCCCTGGATGTGGGGAATCTGTCTTCTTCTGATTGGATTGAGACTGCTGCATCTGCAGTGGCTGAGGTCTTTTCCTCCATCTGGAACATGCATGTGAAGGAGATCATTGTTATGAGGTGCTCTCAGTCTTGGTGAACTGATTAGTGCTCCACCACTATTGGGAGTCACATGACCCTCATGACTAGAAGGCTTTTCATAAGATGTCACATCTTGCTAAGTGGTGTTTCTTTGATGCCCACATCCAGGAGATTGCTGTTGAGAACCAGAGGCCATGGGATCTTATAGCCTGGGTAAAGCCCTACCAGCTCCTGCCATGTGAGGCTATCTTGCATCAGGGGGAGTCATGCCATAATATTGATGCCCTGTGGAGGGTACTTGATCAGACTTACAATGCCACCTTGGGGCAGCCTTGTAATGTCACAGTGTTGGAGGAACTGTCCCTGCTTGCAGAGTGGGATTGGGTCTCTTTTTCAGCTCTGAAAGTAAGGGAGGCGCTGTCTGCATGCTCTTCACATTCTTTGCCTGGCCTAGACCATATTATATGGATCCATTTGAAGGAGCTTCTCTCTGATGATGCTGTCATCAAGAAGTTCCTGTCCCTAGCTGATGCCTGCCTGATAGTTGGGTATTGGCTGTCTTATTTTAAGGAGTCAGTTTCCGTGATTATTCCTAAGCCTGGTAAACCCTCCTATTCCACTCCCAAGTCATTTAGGCTGATTGTTCTACTTAATACAGTTGGGAAGCTAATTGAGAAGATGTTTTCTAGGCATCTTCAATTTGATGGTGTCAAGTTTGGTATTTTCCATTCAAATCAGCTAGGTAGTATTAGACAATGGTCGACCAAGGATGCTGGTTTATTCCTCACTCATCTGGTCAAGGCCAGGTGGGCTAGGGGTCTCAAGACAAGTGTTATGGCCTTTGACATCATTCAGTTCTTTCCATCTTTGAACCATGAGATGCTCATGACAATTCTGGCACAGCAAGGCTTTCTGGTGAATGTGCACTGGTTCTTTGCCTCTTATCTTGTTGGGAGAAGGACCAAGTACCTTTGGAATTCCTTCTCTTTTGGTTTCTACAATGTGGATGTGGGGGTTGGGCAGGGGTTGGCCCTCTCCCCCATCCTCTCTGTAATTTATCTTGTGCCTGTGCTCAAGATCTTTGACCTGCAGATGTTGCACTTAGAGCATGATGTTCTGTCTTATGTGGATGATGGTACTCTCATTGCTCAGGCCAAGGAGTTGGCTGACAACCTGGTGTGCCTTCGTGGTATATACGAGTTTATGTTTGATTTGTTTGTGGCATTTGGGCTTGTTCTTGAGCATGACAAGTCTGAGCTCTTTTATTTTTCACATCAGAAGGGGGATGATAATCCCCCTATTGACCTGGGGTATGCTCCATATATGGGAGACACTCCTCTCTGTCCCAAGCTGTTCTGGTGGTATTTGGGCTTTTATTTTGACTGGTAGCTCACTTTTTGTGAGCATGTCTGTTATTATTCTACCAAGGCCATTTCTATGGTTCAAGCTATGGGAATGCTCAGAAACTTGCTTAGGAGTCTGTCTCCTAAGCAGAAGCAGTTGCTGTACAGGTTGTGTGTGGTCCCTATTGCTATATATGGCTTTCATCTTTGGTGTCATGAGCTACATCCTCATAAGGCTCATCTCACCTCTCTCAACAAGATGCAGCATAGGGCTGCAGTCTGGATCACAAGTGCATTCCACACATCTCCTATGGGGGATGTTGAGGCATTGGCAGGCCTTATCCCCATCTACTTACATCTTAGAAAGCTGAGGTCCTGGATGGCATACTGGGTTCTCACTCTGTTACCTATACACTTGACCAAGCAGTTGCTTGGCACAAGACAGTTCTCTGGTACTGATCCCCATCAGTACTATTTTACCTGGCTTGGCTGCTCAGTGGAGAGAGTCAGATCAGTGGTGGTTGATACCCTTCAGTATCACTCTATTCCAGTCACCCTGGAGACTTTCAAGCCTGACACCTCAGATGTTCACCTGGGCAGACGCCTTATGGATCGCTTTGGGGATTGCATTTGGATTGTTGAGTTTGACTCTAAGAAGGAGGATGTCAATGTTCAGTGCTTGCTTGACATAGAGCTTGGAAGAGCTATTGTGCTAGATGACTGTGTTATAGTGGCCACTGATGCTTTAGTGGGATATGATAGGGCTTTCCAGGCAGTTTCTGCTGCTTGGGTTTGGGCAGGTGGGGTGCCAGTGAGACAGTCCCACCAGGCTGCTGGCAGAGTGACCACTCCCAACACAGAGCTCCATGCTATTTGGATGGGTGTTTTTGCTGCATGTGTGCAGGAAGGTGCCTGTCATGTTGATTTGTTCACTGACTACCTGGCTTTGGCTAGATGGATGGTGGATCCTTCTGTTGGCAGTGGGCAAGCTCAGGCTTTGCTTGTCTGTTATTGTTTGCAAAGGTGGCTGGGAGAGGATTCCTTGCACACTTTTGTGTTCATACAGATGTGCTCTTCATTGGAGTGGCCTTTGCATCATGCTGTCCATCACTTTGCATTACACTGTCCATCACTTTGCATCATGCTGTCCATCACTTTGCATCATGCTGTCCATTGCTTTGTGATGGATCTGACTTTCAAGGTGCCTGTGGGGGAGTCTCCCTTCACAACCCTTAATTATATTCACACAGCCAAGGTTCAGGCTTGCCACAATGAGTGGACTAGGCAGTTCACTTCTTTAAGCTCCTCCAGGAGAGATTTTTTGCACCTTACGGATGTTGGGGGCAAGTGTTTAATGTCTACTTACCTCTCTGGGGGTATGTGGCTTAAGTATTTGCATGATTCACCTACCTGTGCCAGAGTTTGCCAGGTGGTGTTGAAGCATGTGTCTATCAGGGAGTTTAGATGACAGTTTAAGCTCTCTGATAACCATTCTTGCCCTTGCAGGTCTGCTCTTTTGCAGACTTATGAGCATATTTTGATGGAGTGTACTGACTTTGGTCCCCCTTGGCACTTTCCCAAGATTTGGGAGGAGTTGCTTGAGTTTTACAAGGAGAATCCTAGAGTGTTCTCCTTTGCACACCTCCCTAGAGGATAAGAACAGTACAGCCACTCTTTGGCAGTTACTGGGTTTCCTGAGGGCCCTATGGGGTCCTTGGGGAGTCTGGCATTGGCAGCTGATGGGGGCTGTGCTAGCTGCTCCTTAGCACTCACCACCTGCATTGTGCAGGGGTGGGGGCAAGGGATTGTACCTGCTCTTCATCCATCTTGGGGTGTAGGGAGGGCTTATTTTGGGTGTAGGCTGTTAGGGGTACTTATTGCCAGTGGCCTGTTTGAATAGTCATCTTTCAGACCTGGGGTTGGCTATCCTTCAGACTTTCACTCACTCCCAGAAGTTGACTTGTATCTGAGTGGGAGCTACTCCTCTTGAGGAAGCAGTCCACAATACAAAGGTGGTTTGGAAAGTAGCTCTTGAGAGAGACAACATTGTACAGACATCATGAGCTCTGTTGTATGGAAACTCTTACTAGCAGAGGTTTACAAGGTAAAGCATCTGCTGTTATGATCAGTGGAACTTTATTCCTATATATGGATGGTGACATCATTCTTGATCCGGATTCATTTATCTATCCTTCTAATGACTCTATATTTGACTCTTACTTCCCAGCATGATCCATGCCCTATATTTAACAGACTATTCCTGGATATGTAGTATGTTGCCACATTTTCTCATCTCTTTACTGTAGTGCTTGGTAGTGTTCTCCAGCACTCTCCCTCACCTTGGACCTTAGCATAATTCTATCTTCACCCTAGACCCAGTGATTATCTATAGTTGGTAGTATTACTTAGTATATAAAGCTGATGTAGTAGCAGGTATAACTCCCAAGTTATATACTAGTTTATATTGTGCATAAACCTCTTGCATGATAACTAGTTGAGCTCTTATCAGTCACTCTCTTAAACTCTGCTTGTGTTCGCTCATGTAATAGTGTTATATGGTGCATGTTAACCTTTGCACGTTACATCCTGCTCTAGGCTAGACCCTTGTCACTAGAGTGTGTGGTAAGGCCTGCTGATTCTTCCAGATAGGCCAGGTAGCAATAACATAAGTATATAACTTCCTTTGCAAACCTTTACATGCATCATATTCTTGGATTCCATAGGGCTCTATGCTTTATCACTAGGCAACCCTATACTGCAGGCTCTACACTCTATTACTAGGCTCCCTGCACTGATTGGCTCTATGCTCTATTGCTAGATTCCCAATCACAAGTGGACTCTACACCACAATCACTAGACTCTCCACACTTATTCCTTGTCACCTATACAAGAGGGTCTGTCCAATCTTTAACAATGACTGTCTAGTTCAGGACGTTAACAAGAGTTTAATCTGACACATCTCTGCTAAGTCCCTGTTGTCCTACAAGCCCTGTGTGCCACTGTAGAAGAAGTCAAACCAAGGTCACTGACTTATATCCAAACTGAATCCACTTCTTCACATCCCACTATTCTTTCATTATTCCCTTCTATACCCACTCTGACTCCTCCTTGTCTTCTTGGACAACTACTTCAACCTCAACCTCTAATAATCTTATCAAACATCATGATGCCATGTGTCTCGCTTCACAGTACCACCTCGACCCCCACCCTTATTGCTTATATGCTCCACTTCCTCAGGAGCTCCATATCCCTCCACCTCTGAACAAAGGAAAGAAGTCAGAGAACATAGAAAGAATTCTCCCCCACCCAGTTCATCATCAGGAGAAACAGCTACTATCTCAACCACTCACACCACTTCACCTTCCCCCAAAGCCTTGCCTAAACTCCCTGACAAACCACCCTCCTCAATCCTGCCCACAATTGCTTCCTCTAGCAAAGGAAAAGGAAGACAAACTCAGGAATCCCTTGAAGTTGAGCTATCTAAAACCCAGATTGTTCCACTCACCCCAGCCAAAGAACAAAGACTCAAACAAGCCAAACAGAAAACCCAACAACAAGATATCACACAACTCAACAATACCATCTCATTCTATGACAACAAATCTGTTAATAACCCCCTCAACAACCTTGAGTCAACCCTCTATGAATTTCTTGTACAATGACAATCTTTTGTTGCAGACAAACTCTTCAACATTACAAAACTTGACCTTGACTTAGTACGACAAAGACTTGTCAACCTCAGGTACCAATCTCACAAGAAAACTCTTAATCTCTTCAAACTCTCTGTATTCAAAGCCCTCAAAACTAGAGAGCTTACCCTTGACCCCACCTCTGGATTATAACCAGATCCTGGACAACCTTCCCTTCCCTCATTTCCACCACAACCTACAGGCTGCACTTCAACTCTGACAAGAACACCCTGAGCCACATCTCTGCCACCTATCAGGAATATGCCTAGAACCCCATGCCAACCACCTCCAAACCTGCCACCTAATCCACCCCTGACCAATGTACCCAACATGGCAACAACAACTCCAAAACGACCTAAATTCAACACTCCACCAACATTCCTTGAACCCAAAGGATTATCAAAGATGGAAAGAAGCTGTCAAACTCTATATCTCAGCAAATGATATCCTATTTAACAATGCCACCAGCAATATTGACAATACTATCACTGTACTATGGATCCTATCCTACATGGATGGACCAGCAGCATCATGGAGATCTGCATATATCAAGACCAACACCCAAGCAAACACAGGATTTACCCCCACAACCTATAACACCTTCTGGACAGAGATGGATATCTCATACCAACTGGCTAGCACTCAAGCTGACACCCTCGACCATCTCTCATTGTTTTTGCAAGGAAATAGAGACATCAAAACATACATCTCAGAATTCCACTCCTTAGTCACACAAACCAGTATCACAGGAGAAATGGAAAAGGTCTACTATTTCAAAAATGGGCTCTACCCCAAGATTGCATACAAAGCAATCTCACAGAACCCTACAAACACCCTCGATGCTTGGATCACTGCTGCCTGAGCACAGGCTCAAGTTGCTAAGATGGAAGAAAGCTATCTTGCAAGAAATGCTGGATATTCCAGAGGACATCAGACAAGCCAACGTCAAAAACATAAATTGTCAAATTTCCAGACTCCAATTTATAGACTGAGCCATCCACCTTGCACCTCACTGCCATAGAAAGACCCTATGGCAATGGATATTGACACCATCACAGACAGGATCCACAACATCCATCTGGAGGTGAACAAAACACTTCTTGACCCCGACTTCAATTCTGAATCAGAAGATGACCAACCCAACTTCCAAGAACAAGTTGAAGCTGCCACAGAACAGCTGGTACAAGAACACCTCAATGTGATATTCACTGATGAACAGAAACATGACTGAAACTCAGGCAGTTGCTTCTGTTGCCACAAACCAGGTCACAGAGCTGTGAAATGCCCCCTCAGAGAAGTCCTATGACCATCCTTATCCTCCAGGATTGGCCCACGAGTTTCTTCATCATCCAATACATCTCTACAACCCAAATTTTCCCACAATATCCCCTGGAACACCATTTCATGTAACCAATAAGGGAAATGTTGCCTCAGCAAGAAGAAAATGCTAGGAATACAAGAACTTGTAGATGACACTGAAGAAAGTGAAGTTGAAGAAATATATGAAGAAATCGACACTATCGACTCAATTCTCTGTCAAGACATCCAAAATATAAAGGATTTTGCCTAAGGAGACTTGCCCAATCCATGTCAAGTTCTCCCCTTTCCCCACCTTCTAGAACATATCCCCCTAGGAATGCAGGACATTCTATAAATGATGTACAACTCCACCAGTCCAGTTGAGTAATACATCTTCCTTGCTGTCTTAATGTGGATTCAAACTCTAAGGGAAATGTGGAAATCCTTGCCCTTCTTGACTCTGGTGCCTCAGGAAATTTTGTCGACCCTTTATTCATTCAAAATCACAACCTTGAACCCCTCCTTCACCCTCTCAAAAACCTCATCACTATCAGAAATGCCGATGGTACAACCAACCAACAAGGAATAGCTACACACTATTGTCCCCTCACAATCAATGTTGATGGAATTGATATGGATATCAAACCCAAAGTTATTAGCTTAGGATGCCCCCACATGATCCTAGGCCTCCCATGGCTACAAGAACATAACCCAGATATCAATTGGGAAAATAGTACATTACAATGGAGACAACACCCTTGGAAACAAAAACGATTTCAAGAACTCGTTAACTCAATGCATGAAGACAATTGTCCCATTGAAATTAACAACATGTCCTATCTCGAACCAACAGGACAAAATTTCGAAGAAATCAATTTCAAAACCTCCGCCTCCATTTTTCTCGACCAACAATTCAAAGCCAAATGACAAGATGATCCAAAGAAAGCTGTACCCTCAGAATACCATGACTTTCTCAAAGTATTTGACAAGAAAGCATCTGAGAGATATCTCCCACCTCATTCATGGGATCACAAAATTGAGACCAAACCCTCCTTCCACCCCATTTCAATGAAATTGTATCAACTCTCACTCAAAGAAGAACAGCAACTTGAAACATTCCTCACAGAAAATCTCGATAAAGGCTATATCAAACCATCCAAATCCCCCATGGCATCCCCTTTCTTCTTCATAGCAAAGAAAGATAGAAAACTACGACCCTGCTAAGATTACCGCTATCTTAACAAACATACCATCAAAAACGCCTATCCTATTCCCCTTATATCCTAAATACTTGACAAACTCAAAGGTGCAAAATACTTCACAAAACTCAATGTATGCCTTGGATATAATAATATCAGGATTTGCCCACAAGACATGTGGAAAGCTGCCTTCAAAACTCATAAAGGCCTATTTGAACCTACTGTCATGTTCTTTGGAATGTGCAATTTGCCTGCTACATTTCAATCAATGATGGATTCCCTGTTTCACCTCCTCATCAATCAAGGTGTCGTAATAGTCTATTTAGATAACATATTGATCTATGCCAAGACCAAAGAAGAACTTCAATGAATCACTTGCAAAGTTCTAAAAATACTTCAAGACAACAATCTATACTTGAAGACTGAAAAATGCAAGTTTGCCCAACAAACCCTCAAATACCTTGGTGTTATCATCAAACCTGACTCAGTCTCAATGGACCCAACCAAACTAAAAGGGATCAAGGATTGGCCTACACCCAAATGTACCTGAGATGTCTGAAAGTTCATTGGATTCTGTAACTTCTACTGACGATTCATTCATTGATATGCTGACCATGCATGACCTCTCAATGCACTCATGAGCAAAAACAAAACTTTTACTTGGACACCAGAATGCAACATGGCATTCACCCAATTAAAAGAGAAATTCCTCAAAGAACCTATCTTGCTCATGCCCGACTATGCAAAACCCTTCGAAATCAAATGTGATGCATCGCAATTTGCCTCAGGAGCTGTCCTTCTGCAAAAAGATGACAATGGCACTAAACACCCTGTTGCCTATCTATCTAAATCATTCACTGCTGCAGAATGCAACTATCATTGCTCTGAGCAAGAATTCTTTGCCATCATCCATGCCCTCAAAGAATGGAGACATTACATTGAAGAATCCCCCCACAAAACTATCATCTGGTCAGACCATGAAAATCTGAAAAGATGGAGAAAACCACAGGACCTCAGCTGATAACAAGTATGCTGGACCCAATATCTTTCCAGATTTGACCTAGAAATTAAACACATCACTGGATGGAAGAACAGACCTGCTGACACATTATCTTGCTGCCCCAATCACAAACCAACAGACAAAGATAATCACAATGTTACTGCACTCCCTAACAAATTCTTTGGCAAGAATGAATTAAATATCATCGACAATGCTACCACTACCCTCATTCAAAAATCCCCAGGTTTTGATGGATTGCCTCATGTAAATGGCAAGTTATCCATCCCAAACAACCCTGTCCTAAAATGCCAACTTGTACAATGCTGCTATGACATTCCTACTGCAGGACATCCAGGAATAGCTGAAACACTTCAAAAACTCCAATCATTTGTTTACTGGCCCAGAATGAAATCCTATATCATTAACTACATCACTGGATGTGGTAAATGCCAGCAATTCAAGATTAACTGCCACCCTACCAAACCACTCCCTATGCTGATCACAGCTCTGAAATCCACTGCTCTGTTCACCCAAATTTCCATGGATCTCATTACCAACCTACCTCCCATGGATGGCTGCAACTGCATATTATCCATGGTGGACCACAGTCTTATGAAAGGGATAATACTTGTCCCAACATCAAAAATGGCTACCTCCAAGAAAATTGCAGAACTACTTGATGAAAGAGTATTTTCTTGCTATGGAATTCCCAAAAAGATCATCAGCAATTGTGACCCCTGCTTTTTATCTCACTTCATGAAAGACCTCACCAAAGCTATCAGTATCGAGCAAGCTCTCTCCACCATCTTTCATCCTCAAACCGATGGAACCACCAAACACTTCAATCAGGAAATCCAAAAATACCTCACCATCTACTGCAATGAAGACCTCTGAAAATGGAAAAA
>KQ961955.1:158008-175729 GCA_001563735.1 Leucoagaricus sp. SymC.cos | reverse complement strand
GAAATATACCCAAAAAGTTGAAGAACCTTTCCAAATACATCAAAGACTCTCACCAGTCACCTACAAACTCAATCTACCCCAAAATTGGAAAATCCACAACCAGTTCCATGCTACACTCCTCACTCCATATAAGGAAACCTCTCAATATGGCCCTAACTTCTTCGACCCACCACCTGACCTCATGGATGGCTTCAAAGAATATGAAGTCAAGAAGATTATTAAACACAAGAGAACCCCACAGGGTATGAAGTACCTAATTAGGTGGAAAGGCTATTCTCTATCTGACAACACTTAGAAATGGGAGAATGACCTCGAATACTCAGGAGAACTACTCAGGGAGTATAAAGACACAAATAAATTACCACAAAACAATGCAGGAACCTGCTTCAAGCCAACCAAGCGAAAGTACCATACACAAAAACCATAAAACACCCATACCCCTTCCTCTTTTCCAAGCATACCAAATATCTCATCCCTGCTATTGCTTTCTATCAATTCCATATACTGTACTCCTGTGCTTCCACATGTCCAATGACATCCAACCCTGGACCCACCTCAATATGCTCTCCTTCTTCACCCCTGATATTGAATGGTGCTCAGACAATGAACAAGAGTACCTCTGACAACATCTTGAATGAATGGATCACCACTCCTCCTCCAACACCACTGCTGACAGCCAGTCAGATACCACTGCCAATTCCAGGACCTATGACACAGCTCCCCAGTCTCCAGAACCTGTATCAACAGGACACCCAACCAATGCCACCAGTCCTAGCCAATATGCCACAACCTCCTCCTCTAATCACAGTCCTCAACATCAAAGTCCCTACCACTTTGCACCACCCTCCCCCTCCACCACAGCTCAGATACAAGCCCAACTCCTTTCAACTATTGATTGCACTAGAGAAACCTGCTCCTCCATGTTCACCTATTATAATGATAATCCACAAATGGCTACTATGATCAACACCTTCTGATTGAATGTCCTTGCTGCTCTTCATCAATGACATGATGCCATGCTTGCATACAATGATGCCATCCAGTGCTATAAAGACTTGGATAACAGCAACTTCCCCTGTCACCATCTCAAGATTTGTCAAAGGTTCCTCTTACTTGATTGCACCATGAAGTGGACAGGAACTTTGTAATGAGATATATGACATAGAGAGACATGTTCAAAGGATATTTCTAACCCTAATGATGCCACTCGATCAACTCCACCCAAAGGCCCAAGCTCCTTGGTACATAACAAAAATCGGGAGCTGGCTAACCACAATGACAATGATGGAAATCAACAACCTCAAGAAGCTTCTTTCAGATGATCCTCCTCCTCCCCACCTAGTTACGGAAGAAGATGCTTCTACTGCCATCAATTGGGTCATATCAAATCAGAATGTGCATGCTATCACTGTACTGGTTGCCACCAATATGGTCCTGGGCATACTAGCCACCAGTATCTGGAAAATTCTCAACCAAGGAATTGACCACAAATTCTTCCTCCTGCTATTTGCCCCTAATCACCCACCACCTCATCGCAATCTGGCCCAGCTTGAATATGAGGACCTCATATTCCCGCTCTAGCTAGTCATATTATAAATAAAGAAGAAGAACTTAGGCAACATTCCCCTCCTCCCCTGACTAGCAACCCTGATGAATGTATCCTTACCTGACCCAATACCCCTGTCCCCATCTTGGCCTACCCCTCCAACTATCTCAACAACATCCCTACCCAACAGCAAACTACCCCCAACAATGAACCTTCTCCCAGAGCCATCTTTGTCGAAGCCCTTAATCGACGAGACCAATATTGCAGCCAACCCATCTGACAATGACCAATCCAAGTTGCTCTTGTTCCCCTCTCTCACACTGGAATCTCTTCCACTGTATTTAATGACTATAGCATCTGACCACATCTTCCACCAGACCAACCCACTAACAGGATGATGCTGGGTCCATCTTCCCCTTCTCCTCGCTGCTATTGAGCAACCCGACCTTGCCCCTATGGTCACACTCAGCAACCTATGTGAAATGGAGCAATTGGATCAAATATTCATCAGTCAAACTCCAGAAATCAATATGACAACTACTCCCCCGATCCCCTCAACATTGACCCCTATACTGACTTCAATCCAGTGGCCAACTACAACATTTACAGAGAAGGATGCTTCGATCGTTAATGAGATTGATATGGAGATCAATCCTTACAAAAGGGATAATGTTATAATCAGCAGAACTTTGTTCCCATATATGGATGGTGACATCATTCTTGATCTGGATTCATTTATCTATCCTTCTAATGACTCTATATTCGACCCTTACTTCTCAGCATGATCTGTGCCCTATATTTAACAGACTATTTCTGGATATGTAGTATGTTGCCACATTTTCTCATCTCTTTACTATAGTGCTTGGTAGTGTTCCCCAGCACTCTCCCTCACCTTGGACCTTAGCATAATTCTATCTTCACCCTAGACCCAGTGATTGTCTATAGTTGGTAGTATTACTTAGTATATAAAGCTGATGTAGTAGCAGATATAACTCCCAAGTTATATACTAGTTTATATCATGCATAAACCTCTTGTGTGATAACTAGTTGAGCTCTTATCAGTTACTCTCTTAAACTCTGCTTGTGTTTGCTTGTGTAATAGCGTTATATGGTGCACATTAATCTTTGTACATTACACCCTGCTCTAGGCTAGACCCTTGTCACTAGAGTGTGTGGTAAGGCCCACCAATTCTTCCAGATAGGCCAGGTAGCAATAACATCTGCCATACACCTCTCAAGGTCAAAGTGGTTAGCTAGACTCACCATCCCTTGAGTAGGCAATGTTCCAAGTCTGATGAAGTTATGAACTTTCTTTACATATCCAGCTAAGGTGATAATAGGCTTTCTGATTACTGATGACTTTGATCAGAGAAGCAGATCATCATTCAGGGACTCTGCTATTGAGTGTGAAGATGTATTATGAATGATAACCAAAAAGGGTAGAAGCTGCCAAGCTTCTTCCTTTTCCTGTATATTTATACTACTCAATAGCACTACAGGCATATTGGGTAGTCTATGAAGATCTACATCTACTTGTAAATCCTCAGTTATCTAGAGGTTGTATCTACATAGATCCTTAGTCACAGCATACTGAGCTGAGTGCTATTTTTACTTTTTCTAATCATAGTCTAACTACCAAGTTGAACTAGTTTGGTTTAGCAGTGTTAGATGTAAATCATACTTCTGAGATTTGAGTCCACATATAGAAGACAAATATTTCTTTAATTGAGGATCAAAGAAGTAGTCCTTTAATGTTTCTCCATTAGATCAACAGGGCCATTGTTCTTACCCTGATCATCATGCTTTTCTTCTTTAGTCTTTGTCTTCTGTCATTCCACTATCTTCATTGTCAGTGTAGTCAGTAGTGGTAGTGGCAGTAGTGTACCATGACTGTGAGGATGAGAATGATGATAAATATGCTAAGGGAAAAATCTCCCTTTCTGCAGTGATCATTAATTGTTGCTAGCATTCTTCTAAGGCATTTCTTATCAGCTTATCTTGCTGATATGTCTGATTCAGGACTCCTGTGATGATGTGTTGTAGCAATGTCAGTCCTTCCATGGTAAGATAAGGATGAGTCCATTCCTGTTCCAGGTGGGTGGGGTGCAAAGGCTTCCAGCCATTGCTGAGTGCTGTCAGTGGTGCTGTAGGCAATGTGCACATGTATAGTTCATTGAGCTCATAGTGCTCATATGGCAGGTTGTGGTAAGTGTCTAACAATATGTCGTTATATGTTTGGTTGGCCTCAGACTCTATGGTGATGAGTGTTGGTATAGGTAGAGGTGGTGCATAATAGGGTGTGGCACTTCCATGGATAATCCAGTGGTATCGGTCTGGGTATTGCATTGATTGCTCAATGACTGCTTTGACCATAACATTACTCCCTTCATTTATTGCATTTTCTATAATATATTTCAATCCAATTGTTCTCCCTTCTCCTTTCAGGTTTCATTCTAAGATTGCAGGAGACAGGTATTGCTCTCTCATGATGACAAGAGGATGGTTTGCTGAGGGGGGTTGTACTGGGGGTAGAATAACATATTTGTTGCTACCAGTGTCAGTTTCTCTGGTGGGGATGGGTCCCACAATGACTGAGTCATGGCAGTATCAAAGAATGGTCTTGATGTGGAATCATTTGATAGGATCACCAGCTTCCCAAGTTAGAGTAGGCTGGGTCATCATAGTATTCTCTGTCATCAATTGAATAATCAGATACTCTATCATTTCGAGGTATCTCATGGAGAGCCTCTCTCTCTGAATCATATTGAGATGAAGGTGTAGTCTCTCTCCTATCAATGCTGGCACTTGTCCTATCAAGGCCAAAGTAGTGGGGGTTATTCCCATGTTGTCCTCTTCTCCTTGGGGCATTCTGTCCTCTTTCTCTTGACAGGGCCTATCTTCTTCCTCTTGATGAGGCCTGTCCTCTTCTTCTTCCTCATCCTCTTCCTTGGGATATCCCAGTAGCTCTTCCTCTTGGAGGGTTACCTCAGGCACTTGCATAGGGTGGCAGAGGGGTGTGTCTCTTATTTGGTAAGGTAACTTGAGTTGGTTGAGTTTGCTGGGAGTTTTGAAATCTAGCCCAACTGGAGGTGGCTATATGGGGTTATTCAAGATGTGATGGGCCATGTCAGATATCTGGTCCCATCAGGTGGAAGGTCAAAGTAGGATGGGGTCATGGTTCAATTTTCATGGTGTTATGAGGCAGTATGTGTGTAGTTCCAGTGTCATTGTTATGCACTGGGCAATTATGGATATTATGTTGTTCCAGGTATCTTGGAATGGCTGTGGCAGTTTGGATAGTATTGGGATCAGGAGGGGGTCATCCCATTGAGCAGGTAGGAGGTCCTGTAGGATGTCCACGAGTTTGACTTCTGTCATCATTGATATCCACATTGGTAGAGTGAGTATCTGGTCCTTGTATAGGAGCTCGAGAGGTTGAATATATGCTCTCAGTTGCTTATAGAGGTTGTTCAAGGAGCTGGTTATGCTGAGGGTATTGGGAAAAGTCAAAAGTCGCTCCATAATTTGTTCCACCTTGAAGGCCAAAGTAAGCACTATACTGTAATTCTGCTAGAGAAATTCCTGGGTGAGTTTCCCGAATAGCTCTTTGAATCAGGTTGGAGAGTGAAATGCAAGTAAGCATGGTGAGATGGATGGATGAAAGGTGTGTGTGTGCAAGCAACATTCTCACATAATGTATGCTAAGAGCAGTTTGCATCCTGTAGTGGTTGATGAGTTCAAGTATTTCTGGATCATCTGGTAGGTCGGTGTCCAGGATGAGATAGTCAATCCAGTTAAGTTGTCAAAGGGTATACTGGAGAGAGGTATCAAGAACATGGGCAGTTCCAGAGGGAGGTTCGACATGGCAGGGCTCTCCCCTGACATTGAATATATAGTAGTGCTCCAAATCCTGTTGGTATTTGGGAACTGGGAGAGGTCTAAGACAATTTGGAAGTGGGTGCGGAAAAGGGGTGGCATTGCAATTCATGCAGAACTGGGCTTTCTTGGGAGGTTTCAAGCACTTTTATAAGTTTTGAGTATCTTGTCTGCTCAAAGGAGATATTCTTCTGGTTCCCAAGTGTTTTTCACATTTGGGTAGCCTATCCATTTCACTAAGAAGTGGTATTTCCCTTTTTGTATGCAGTGGTTCAGTATCATCTCGACTTCGTACTGTTCTTGTTCTTCAATGAGATCTGGAGGTGGTCATTCATTGTGTTTCCCATATAGGGCATTTTCTTTATGGGGTAGGAGTAAGTCAGCATGGAATACATTGTGAATTTTCCAAGTCAGTGGAAGTTTCAGTTGGTAGTTGACAGGTGACAGTTGTTGAAGGATAAGAAAAGGTCCTTCTTTCCATGGTCTTAGTTTTCGTGACACTTCCTGGAGTGGAAGATTCTGGGTATCTAACCAGATTTTGTCTCCTTCTCAGTATGGAGGGTTTTGGCGGTGTGTTGTTTTCTTCTCCATAATTTCCCTTGCCTTTTGGTGGGCTTGTAGGGCTCTCTTTCTTGCTTCTTGTAAGTCTTCAATCTTCTGGTTGGTTTGTGGGTTGTTAGTTGGCAGTGTATTGTGCAGTAGTGTTTTGAGGTCATGGCCATATAACAATTGATTTGGTGAGTGCATTCTTCCTGCATGCAGTCAATTGTTGTGGGCCATTTCATAAATTGCTAGATATTTCATCCAGTCATGAGGACTGTTTGCAGTGACAATTGCCAAATATATTTCTATCTCCTGGTTGTACCGTTTGGTGGTTCCATCAGTTCTGGGGTGGAATGCTGTTGAAAATGCTAGTTCTATTTTTAGTTTTTGATAGAACACTTTCATTGATTTCGATGTGAATCTTGGATCTTGATCACTGATAACCTTGTTGGGTAATCCATATCTTTGATAGAGGATGTCTATCAATAGTTGGGCTATTATTTCAGAAGTAGCTGTTTTTGTTGTAGAGGATAATAATACTCTCTTCATTAAGCCATGGTCTACTATGGCTAAAATAGCATCTTTTCCATCCGAAATAGGTAGATCTGTTATTAGATCCATGGAGATTTAGGTGAATGATTGCATTGTAGCAGATGTAGGGATAGGTTGGAGTGATACCTTTTGAGGATTTCTTGCTATTTTGTACATTTGGCACTTGTCACATCCCTTGATGTATTCAGTTACGTAGTCATGCATTGCAGGCCAGTAAACATATTTTTGAAGTGTCTGGAGGGTTTCTTTGATTCTGGGGTGTCCACTAGTGATGTGATCATGGGCTTGCAGTAGTAGACAGTGTCGTAAAGTCATATTATTGGGTATAGTGATTCTCTTCTTGAAATACGGTATCCTGTCTTGTTCACTGTCTGGCTCTATGTCCAGTAAATCTCTGTATTTTTGGATGTCATTGAGATCCTGCAAGAAAATGATATTTATCATTTCATTGTCTAGCATTGTAATCTTCCGATTATCACAATCATCTGGTGCATAATTGGTTTTCTGGATAAGGTGTCTGCTGTGCCATTTTTCTTTCCAGATATATGCTAGATGGAAATTTGAGGTTTATATTCCTCAAGCATTGCTCTCCATCATCTTTGCCTCAGATTGAGGTCTTCTGGTTTTTGCCATCTGGTCAGGTTCTCATGGTCTGTCCAGACTGTAAAGGGGTGTTGTGCTCCTAGTAGATGATGTTGCCATGCTTTTAAGGCATGTATTATAGTGAGCAATTCTTGTTCTGAACAATGATAATTTTGTTCAGCTGGCGTAAATGCTTGAGAATAGAATGTGATGGGTTATCACTTTCCTGTGAGGTTCTTCTGATATAGAACAGCTCCTGAGGCATATGTGGAGGTGTCTGTTTCGACTTTGTAAGGTTTGTCAGGGTCAGGTTTCATCAGAATGGGTCTTTCTTCAAACATCTTTTTCAGTTGTTCAAAACTTTGTTGATGGTCTGTTGTCCAATGAAAAGTTTGCTTCATAGACATTAACTTGTTTAGAGGCATGGCATGTTTGGAGTAGTTTTGAATGAATCTTCAATAGAAGTTGCAAAACCCTATAAATTTGCGAACATCTTGGGTTTTGGTTGGTGCAGGCCATCGTTTGATTCCTTCTAATTTTGCATGATCCATTTTGATTGCATTTGGCATTACTATTGCTCCAAGGTACTTGACTTTCTGTTTGTTGAATTCACATTTAGCGGGTTTCAGAAATAAGTTGTTCCTTTATAGGACTTCGAGGACTTGTGTCATTAGGTGGTGAAGTTCTTCCTGAGTTTTCGCATGGATAAGAATATCATCCATGTAGACTAACACTCCTCCTTTTTGCACTAGTGGTTCAAATATTTCATCCATCATGGCTTGAAATGTAGCAGGTGAATTGCATATTCCAAAGAACATGACTGTCAGTTCAAATAATTCTCTCAGCATTCTAAATGCTGCTTTCCATCAATCTTCAGGTTTTATTCAGATATTGTTGTATCTGGCACACACGTCAAATTTAGTAAAGTATTTTGATCCTTTGAGTTTGTCAAATAGTGTGGGGATCAAAGAGATTGGATATGCATTTTTGCACATGTGTGAATTTAGATACCTGTAATCTTGGCAGAGTCGAAGTTTTCTGTTCTTCTTGGATACAAAGAAGAAAGGTGAAGCCATAGGGGATTTTGATTCTTGGATATATTCTTTGGTGAGGTTTTTGTCAAGGAATTTATTGAGTTTGTCCATTTCTTTTGGTGTGAGTTTGTAATTTGGGAATGCTTTAGGTGTAAAGCTATCAAGTAATTCAATTTCGTGGTCCCATTTTCGTTTTGGAGGAAATCTCTGTGATTCTTTTTCTGAAAACACTTTCAGATAAGAGTGGTATTCAGGTGGTACGAGTTTGAGTGGATTGCTCTCTCCCATTTTGGAAAATTCTTGAGCTAGTGAAGTTGTGGTATTGGTCTTCATATTGATCTGCTCTTCTTGTCCAAGGAGGTATATGATTTCATGTTCAGATAGTTTGTTGAGATATTCATTCCAAGTTGGAGGTGGTTGAAGATTGAGCATTTTGTTTTGCCAATCAATATCTGGGTTCATTTGCTCAAACCAGGGTATCTCTAGGAGTAATCAGGGTTCTCCTAGATTTACAATGTATGGGTTTATAATGTGTTCTCTTTTGTTGATAGTTATGTTTATGTGAGCTTGGGCAGTTATTTTTCCAGAGTTTTTGGTGCCATCTGTATTTTGGACTTTGATGGGTTGCAGTAATTGTGTAGTGGGTATTCTCCAGTTCTTGATTAAGGTAGGGTTGATAAAATTATTAGAGGCTCCTGAATTGATTAAGGCATGGGTTTTAATGTCAGGGTCAGAAGGTAAATGAATGGTGAGGGGTACATGGAAGATTTTCTTTTTGGGAACAAGATGAATTTTGTTTATTTCAATCATGCTGTCTTCTTCTCATTCCTTCGAAAATTTGAGGCTTCATCATCTGAATCTTCACAATTGTTGATGAAGTGGCTTCCCAATTTTCTCAGGGTTTGAAACTTTCATCCCTTATCCTTTCCTTTTCCTTTTTGTTCATTTCTCTTTCCTCTTCTTTGATTATAGTCAGCCTTCTCTTTTCTTTCTTTGAGTGGGCAATCTCATGCCCAATGTCTCCCTTCTTTACATAGGAAACATAGTCCTTGCAATCATAGCCATGCAAGTTCAGGTGTGAGTATTTTGTTGATTTCTTCCTCAATTTCTCGAGATCTGTCATCGTCTGTTTTATTGGTAGATTCAGAGTACTCTGTCTCAGATTCCATTGATTCACTTGGAGTCTTGTCATTGTTGGTATATTCTCTATTAAGGTAATTGATCCTTTTGATGAGGTCAACGCCCATGGGGCCATACCCTTTGGGATTAGACATTGTCATAGGATACATGTAAGGTTTGTAAGTTGATGCCTTTCATTTATGAGAATAAGTTTTCCTTTTAGAGCAATGAGTCCTCCTTCATGGTTCCTGATGACTTCTTCTCGTCTCCGCATATGATTGTACATGGTCCATTCCACTAACCTGTCTGGCAGCAGTGTAGAAGTTGTCGATATTATTGGCAGTGAGGTTGAGTTGGCAGACTTGTTTATTGTAATAGGGGTCCAATCCTCGTAAGAAAAATACAATTTGGGTGTGTTGATCCTGTATTCCTAAGGTAATAGCCAAATTCTTGAACTGGTTAATGTACGTCTTGACAGGTCTTCCATTCTGTCATAGGTCCAATAACTCTGCAACTCCTCTGAGGTTATTGCTGACATGTTTGAATGAGGTATTGAGTGCATTGTAGAATTCTTTCTCTGTTCCCACTGCAAATATGGGTGGTGTGCTGGTGGTATGAGAGTGTATATATGACTCTTTCCATTCCATTGTGGGTCCTTCCATGCTGAGTAATGTATAGAGGATCCTTGACTCCTGTATGACATAGGTGTTTGGCTTTGCTGCATAGAGCAGTCATAAGTCATCTCTCCACCTAGGGTAATCAGATAATTCTCCAGTAAATACTCATGGAGTTGGGACTTTGGGGTCCCTAGCTGTTGCTGTAGGTTGCACCATTGTTGAAGTTCTTGGTTTGGGTGATGTGCTAGGCAATCTGGAGTTTCTGGGGGCTTAATATGAATTGAAACTGGGGTTTGGTTTGATTGGGTTTGGGATTTCTCTCAAGGTACTGGGTTTGTCAAGTTGTCGTTGTTTTCCCTTGTCAGAGGGATTGGTGGGAGTGGTTGGTTGAGTATGCTCAGGGGAATTATGCTCCAATTCAATGAGTCCTGCATCAATAAATGTGACGACTTGTCTTATGAGAGTAGATTTTCTAAAAAATGTTTGTTCCTCATTGGTGAGAGATAAGAACCAATTGAGTTTAACGAGCATGTCAATGGAATTGGGGATATCTTTTTCTAGGTTTGTTTCTTGAGTTCTTGTGCAAGTAGGGTTAGTTGATGAGGATCCAGATAGATAGAATCCTCCAGGTAGTGTAGATATTGGTGTGGAAATTTTGACAGTTTTATAGTGTTATCAGTGGTCGTAACAGTGTTATTAGTGGTCATAACTGTGTCTTTGATAATGAGTAATGCTTGAGTCATTTGGTTTCCCTCTAGTAAACTCAGATCAGAGGGGGTTTCTCTCAATCATTTTAGAACTGGTTGGGGTTTGCTCCTCGGTTCTCTTCCTGTCAGTAGAAGGTCATGGCTTATTGTTCCTGCATCCAGTTTCAAGCATTTGAACATGTTCCTTGCTTACTTACTTGTCCTTTGACAAGTGAGGAATGACCTTGTCTCAAGTATTGGTTTTTTTGGGTTGAGAGGTCCTTCCTGAATGTTGAGTGTCAGGGCATCTCAGGATTGTTGACTACAATTCTCCTAAAAGTCTTCTGTGATCTAGCCAAAGAAGCTCTCTCCCCTGTTTTTTGAACATTAATTCGAGGGTGAGGTGTTATTCTGCAGATTTCTCCTTATGTGTAGGCATACCCTCTGTCTATCCTCCTATACTGCAGTTTGTTGGAGGTTGTACTAGCCACAGAACATCATTAGCTTTCTGTACAATGGAATTTCCTGCAGCTTTCCCAAGGCCAGGTTCCAAGGGAGCTTCTACCCAAATGTTAGGGGTGCTTATCGCCAGTGGTCTGTTTGAATAGTCATTTTTCAGACACAGGGTTGGCTATCCTCCAGACTTTCACTCACTCCCAGAAGTCGACTTGTATCCGAGCAGGAGCTACTCCTCTTGAGGAAGCAGTCCACAATACAAAGGTGGTTTGCAAGGTAGCCCTTGAAAGAGACAACATTGTACAGATGTCATGAGCTCCATTGTATGGAAACTCTTACCAGCAGAGGTTTACAAGGTAAAGCATCTGCCATACACCTCTCAATGTCAAAGTGGTTAGCTAGACTCACCATCCCTTGAGTAGGCAATGTTCCAAGTCTGATGAAGTTATGAACTTTCTTTACATATCCAGCTAAGGTGATAATAGGCTTTCTGATTACTGATGACTTTGATCAGAGAAGCAGATCATCATTCAGGGACTCTGCTATTGAGTGTGAAGACATATTATGGATGATAACCAAAAAAGGTAGAAGCTGCCAAGCTTTTTCCTTTTCCTGTATATTTATACTACTTAATAGCACTACAGGCATATCAGGTAGTCTACGAAGATCTATGTCTACTTGTAAATCCTCAGTTATCTGGAGATTGTATCTATATAGATCTTTGGTTACAGCATACTGAGCTGAGTGCTATTTTTACTTTTTCTAATCATAGTCTAACTACCAAGTTGAACTAGTTTGGTTTAGCAGTGTTAGATGTAAATCATACTTCTGAGATTTGAGTCCACATATAGAAGACAAATATTTCTTTAATTGAGGATCAAAGAAGTAGTCCTTTAATGTTTCTCCATTAGATCAACAGGGCCATTGTTCTTACCCTGATCATCATGCTTTTCTTCTTTAGTCTTTGTCTTCTGTCATTCCACTATCTTCATTGTCAGTGTAGTCAGTAGTGGTAGTGGCAGTAGTGTACCATGACTGTGAGGATGAGAATGATGATGAATATGCTAAGGGAACAATCTCCCTTTCTGCAGCGATCATTAATTGTTGCTAGCATTCTTCTAAGGCATTTCTTATCAGCTCATCTTGCTGATATGTCTGATTCAGGACTTCTGTGATGATGTGTTATAACAACGTTGGTCCTTCCATGGTAAGGTAAGGATGAGTCTATTCTTGTTCCAGGTGGGTGGGGTGCAAAGGCTTCCAGTCATTGCTGAGTGCTGTCAGTGGTGCCATAGGCAACGTGCACACATATAGTCCATTGAGCTTGTAGTGCTCATATGGCAGGTTGTGGTAAGCATCTAACAATATGTCATTATATGTTTGGTTGGCCTCAGACTCTATGGCAATGAGTGTCAGTATAGGTAGAGGCAGTGCATAATAGAGTGTGGTGCTTCCATGGATAATCCAGTGGTATTGGTCCAGATATTGCATTGATTGCTTGATAACTGCTTTAATCATAATATAGGCTGCCATATTCAGCTGAGCTGAAAGGGATTTTGGTTCTTTGTAGAGTAATTGTAGTGTACTATTGTAGTTATTGTGACCAGACTGCTATCACACACTGGTATATAAATTTTTGAGTTAAAAAAAAAAAAGAAAAAAAAGAGGATATAACTATTGAGTCTGTAGACATACACACTGCTTATTTATATAGCAAACTGAATGAGGAAATCTACATGGAACAACCTGAAGGTTTTTATATTAAAGAAAAAGAACATCTTGTGTAGAAACTCAACCATGTATTGTATAGCCTTAAGCAAGCTGGCTTAGTCTGGTGGCAAGAAGTTACTAAGGGTATACTTGAATTCAGCTTTAAGAGATGCAAATCCAATGCTGGTATATATGTTTATCTTGATGAAAAGACTGGTCAACACATTTTTGCAATCATCTACATTGATAATATGCTTTTTATGGGTAAGAACATTACTCTCCTTCAGGAAAAGAAGTTTTAATTTATAAAGTATTGGGAATGCTGAGATCAAGGAGAATTAAAAGAATTTCTTGGTATGTATATTATGTATAATTATAAAAATAGACAGATCTTCATTGATCAAGTTGGCTATCTAAACAAAGTTCTTGAACATTACAGCATAAAAACTGCTCTAGCTTGAACTCTTCTCCCAGCTGCTTATCAGCTGCTTTCTAATGATAGTCCTGTTGATCTTCAATTATGTTCTCAATTCCAGCAAGTAATCAGGTCTCTTTTATATCTGATGATAAGATCATGCCTAGATATTGCATTTATAGTTATTAAGTTGTCCCAACATACTGCAAATCCTTTACTAGATCATCTCCAAAAAGCCTATTATATTTGTCACTATCTCTTAGCAACTCAAGATTATCACTTGACTATTGATAGTGCTAAAAATGAAGGGATAATTGCTTATTTGGATTCTGATTTTGCTAGTAATTCCAGTACTTATAAGAGCACTTCTGAATACTTTCTCTCTATCAGCAGTTGTGTTTTGATATGGACTTCACATTGCCAATTTGTTATCACCTTATCTTCTACTGAAGCTGAGTATGTAGCACTCTCTGAAGCCTCATGCTAGTTGATGTAGATAAAAAATCTCTTCAGAGAACTTGGTTTTGAGCTTCCTGCTCTTTCTCTCTATAGTGATAACATGAGATCTATCTTCTTGAGCAGCAATCCAGTACAAGAAAAACACTCAAAGCATATTGATGTCTATTGACACTACATTTGAGATCTAGTCAAAGAAAATAAGATCACACCCTTATATATTGAAGAAAAAAATAATCCTGCTGATCTTCTTACCAAAAATCTCAGCTATGACAAATTCAAAAAATTTAAAGATGTCTACAGCCTTGAGATTATTAGAGGAAAATATATCATTGAGAAATAGGATATAAAAATCAAATAAAAAGATGTTGAGTCTAGATCTGCTTGACTTAAATATTGCATCAATGCTTGAGTGAGGAGAAGTGTTAAATTGAGTAAATACTCTACATGTCTATCAAATATTCTATTATTAGCACATATACTATTAGTGATATCCTACATTTTTATGACAAACAATAACATACAGACTCCTGCATTATGCTATGCATTATTGTACCCTAGGACTCTGTAGTTACACTCTTTTATGCTATTTGCTAGTAGTAGTACATATGATATCCTATTGTCTTTCATGTTGCATTATACACAGTCACAGTAGTTAGTATATAAGAACTGTATTTTCATCAATAATAATTAAGTCTTCTGCTCTCTGAACTATATTGTTTGTCTCTAGTTTTACTACTGCAAGTTCTCTCATATCTCTTCACTCTTCAATATTTCTTCCTCAAACTGTCAATATCATAAGTAATGAGTTGTTTCAATCCCTTACACTGCACTATGCTTCATATTGCTTTCAATACTCACCCTTTCTAGCCTTAATCTTATGAAAAGATCTATCTTTCATGGATAATATCCTCCACCCTTTTCCCTTGACTCCTCTTAAAGATATTTCTAAATATCTTCAAGAGCAGCTGAAGACTGAAGTACAGTTGGTGCTTCTCAGAGTTTTCCCTCCCTGATCTCATCATCCTGATAATTATCAGTGGAGCTTCCCAGAAGTGTGTTGCTGAGTGAGGTGATTAGGGAAGATAAAGATATGGAATATCATATACTAAAAATAGATGGAGCACTATGATCAGAGGAGTTATCGGACATGAATTGTACTGCTGAGAGCTTAAATTCCAGCAATATAGAGGGTTGAGGGCCAGCAGGGGGTTCTAGGCTAGAGAAACTATCAAAAACACCAATGGTATAAGATGAATTCCCCTCTGAAAATGGGTCTTCATCTGATAGTATTGTTATACTCAAGACTCTAACCTGAGTGATGACATCATCATGGACTGGTTCTTCAGTATGAGATTATTTCTTTTCCTTATGGGATAACAAGAGCTCAATAACCCTCTTTGTAGTATTTTTGAAGTTATTGAGGTGATTTTACATATATTATTTCTGTTTCAGCATTGAGAAGTACTTGGAGGATTGTAAATTATGCATTGCAACCACAAAATAATAAACTCCTCTCTCATTTCCCTATTTGGTGCTAGAATCTTTCGATTTATTGAAGGTAATACCATATATCTACAAGATATTGGAGCTAGATTTGGCATAAACTACTTCAATAAGTGTAAACCTATTATTTTATGATATTTTATTCTGTTTTGGCAATGTCACACATGTTATATGATGTTGGTTGGGTATGGATGCAGCCTATCTTATAAGCAGGCAAATCTTGTAGCATTGTGTGTTGATATATAGAGAGGGAGGGAATAAAAAGAAATAGATAAGGTTGGGGGATGAGTATTAGAAAAAGGATATAAGGGTGAGGGATCAATCACAGTAATAGTGGTCTATTGAATATTGTGGCTCATAGAGGATGGGTATGCCTAGCAGGAATTCTGGAAAGTCAGACAATCAACATTCTGTGAGTTTGATAGAATATCTAGTGAGAGAAAATAAACAGGGCAGTTGTTAAGTTCTGGACAGGATGAAGAGAAAATAGATGTTGAAGGGTCAGAAAGGGTTGGAGATGATCTACACAGAGACAGAGGCAGAGACAGAGGCGTGAGATCAGAGAAATCAGAAGGAGTCAGGGATAGATCTTGGCTTCAGCTTATGTGCTGCACTGTTCTACTGCTGGTGGTCTAATTTAGGAACAAGAGGGAGAGGACTTAGAGGAAACTTAGAGAGGACAAATAGTTTAGAGTTGAAATAATGAACTAAGTCGATTATCAGACTGGAGAATACATGACCATAATCTGCTACTTATATACCTATGGTAAATGTCGGAAAGTGATAAACAAAAGGTGGAATCAACAGAAAAGCTACGCGACACAATGGACATATGATGAAGACAACAAGAATGTAGGAGAGATCTATGAAGAGCAAGTATATGGAAAGAGATGGGTGGTGACAAGTAAAATATGAATGAAATCATAAAATGGCGGGCATAGTATAAAAGGAAATATAAAGGATAAAGTGGAAACATTGGTATTGAGTGGAAAAGGCATAAAAGGAAAAATAGTAACTAATAATCCGTGGGAATAAGAGGTGAGCAGAAGTGAAGAGGAGTAAATCGGAAAGGTGCAGAAGTATATGGAAATATTCAGAAACAAATAATATATAAAGGGAATAATAAGGTATAAAATAGTAGAAATAGAAAGGGAAACTAGTGGCAATAATTGGTAATAGTCAGGATTGATCCAAAAATGTACGAGTTGTAACAGCAGTATTGAAAGCATATTGACATAGTATGACTATCTCTTTGTGAGTGTATTTACTACTGTTGACAAAAGCCCATTGAATAGAAGGGTTTCAGGTAGATTATATGAACATCAAGCATAGGACTAGACAAGTCAAGTTTATCAGTCTTTTTTTTGATGGTAAGTGGGTCTTGTGTAGCATAGAAAATATTTATAATTGTACAGCTGTTCTTACACTAGTACTACCACCTCTGGCAGTAACTGACCTATACAGAGGGGTTATGCAGGTATGGACACAGGAACTGAACATCTAGATTGGATGTGGTTTGAATATTCAGCATTCATTGAGACCATATATATATCAATGATTACATTCTTCATATCTCTCATTTTCACCATCTCTCTTTCTGAAGTCTAGTATTGAAAACTCTAATAACAATGAGCCTTGTTCATGGGATCAGTGCCATATACAACCTTTTGGTTCTATTCTCTTGGTGAAGACACATCAGCCTAAAGGCAAGTTGATTAGTATCAAAGAATCAAGTTCCCTTTGCTAATAATTCTTTCAACAGGTCACACTCTCTACTTACTAGAGGTCATTCACTGCATTGAATGTTTTTCCACATTTCTCTCTGTACCAGAAAACCATATATATTCTGCTCCTACCCCTGCAGGACCCTACCAACTTCTTTGGGCTACATACTAAGGAGCCTTCCCATTCACATTGCCTCAAAATTATGAAAAAAAAACACCCTGAAGTTATAAAACTCTCACCAAATACACTCTGTTCAGTATTGGTATGCTCCAAATTGCTATCAGTGTCCTCATAAAATACCACATCAAGTGGTTGAATCCTTTCTTCATTCATTCTAGCCTATGTCATCAGCAGCATCATGAGCCACAACTTCTTCCTTGCCATCCACAAAATTATATATAATTTTGTATTCCCCCATGTCTGGCAAAATAAGACATTAACCATCTTCACAAACCCACCTATTAGAATTTCCTATGCAGCTGCTTTCAAGGTATGTGCTCAACTCTTTACCTTAATAATTTATTTCTAATACAACTATCAATCCTTTGACAGAAATATTATATTGAACATTATAAATTTCTCAGGCAAAACAAGATCAACATCAACCTCCCTATAAATCCCAAAATCCACCTCCTCAACAATGTCTTGAACAATGTCTTTTTTGCATATGTTAGTCTTTTCCTCACCACTATCTCCCCTTATTGCCTTTCTAATCACTATGTCAACTATCATTCACCTACAGTGGCTCAAAGTACTGTTCCAATGTTTGGACATCTTAAACAAATGGACTTATAACTCAGCAACCAGATTACATAAGCTCATGAAAAAATAGAATGTTATGCTTTACCATATTGTGATTCCAAATCAGTTTAGATCATGTGATTTGTCCCAAAATTGA
>KQ961955.1:102793-156833 GCA_001563735.1 Leucoagaricus sp. SymC.cos | reverse complement strand
TATGTAATCTGGTTGCTGAGTTATAAGTCCATTTGTTTAAGATGTCCAAACATTGGGACAGTACTTTGAGCCACTGTATCTCTTCCCACACTAATAATACTAACTTGTCATCTGAATTTTCTTTGTATAGTACCTTCCAAGTCTTGTTCTATGCTCTTCAAGCCATGTTCGCTCATGTCAAAATCCTGATCTCTTGATACTTCTTCAACATCTTTGCTATTCTCACCTCCAGCTATACAATCTACACTCTTTTTGGCTCAATATCTCTCATATACTTCCTCCTCTCAAATTTTGTGCTGGTAGTCTCCACCCTTGTGCAGGTCACTTCATCACCAAACATTACTTCTGGAATGGTCAAGACCAAGAAACTTACAGCTACTATAGCTGGTGGAATAGTGTTGCTTTAAATATTAGATATTGTAAAGAACATCATGATTTCTTGTCAATCCCTTGAACAAGACTTCTGAAGTTGAGGGAACTTGCATCTGGATATTAAGATGCTCTATCCGCACATCTGAGTTGGCTTATAGTAATTGTGAACTTTATTCATGATCTAGAGATTGAGATTTTTGTGAGGGCAAAGAGAATAACCCAAAGCTCAAGCCCAGTCAAAACTAAATAGGCCCAAATAGAGTGAAATAAAAATCTAGTGAGAATCAATTCAGGCCTGTTCATGACCTGTTTTTGGGTGATTCCCAGAGACCCTCATCGATTACTTTTGATTTCAATCCATCTGAATCTATTATGCTCAATGAATATTTAATTCATCTGATCTATTGACCATTGATCATTATTGATTGCAATCAAGTCTCATTGATGCAGTCCAACACAATCTATTATTTTCTATACAAATCTAGTCTATCTATGACGTTCCTAGACGTCTGTTCTTGTCAATACTAATCAATACACATCAATACAGGCCTAATGCTTAGTGAAGACGTCACTCACCAAATACTATGATGTTCTAAGTTAACTCTGGTCATAATGAAGTCAGTTACTAATCAGAAAGACTATCATATGAGAATACTGAGCAATATAACAAGGCAAGCCAACATGTATGAGAGAGTTCTGAATAGTGTTCAAAGTCCAAATCCAGTCCAATTGAGCAGGAGTGTGGGATAGTGTGGGGCAAAAGTCCAAAAATAATGTGAGTGTGAGCGGGATGAGCATAAGTCTAGCAACTGAGTGAGCAGAGTATCAAGTACAGTCCAGTGAGTGATAAAAATAAGAGTTCAGGAAGGCAAGTCCAAGAGGACGACCGTGAGCAGAAGGGGGTTCTGAATTCTCTTGAGAGAGTAAGAAAGATGAAGGCAGAGCTGGGCATCATTAGATGGGCAAACTAGAAACAAAAAAAACAAAAAAATACTTTAACACATAGGTAACAGGCTAGAAGAAATCATTATGGGCAGGAATGAGTGAATGTGAGTTAATCTACCCTCATAACATCAGTAATGCCTTTCTCACAGAGTGTAAAACATGTAAATACCTTGTTGAGCATCTGCATTGGAATCAGAGCCAGTTTTCTGTGATTTCCTTAGTAAATTAGCTCAACCAAGTTAACAGATGAACATACCAGTGAAATCAGATAGCCTAACACTCGAGACTTCTCAAACCATCCCTAACATAAACCAATTAGCCACTGAGCTAGTTATTACAGGATTGGACAACATACACTTTTGATGTCAGGGGCTATCTTATTCCAAATTCAATGAAGTGCTTGATTTTGTTGTCTGGATCATTGTGTGCAACTTGTTCCTTCACTCTGACTTTCCAGTGGTTTTCACACTGAGCAAGGTCGATATACTTGCTCTCGAGAGATGCAACAAGATGGTCTTGCAATATCTTGCTGTTGTTGGTCCAGCTAAGTCGGAACAGGATGTGGTTAGCAAGAAATGTGAGGATATTACAAAACTCTGCTCGTCTTGTTGTGATTAGGCTCAGGAATCTTGACTCCATTTGCATCGACAAGGAAGGAGCTGTTTGGCAGTTTCTGAGATCCAGGCATTTTTGTGTCCATCTATTCACTGTAGGTCCAGAAGCCTTTAAATTCCTTTGGCTTTGAGGCTGAGTTAATGCTGAGAGGGAGGGAAAGGAGGTGGAGACCATTGTTGAGTTGGATAACAGGATAGGAGACCAAGGGTAGTGGTGGTAGCAACAGTTGAGAGAGTAATGCTTCTGGAGTTGTAGAAAAGGGTCAATGGGATAAACAATCCAAAGACCATGGCTGAGAGTCTCTCAGATCATGCCTGAAATGATGTTTCAGTAATTGTTAGTGTTATGAGATCCAAACTGTACTTGAGTTTCTCAATCTTCACACAAAGTCCCTCATTTTCATCAAGGGGCTTGTCACGTTTTCTGGCAAGGGCTGAGATGCGATCTTTGCGATCCATGAATGCCTGATTGTGAAACATTCAAAGGATATTGGTGGAGGTAGTTTGCAGCACCTGAACAGTTTCCTCTGAAAAGTTTTTAATTTGTGAAATGAGTTTCAGTAAATGACCATACAAGCTGGAAAATGTCATACAACATCCCATTAGAGGCTTCAAGCTCTTTTCCAGAGCATAATGGGAACAAGAGGAATGATGCTCTTGTGCATTGTGATGGGGAGGGCTGTAGCTTCTTGAGAAGACTCAGAGGTGACAGTGATCATGAGAAAGGAAAGTGGATCAGCAGTAGTGATCATGAGAAGGAGAAGGGGATCAGCATTGTTTGTGTTCTCAGGAGTGATAGCAAGAGTTTAAATGGCTGCAGCAAGAGTGAGAATGGAAATGTGAGCTGGAACGTGAGCAAGAGAGAGAGTGAGATTGGCCAAGAGACCCAGGAATATAGGATAAATAAATGAAGGGCAAGATAATCATAAACTTACAGATGAATTTGAGTGGGGGCATGAATCACATTTTCCATGCTCCAGGGTACACCCTGTGATTTCTCACCATATTGAAAGCATTTCCAAACCCTTCAAGACCTTCATTAAATTCACAGATCACAGTTAGCTAGCTCTCAGGTTTCCAAAAATCCTCATCATAGAGGTTATTTAGAACATTCTGAGTTGCCTCACTGTGCTGCCAGCCTGGGGGAACAGCTGTCTGATCCAGTGAATCCATATCCAGAACGTACTAGGGTCATGGGTGGTTGTGAGCATGGGCACAGTAGAAGGGGAAGGGAGATAAGAACGATGCATGGACGCATCAGCATGATAATCACACATTTGGTCATGTTTGCACATGCATCAACTAGATACCCAGTTAGGAAGCACCCAAAATAGTTGGATGCTCGACTTGGGCTGTCACAGAGTTCCTCTCCACTCAAGAAGCATTTTCTTGCAAATATCACAATTAACCACAATTGTGTATTTTTTAAGTGCTCTCAATGTACGATGCAGAAACCATGGTGCCCCCAAGACATATTTGTAGTGTAGGTTTGCACACTGTGATAACAATCTCATGGTGACCCATACTCAGATCAACCAAATAGAGGTCCTACATACACTTATTGGCCATCTATTATCCCAACAACTGCTTGAGTGTTTACAGCCACAAACCACTGTTTTGAGAACCTTCTTGGACCTTGTTTGTTCACTAGCCATAAGGATAAATCTAGAAAAAAAGAGGGGAAGGAAATAAATGAAGGAGAAAGGAGGGAGAATGTGTGAGTATGAGCAGTCCACAACAACATGGCTAGAATATACAGCTTTGGCTGATAAAACATCAGGTGGCTGGGTGAGAATCTATGTCAATCTATTTTGATCACTAGTTTTGGGTGTCACCAATAGGACTCAGTGGAAATTGTTGAGACCCTAATTCGGTCTATTTAGTTTTCACTGGGGCTCAAGTATGGTCACTCCACCCTCTAGTTTGAAGGAAAAGAAAGTTAGAGAGGATAGTGGGGAGTTTGATAAGAGTAAATAGATTCTGGTACCTAGTTCTTGTTTGCTCATCTTATTTCCTATAACATTGGATTTAGATAGCTAATTATGAATCAATTTGAGATCATAACAGAGATAGAGGTGAATTATAAGAAAAATAGGTAATTGACTTTATATCTGTGAAGTGTCTTTGTCTCTACTCTAATCAATCACTCTATCCCAAATGTCAGAACTTTTAAAAAAGCATATATATTAAATAGCATACCTAGTGCAGTATCAAGTCTCCTTCTCTATCAGTCCAATATACAAGCTTATTCTTACCTTTTTCCAAGATGTATAGCCTATCCTCTACAGCATATTTTGGTCTGCTAAACTAGTAAAGTAGGCTTTTTAACTAATAGATAATCTTCTTTCTATATTCCTTGGAAATCTGAATAGACCAATAGCATCAGCCCTTATATAAATATGACAATAATAAATAAACTTATATTAGCTACTATATATTGTGGACTTTTCCAGTAGATATAATCTGAATCATAATTCTTCAAAAGAAAGGGAATCATGGTATGGTAGAAAGGTCAAGAGGACAACCAGTAATAGAATATAGATATCCAAGTGACTAAACCAATTCATAATAAATCTCTAATTTAGGATTAAGTATACTGAGATTTTCCCACTTAACAAGACCATCAACTAGAATAAAACATATATCAGTCATCAAGTATATAAGTAAACAAGAAGAGAAATACCTGTGCCTTGAGTATAGACCTTGTTCAGTTGCTTTAGAATTTTGTGGCAACAGACTACAAGAGGGTTTTCATAGATGCAGAAATCTTATAACTGTCTTAGATCCTCTATATAGTCTATAAATGAGATATGATAAAACTCAATATCTAAATTATGATTAAGATGTAGTACTGCCTGAAGAGAATCACAGACACTGCAGAAATCAGCTTTTAACAAGCCTAAAATCAGAGAAATACTTCTTGAAGATCTCTAATATTTGTTGAAAAGTAAGATTTTACAGATGAGAGACTGGAGTTCAATTGGAAGCTGTTGTAAAATGAGAGTATATAGGAAATTAATAGAAGCTAATGGATTGGGTATCTTAGAGTTCTTCTGTATATGTAGAGCAAGTGCAAGAACAATACTGAGCTGGCAGACAGGGCTAAGAGATGAGAATTAACCAATAAAATAGACAACAGTGGCAGTATAAGCCCATAGATGAGCTGAGAGAGCAACAATGAGTCCAATATCTTCTTTTAAAGACTATGCTGCTGCAAGACTATGCTTCATGCTGATCCTCTGCAGTTTCTCTATCACATAGAGTAAGATCTCACCATTCTTCTCTAACAGAGACAGTTCTTTTTGGAACACTAGAGAGATGATGTCAGTAGCAGTCATAGAGTAGATTATGTGAGGTTCAAGATGGCTAGTGATAAACTAGCAGAGTGGGGTGGAATTATTGTGAACTAAAGCAGAGATGAGATCAATCACAGTACACTATAAATCTGATTTCTCAAGCTTGTCAAGCCCATCAAGAATAATAATCAATTCTTCAACATCAGTAGTCTCTGTGAGAGAAAGGTGGCATAGAGAATTGACAAGAAGGTGTTCAAACTGGAGAGGTAATAAAGTGGTGAGGAGAGTTGGATCATCATGAACTAACTGGTCAATAATCTTGGCCAGTAGGTGCAACTTAGCAGCAATCTGATAGAAGATGGAGGTAAAGATATGATTGAGGTCATTTTGATGATTTAGATATGAAAAAAATAGTGACACACCAAGTCTCTTCTTGTCTTTGAAGATCTCAGTGCAAGTCTAGACTAAGGCAGACTTGCTGGCTCTGAATAGACTATTTATCCAATAAATTGACTCAGTATACTCTGAAATGCCTATTTCCCAATTAATAATCAGGGAAATACAGTCTTTCTGAGTGCTAGAGTAGCACATCAGCAAGGGCCAGCAAGTAGAAGAGTCATGGAATGTATTGTGCATTGAGTGACTGAGAAGTTCTTGAAGTTCTAGCATTGATCTGGTAAGCTTCAAGTAAGGGCTTGAATAAGTCAAAGATTGATAGCATACTGGATCACTCATTATCCATAATCTTGACATGGTTATCAATAAAAGTCAACTTTTCAATCTTGAAGTCATAAGCATGTAAAAATATCTCAAACAGTAGAGTGAGGATGGATAAGGATAGCAGCAGTGACAAGAAAGGTAATGGTGATAGTTAAAAGTAACAGCAAGGACAGACACTCAATGTGCTTTGCTTTATGCTGTAATCTAGTGACTTCAAGTAGTGTGAAGCAGAATAGGTAGAGACTGATCAGTCTTAGCTAATTCACATGCTAATTTCTAGCTAATCAGTACATATTTCAGGAAACTGATGTGAATTTGGACAAACTTGAGCAAATTTGCTTGTAGGTTAGCAAATAGACTGCTCTTATAATGAATGTGTCAGTTTTGAAGTCAAGTATAGTGTTATAAGTTATATATATCATGAGCTCAGAAAATATCTATTATTGAGCAATTTCTAATACAAATAGGACTAGAGGCTCAGAGTGATTGATACTATAATCAACCATTCTTATTTCTCTACACTGTCTGAGTTTCATCACAATCAGTTTCAAAGGCAAAACTTAAACTCAAAATAGTACCTATGAAGAAATTCAAGAAATCTGATATGAAGACAAATACTATATTGATACCAAAGAAGTAGAGGATATCCATACTGGCAGCAAAAAGATATTGCCACTCTTTCTTGAGATTACCAGGTTATGTGTTTCTGCCAATAAAAATAACAATGCTGAGTCTAGTACAGCTGTCAGTGCAGCCAATGTAGATACTGTGGACTCAGATAATATAGACCTGGAGGAGGCTGGCAAAGATGCTGAAGATACTGAAAGTCAAAAGGGGCTAGTCCACTATATAGCAAGTGTAGGTTATAATAGAGTATAGGCTCAGCCATGCAATTGAGGTCAAGCTTTGAAGCATGCTACTTTATGTGAATGGTTGGCAAATATAGAGCAGGAAAAGTACTTGACCACAGTCCTCAAGCATCTCACATTGAAAAATCCAGGTCTATATACTGAGGTCACACAAAAACTTAGAATACTAGAAGTTTCTGTACCATCTATCAAGAGACCAAGTAATGCAAATAATGATAGCATGGACATAAAAGGCAAGATGTACAAGATCCAAGGTCCATCACTAAAGAGATCATGATCAGAACTTGGTGTCAGTCACAATACAAGTGCTAAATCATATAGCTTCAAGTCTGGTGTGCAGGGACTATCAGTATATGAGACTACAGGTCAAAAGAAGCTCAAAAAGGATGGTGATCATGCACTCATTGATCTTATCATCTATAGCAGTCTCTTAACTTAACTTCTAAAATCAAAATTCTTCCTGAAGTACTCAAATATTCTCAATACTTACTATGATATCCCATTGTGAACAAACTTTAAAGATTACCTTATCTCAATAAGAGCAGGTAAGATATGTCATTCAGTCCTCAAATATTTGAAGACATATCAAGATCTGGTCATCATATTTAATAGGAGAAAGCTATTAAAGAAGAAATTCTATTCTGTTCACATTATTACTATTAATCAACAATCCTTCTGT
Organism: Leucoagaricus sp. SymC.cos; assembly: GCA_001563735.1. NCBI lineage: Eukaryota > Fungi > Basidiomycota > Agaricomycetes > Agaricales > Agaricaceae > Leucoagaricus > Leucoagaricus sp. SymC.cos. Next base: position 149,338 of record KQ961955.1, on the reverse strand, counting down.
ATAGAACTCAATGACTCAACTGGTCTCAGTATAACTGCTGATTATATTTTTAAACTATTAAATAAAGTTTGTATTACCTTATCAGTAAATAATATCATAGTATCTGACAGCATCTGTAGTAGATTATTCAGGTCAGACTAGCAGCATTCTTAAGAATTTGCTCAGATAATATAGTAAACACAAGCAAAGCTTGTCATCTTATTACAGAATACTATTTCCAGATTCTAAACATAGCTGATACCTGCTATAATCTACAAAATGCTATCAAGGATATTTGCAACTTGAATCTATTCAAACCTGTGAGTTGTCTACTTTAAACAATCTTACTAGTACTTAATGCTATTTTTAGATTATAACTGATCTGCAAAAGCTTCTTGCTTTTATGAGTCTATCAACATATATATTGGATCATTATAACATCATCCATAAGAAGTAAGGGATATACTAAGATTTTGAATCAATTGGGAAGACAAGATTTACAACTATCTATTAGTCTATTAGATCTGTTCTTACAGAAATAGATATTTTTATTGAAATTACTTAGAAGCTTGAGCTATATATTGATAGTGAAGTGAGTGTGATACTATAATGGTAGTATCTGTTAGCTTACTCTCTGAGAATCTTAGATTCTAAACAAGTCATTTGCTGATAATAAGAATACTCTCTGCTTTTATTACAACTTACAAGACCTCAATATAATTTTGATGTTACTTACACATACAATCTAATATGTTGAAGCAAAAAAAACTATACCTAGTAATATCTACACATACTGGCTAGCAGTTGTTGCTCAGCTCAATGACCTCTTTGTCTGAGACTCTACATAAAAAGGGTCTATGAGGTATTCAAACATTATCAAGGAGTTAATTTACAAAATTGTAAATACCTGCTTCTTACAACTTATTAAGAGTAAGATAGCTTCAAATGTCTATCTGACAGCATTTGTATTGGACCCTGGTATGTTCAACCTATAGAATATATACTATATTTTACATGAACTTCTTGACAGAAAATTATGTTGTACTAATCTTATTGAATCCCAACCTCTTATATATTCCTACTACAATCCTCTCACAAGCTAATAATGGACAAGTTTTTATAAGAACCAAAGACTCTGTTCACAACATTGGTCTCACCTTGCTGTAACTTTTTTAAAATAAATATGGTGATGAATATTGCTCTAGATAAATAATTAGTAAGGCATAGGCAGCAATGGCAAATAACAATCCAAATCTCACACTGTATATACCTGTTGAAGCATCAAAAACCCTCAAGAGTCAGTTCTATGCCTATATCAATAGAAAAAAGCTATTTAACAGGCAGCACCATAAGAACAAAACTTGTATATATATTAGCAGAGATTTCTTGATGCAAAAGAAGAGGATATATGAATACTCACCATGAGTCTTTATTTATTTGGAAGATACAATATTACTCACAGATTGTCAACTAATAGGCCCTCACAGTTAAGGTTTGTTTTATTATGCCTATTTCAATAGTTGATAAGCAAGCAATATCTATTGTAAAATAGATTAACACCTCACAAAAAGGACAACAAGAGATGGAGACTGTATCAAACTATCTCATTATTTGAAACTGGTCCCAAATTGAATACACAATAAGTATCTTGGATATAAGGTCTAAAGCTCATCACTTACTAGTTTTATACCTAACCTGATACACAATACTTAAACTTAACTACTGTCAAGTAACAGGACATTAAAGCCACAATTCAAGATTGCTCAGGCTCTAAACACACTATTGGTGAGGTTGAGAGTAGTAATAGGAGCCCAAGAGATACTGCTACAGACTTAGAGGTAGCAACTACAGATGATTAGGAAAATATGCTAGAGATAATAGACAATGTGCAGGATATATTGACAACTGGGATTGCATATGAGGTTAATAGCACTGATAACAGTGTATTCAAGCTAGATCAGAGCTTCACAACAGTGAGATACCTTGATATCCTATCTGACACACTAGCCACTAAGCCAGAGAAAGACATTGAAGCTACTTCAAATAAGGTAAATAGATCTGCAATACTAATAACAGCAAATGCAGCAGCCTTCTCTATGCAAGAAGATAAGTGGATGAGTTAGTCATAAGTAAGAAAGAGTAGTTAGCACTATATATAATACTGCTTTGCTGAGAATTAGATGCAAATTTTCTATTTTGCACAGCTAATCAGCATAAATTAGTCTAAAAAGAAAGAAGGCAAATTAGCTTTTTTTTATGGCATAAAATAGGCACTCTATTTCCATAGGTAAAAATCTCATCTGTAAATTAGGTTCATGACCTATTTTGCTCTACACTAACTTCAAAGACTCAACTAATAGCATAACCTATATTTTTAGTACTCTACAAGTTCCAAGCACTTGCTAGCATCCAATCTCTAATTAAGTACAAGTATCTTCTTGCTTTTTCACTAGCTCTAGTCCTATGAAAGGATCAACAATGATAGATTCTGTTTTATTATTGATTTAAGAGTCAAAACTAGCAAATATATATGTTTTATTATAGTTTGCATCTAATTGTACAAAGAGGCTATTCTATAAGCACATTTATAGTCAATGACACTTTTGTGACTTATAGGTTCCTACTCTAGAATGGCAAAAACAATATTCAGTGAGGACAAATCAAAAGTTTCAAAATATGCTCACTTATCAAGACTCAAAATCCTTTGACTTGTGGTTCTCTCATATGATTGCTAATAGAGCAGCAAGCAAACACTCAAATTGATATCTTTCTTTTGTCTTTATATCTTTTTCTGACTCTGGATCTATACAAATGTCCTCTACTATTACAGCTTTTATAGCTATAGTGGGCATTATAATAACAGTCACTTCTATCAAGAAGGGTACTTCAAGCTTAAAAGTCAAGAGTTAAAAAATAACTAGCACTATATATTTTACTGTAATCTATATCCTTATATCTATGCAAATATGGTACTCTGAAAATATATTTGTTGTCAAAGGTAATATCCTGAACCATTGCTTCTCTTACTTCAAATAAGCAGAGATGAAGAGGTCAATTAGTTAAAGAATATAATTATTAGCTATATTAAATATACTCATCTTTCAATCTTCTAAAAACAAGCTTCATTATAAGCAATAAAAAACTTTTCTCTTTCTTATCTTCAATACTGACAGTCTCAATAAATTCAGTAAACATACTTCTTAGGCTGCTAGTCTCTTGTTTATAAACTTTGAGACTCATTTTGCTGTTAACTTCATATAGCTCTAGTTTACTGAAATAAAGAATAAAGAATTTTCAAATAGCTATTTTTGTCCAATTGATAAGTAGAACTATGCTAAGCAGAAGTATGAAAACAACTTAAACTATGAGAAAAGAACAAGTGATCTATATCCTGTTCATATCAATGAGCCAAGAATATTGAATATCAGTTAGATACATATCTTGGCTATGTAGGATAAACTTTGATCTCTGAAGAACTTTCAGCATTGTTATCTCAACTGCTAGCAGCAAACTAGCATAGCATATCAGAAATATACACAACATATTGGAATTTTGATCAGAGACATATGTTGTATATAGCATTCAGCATTATTAAGCTGTTTTATTTTCTAATGCTCTTCACTTTGGTCCTTCTCCTAACTTTTACTAGAGAATTCTGGAGCTGACTTTCCCATCATAGAAAAGATAGTTGTGTTGACTAACATCAATATTGGTGCTGATTCATGCATAATATACATATATATATAGGAGTCAGTCATAGTTAAAAATACCATAGATAGATATAGTAATAACAGATATCCTGTTCTTAATTAAGAAGGTCAAGGTCTTAGATGCATAGTTCTGATCTTTTTTTTTTAAAAAAAAAAAAACTTATAAATTTATAATGTAGTACATGATAGCAGTCCGTACTTGGGTTATAGATGCCTGGAAACTGTTATAAAATTACATGCAGCCATATGATACTAGCTAGAACAGAAAACAGAAAACCTGAAACAGTATCCACATAGTACAATATCAACAATTTACCCCTCCAGCCAAAGCTGAATAGTACTACTAGATGGAATTGAGCAAAAAGGAGTCAGCAATTGTGCTGATGTCAGAAAGCTCCTCTATCCTGATGCTTATCCTCCTGCCTCTGAGAAATTATACCTAATGCAGCCATCTGCTTCTGCCAGTCACAGTTAGCACATTGCGCCAACCACTCCCAGTTGAAATGGTGCTGCCAGTATGGGCACCTTCAGTTACTTGCATTATGATCCCCACTACAGTTCACATAGCAGGCAGTATGAGAGCATGAGGCTCCCTCTATTATAGCTGGCACAAAAGGGTTGGCTGTAAGGTTACCATGATAACAACTGGTGAGAGAGCAATAGTTAGTCTCAGAGTGAGGACCAGCATAGTACAGGCAGCAAGGAGCCTGAGACCTATAGACATGGATGGAGTGGCTCCAGCACCAGCAATGCTGGTACATGGGGACACTGGCATGGGACTGGGCAGGCCACACAGGGCATGAGGCCAGACCAAATTAAAATGAAGAATTAATCAGGTGCTTGGCAACAGTGCCCAACTGAGAGTCAATAACATCAAACCAGATAGTAGCTGAGTCTGCATGCCAGAAGTTCCACATAGTTTTGATCAAAGTACTTGGTTAGCAGCAGGCCACAAATATATGAATAAAATGACTCTAAATTAAAGCAGATATAAAAAAATCACTGAAATAGATCAGAAAGAGGATATGGCCATAAGAATATTAAGAGCAGGTTAGTAAGAGTCTATATATAAGGTAAACAACTTAAATGATCTTACTTATACAATATGCATAATATAAAGGGGCTATATTTGGGGTATTTTAAGAAAACTAGACAATAAGTATTCTTTACTTAGCATAAAACTTGGTTGGATTAGCAGCTTTATCAGAGCATGTGAATAGATATGTTGTTTATTGGAGATAAGATTCTAGTGTCAAATGATTGCACTGCTAGTATAACTTCTAATAAAATAGACTTACTACATAGTCTATACTAAAGATATGAGAATAGTATACTGTTTGTCTGACATTTTTTTATATTCCCATCACACTCTGATTTTTTATCTAGTGTAAATGTATATTTGATGCTATGTGTATATACATCAAGCACCAAATCCTGGTCTACAAAATGCCATAAAAAAAGGGTATTGAGTGTTATACAGAAATAATAGACTGATATAGCAAAGAAGAGTGATCTATTAACAATAATTTGTCTATAAAAACCTACTTACCCAATGATTTGAAAAGAGCCTTGTTATATAGAGCATATTACATAACTACATCATTAAGTCTTATAGTCCTTTTCTAATAAATTTCTAAGATTGATGCTATAGTTGGGTGAACTCTTAGAGAGATCTCTGAGGTTTAACATGGGCAAAGGTCACTAGATATATGAGCTTATAAAAAATAAAGCTGTATGTGCACAAGTGTGAGCTTTATCTAGAGCAGCTCAGAACAGACTCAGTGCTAACCTATACTAGCCTCTGATTAACCCAACCCCACTTTTGACTTGCTGCTCATCTCAAATTGATCTCATTCTGAGCAAGAAACCTTAGAAGCTGTATCAAAATCAAGATGTTCCCTTTAAACAACATAATTGACAGCTGACTTAGGCTGTACCAGCCTCTTATTAATCTAACCCCACTCTTTTACTTCTAGAACTCCACTAAACAAATCAATGAAATTGATGAACAGATATATTGATAAATGTCATGGATTATGCAAGACTAAGCTCCTATCTCTAGCCCAACACACAAATTTATGTTTTTCTTTTCCCAGAATATATGGATAATCATCTGTTGCATAATGTGGTCTGTAAAAATAGTAAAGTGGATTCTTTGACTGATTAATAATTTCTGCTCTGTGCTCTCGGGGAATCTGGATGTGATTTTGTGTTAAATAATCAGCTTCCAACATACAATAATAGCAACAAAAGACTTGCATTGAATATTATTACCAGTATGTCTGGCCAGATAGTACTATTGCTATGATACTTCAAAAGAGATGGAATCATCTCAAACTCTAAATTTGCAAGTGACATGACCATGGAGTGGTCAACAGGATAGCCAGCTATAGCACATAGCTCTCCAAGTGCTGTAATTAGCTTATCATAGACATGCAAACTTGGATTTGATATGTGTGGTAAATCCCACTTGTTAGCAAGGCCATAAACTAGAAACACAAATAGCACAATCAACAAGCATAAAAATAGGTGAAAGTAGAAATACCTGTGCCTCGAGTATGGACTTTGTTCAGCTTCTCTATGATTTCATGGAAGCAAATGACACGAATATTGCCATAGATAAAGAAATCCAGTGAGCGTTTTGGATCTTCCATGTACTCCATGAATGAGGCATGATAAAATTTAATATCCATATTCGGGGAAAGATATAGCACTGCTTGCAGTAAATTGCAGGCATTCGTGAATTCATTTGGTGACAGGCCTAGAACCAAAGCAGTATAGCGAGCGTCGAGATCATGACTAGTGTAAACTGTATGCTTCGCAGTTTTGAAAAGCAGTAAGATCTTGCAGATGAGGGACTGGGGTTCAGAAGGAAGTTGTTGAAGTATATGAGTATAGAGAAGATCAATGGGTGCAAGGGGATTTGGTGCCTCAGAGTTTCTCTGTGCATACGGTGCAAGTGCAAGAACAATACCCAGTTGATAATCGGGACCAAGAGAGGTTGTTTGACCAATGAAGCGGACAACTGTAGCAGCATAAGCCCAGAGACGAGCCGTGAGAGCGACAATAATGGTAACGTCCGCCCTTGATGGCCACGGCGCCGGAAGACCATGCTTCGTGCCGATCTTCTGTAGTTCCTCTGTTACAAAGAGCAGGATCTCACTATCCTCTTTTGACAGCGGCAAATGCTTTCGGAACACTAAAGGAAAGACACTGGTAGTCGTCATGGAGCGGATAATGTGGGGTTCAGGGCGGCTGGTGATGAACCAGTAGAACGGGGTGGAATTGTTGCGAACGGAAGCAGAGATAAGATCGATCACGGCACACTGCATGTCGGGTCCCTCAAGCTCGTCGAGTCCATCAAGAATAATGACTAGTCTTTCAACGTCAGCGGCCTCTGTGGGAGAAAGACGACGTAGAGGGTTGACGAGAAGGTGCTCGAACTGGAGAGGTAACGAAGTGGTGAGGAGAGTTGGATCATCACGAACTGACTGGTCAATAATCTTGGCCAGTGGGCGCGACTTGGCAGCAATTTGGTAAGAGATAGAGGTAAAGACACGATTGGGATCGTTTCGACGGTTAGGGCGCGAGAAGAAGAGCGACGCGCCAAGCCTCTTCTTAGAGTGTAGAATCTCGGCACAGGTCTGAGCAAGGGCGGATTTGCCAACTCCGAACGGTCCGTCCATCCAATGAATGGATTCCGTATGGGTCGACGTGCCAGTTCCCCATTCAACGATGACGTTGATACGGTCCTTCTGGGTGCCAGGATGGCACATAGGCGGGGGCCAACGGGCGGAGGAGTCGTGGAATGCGTCGCGCATGGACCTGCCGAGGAGCTCTCGCAGGCCTGATTGCCGTACTGTCAGCATATACTCTAGGCGCCTATTGGGAATCGCAACGTACCAGGTCGTTCGTTATCGACAATTTCTACGCGAGTGGAATTGTCAACGAAAGTCGAGTTGGTGATTGCGAAATCGTGGGCTTTTGTGAACAACGAGCTCATGGTGGATGAAAACGACAGAGGTGACAGCGGTGGAGGTGGTAATGGCGATGGTAGTGGTGGTGGTGGCGGTCAGAAGCAAAGGCTAAGGCGCACAGACACCATGTAGCCTATATTAGCTCACTACAGTGGCCTTGAATCACCAGTCAGATTCATTTATATCGTGCACAGCAATCATCCCCCCCAGGAAAATCCCGAACCCCGCCTCACAAGCGCCCTTATCTACGTCTCTTTCATTAGCCTCACTCCCCGAATCCACTTACACCTATCAACTTTTGCGATGACGATGGGACAGGTCGAAGAAAATTATAAGCTGCTCTTCTATGATGTGGTTCATATTCTAATACTCGTGTGAGGCGGACGCTGTTCAGACATAAGCCAACGCGGAAACCACTCTTCATTCAAATCCAGATCCTCTTTATTCTTGTTGGAGCGGAGGGCTGACACAGGGACGTTGAGTGGCCCGGAATGGAGCGCATGGAAATTGTAATGCACACACCTGCAGTTGCAAATTTGAACATTCACGAGGAATACATATCGAAACGCCACCACTCGACGTTCAACAACGACGGAGAGAGAACCCTGCCGTTACCTTCCACGCCCTTCTATAGTGCTTGGTACTCTCGAGGAATGATGATTTACCGAATAGTTGAAAAATAGACAACGAAGGGGAGAACGGAGGTCAGAAGGGAGCTCCAGAGCATGACAAACTATGGGTAGGGGAGCGGTCTGACGTAGAATTGTTACGGCACATTAGCTGGTACGGCGCCCTCTGATATTAGCCTCGGGACAGCGATTGAGATATGCGCAAGAATCGCTAGGTGCGTGAGCTTTACCTAGGGCAGCTCAGGACGGACTTTGAACGACGTGAATTGGTGCCGCCAATTCGCGTCGGGGCCTAGCCTCTGATTAACCCAACCCCACTCTCGACTCGTTCGTCTCGAGGTGATCTCACTCTGAGCGAGAAACCTCTAGGAACCGTATTAGATGTCCCTTCCACATACTTTCCATCAACACTCCCAGAGTCTGCCTCTTCGCGCTTTTACGCCTAATGTCAAGGTCAATTTACCGAAGGCTATCCTGCATCACTCGAACACACTCTCAGCCATTTTCCCGGCCACATCTATTCCACCAGCCTCCCCTTTTTACTTCCATCCCACTCAAGTCCACACTTCCACCTCCGTCCCACTCACCACCGCCTCAGCCGAGCGTCGATATCCTACGAACACAAACGCCCGCATACAATCACTCCGAGTAGCTGTTCTAGCCCAGATCCGCGTACTCCAAGACCGGGACTCAAGCGAATCTTTCGAATTTTGGGGTCATCCCCTAATTTTCCCCGGGAGATCAGCCTCAGAGCATTCCTACACCTGATACGGTGGGGCCACTTTCATTTCTGCATTCACGTCAAACCTATATGGTGACATTGGCGTAATCGATGAACAGGGACACACCGATGTGGTCATAGTCCGCGTAAATGCCCGAAAGCAAACCTGCTCGGCATAGCAGTTGAATGGTTCTAACTGCTCGAACACGCTGAGATCCGTCTTTGTGGCTCGAAGCACCTATGTGCGGGTTAGTCGCTGAGTTGGCGTTGTTGAAGGAGTGGGAATGTGAATGGAGGGAGTATTTGTAGCGCCGAATATGATTTATTGTGGATGACAGCCGGAGGAGAGGAAAAGAGGACGGCCCAGGAAGACTCACCAGCTTTTTCTACCCATTCGCATTGTTCTTGTTCCTCAACCCCCACATCCGGTTCACCCTCCACCTCACAACACGCCACGCCGCGAGGGCAAGACTTGAACGAGTAATATCGTCTTCGCTAGTACCCTCGGCATATGCACCCCAGACTTCCTCGAACTTCAATCCTCCCGCAACCTTATTCAAGTCGACAATTGGCCTGCACGAGCAGATACAAGTCACCGATCCCACTTTGACGATCTCGCTTCTGACCGACGTCATAACGAAAGCTGAAAGCGGATTCGGACTTTTTCAGCTCAAAAGATTCGTCAAGTCTAGAAACTCGGAACAAAGCGAAGAGGTAGAGATGGTCATCCCCTAGCCAAGGTATGTTTCCTTATCTCAACCTCTATCATGGCTTTGACTGGTTTAATTGATGAACTAGGCCCTGCTCCTTCATTTATTTCCCCGCACACCTCTCCGTCCCCTTCTGAGCGGTATGACAGGCAAAAATGATGATGAAAAGGCTGGTTGCGTTAACGTGGAAGATTCAAACGCTCTTGCGGCAGCTACAAAGGATCTGGGTGGGAGAAGGTCGGGAGAGAGCATATTGATGGTGCTATTCACTGTTGTTTCATTTTCCACGTTATCATCGTCGTATTCCTTTGCCAAAAAGCGAAGGATTTAATGCACCGATCAGTTCGGAAAGTCGTACCTGGAACTAAAGTTGAAGAAGAGAGCAAGTCATCAGAGATGGATGACCCTAATCTGTTCCCCGACGTCGTGGAAGAGGAGAGTCAAGTTCTTCAGTACGATCTTCCGGACATCTATGCTTGCATTACTGGTCGCTCTACTCTCGTGCTCCGTAACCTGAATATTGATCATTTTGATTAAACCGCCTACGTTAACTATGCCTACTCCGTCGTCGTATGGCCGCGGCCACAGCCACTACTTTCAACTTCCCATCTCCTTCACGAATCAATGAAACAAATTGAAAGAAGCCAATAATCTATCACACTGTGAGAAGTTACGCATGAAATTCAGCATTAATGCAATGCATACCATTTGGCGAGTGTAGTACCAAGTTCTCGTATACATTACAACAACATACAAATTTATTCTTCCCTTTCCTCAGGATGTACGACTTACCTCCTATCATATATTCTGGCTTGTAGAGACGGTATAGAGGGTTTTTCGACTGATGAATAATCTTCGCCCTGTATTCCTCCGGAATCTGCACACAAGCTCTAATCAGCTTGAATATCCGTAGAGGAGTAACAAATAGTCTAAACTGACATTGGTTGTCAACTGTTCCAGTTTCTTCTAGTAGGTATGGGAGGAGCAATCTCTCAACAGAAGCTGAATCATGTCGAACTGAAAACTAACGAGTAGGGTAGTGGTAGAATAATCAAGGGGATTGTTTCGACCATTCGGGTGGGAGAAGATGAGCTCTCCCTTGGATAATAGTATAGTATTTCGTATTTGGCGAGTGTAGTACCAAGTTCTCGTATACATTACAACAACATACAAGTTTATTCTTCCCTTTCCTCAGGATGTACGGTTTACCTCCTATCATATATTCTGGCTTGTAGAAACGGTATAGAAGGTTTTTCGACTGATGAATAATCTTCGCCCTGTATTCCTCCGGAATCTGCACACAAGCTCTAATCAGCTTGAATATCCGTAGAGGAGTAACAAATAGTCTAAACTGACATTGGTTGTCAACTGTTCCATTTTCTTCTAGTATGTATGAGAGGAGTAATCTCTCAACAGAAGCTGAATCATGTTGAACTGAAAATTAACGAGTAGGGTAGTGGTAGAATAATCAAGGGGATTGTTTCGATCATTCGGACGGGAGAAGATGAGCTCTCCCTTGGATAATAGTATAGTATTTCAGCGCAGGTTTGAACTAATGCAGATTTTCCAACACACTGAACGGACCATCCGTCCAATGAATGGGTTCAGTATGAGTTGAAGCGCCCGTTCCCCACTCAACGAATTGTTGTCACGATACGGTCTTGGCGAGTACTACCTGGGTGACACATGGATGGAGGCCAGCGAGCGGAAGTGTCATGGAATGCGTCGCGCATTGATTGACTGAGGAATCTTTCAAGCCCGGAGTAGGATTACCTAGTTGGAGAAGCAGAATGTTATGAAATAATCAGAAACTCACCGGCTCCTTCCTTATTCGGGTTTTTCGGGCGGGTGGAAATATCGGGTTGTTCATTGTAAAACCATGAAAGTTTAAGAACACTTCGAACAATTATGACTAGGAACTTGAAGGTTAAAACAACGGGTTGTTGACGATGGTAGTCTGGCGCATAAAACAAGGCGTCCATTAGACGTCTAATCCTCTCATGCGCTTCAAGTACAGGGCTTATTTTGATTTGCACGCCGTCAATGGCCATCAATGGCGAGAGCTGATCCTGGAGAGAACTGCAAAAGCCAACTCTTCAGCTTCAATTGGGGCATAATCTGATACTAGTTATTGATAACGGTCGACACGATAGCTGGTTAACGCCAAGGGCTGATCGAGACACAATTTTGATGAATTGATAAGCGACCTAATCTAACTGTAAGACTTGAGCAATGTTGAGCATACCAGCACAGAGCCTGTGCTCTACCCAAACCAAAGTTACACTGCCTTCGACCCTTATCCCTTCGGCGGATTAATATTATGGGGGGCATCGAGCCTCGACAATGAACCCATCGACGACTCATCCAAACCGGATGCTAGACTTGGGACATGCGCAAGCTCGGTATACTTCCCTTCAAGGAGCATCTTCCATGCCACCTTGAAGGTAGGGTTCGTCGGGTATTCTGCTTCCACAGGCACGGAGGAAGGGATAGAGGATCGGATAATTGGTGCAATGGCTTTAAACACGGGAAGGGTCATGTCAAAAACGGTGTTGGTTGACGATGTTGACAAGCTAGAGTGGTTTGCAACCCGTTAGGACTCGTCGAAAGGGCTTTCATGGATGAAAAACCTACATGGTACGGAGGAACCAGCGGTAGAGCTGTACTCGTACAGACGTTTGGGCAATTATCTCTGGTCGGTGTAGGAACTGTCCTGTAGCATCGGCTAATGCATTTGAGTAAGTTCTTCGAAGTTCTTCCCAATCATCGTTCCCACTAATGTGATCATGTCCCAAAAGGTCGTGGACGTCCCCAAGTCCTTCTAGGCGTGCCGTTGGTGTTCGCATGGCAGGGTGATTGGTTGTTTGGGAGAAAATCACGATAGCAGTAGCAAAGTCGGATTCTCTATCGCTCCGAGATAGGAACATCGTTGCAATATGAAGGAACAGAATTTGAACCTCGTCCGAAAAGCGAGAGTAGTACCTGAATGGACAATACAACATTGGCCTTCGTGGAAGGTGTATTGAAGCTCTCATTACACGGACATAGAGCTCAACACGATGTTGCAAGAGATCACGAGTTGCGTCTGAGCCATAGCCAGTCGCGGAAAGTAAATGGTCCAAGGCTCGAATGCAGAGATAGTCGCTGACGGCAGGAACGCCTTCCCCTCCTAGTTTGTTTCTAAAATCTACGGATAGAGGAGTGACGCGCTCACATGACAAGAGCATGGCCTCCTTTTCATTGTCCCCCATCAACTGGAAACACCTGTACAAGTGGGTAATATAATTCAGATCCCGAGAGAAGGAGTTGATGATCCAAGATAATGCGTGTGCAATATCCTCTCGAACGACGGTATGACCAACAAGACCACCAGGCAGCGATCTGTTCAGCTGAAGGTCCCGTCGCTGGCGCCAGCATTGATCGTAAGTTCGCCAATCAGGTGCTGCAAACAACTTGCGTATGAGTGAACGGCGTTCGCGTATTTCATAGCGGAAAAGGGATTTGATATTCAAAAATTCGGTGAACTGGAAAATGAGGACGGAGATGAAGGAAGATAGGCGGTGAAACATCCAGGATTGTGGAGATTTGAAGGGGCATTGGGGAACGCGTAGATTAAGTTTTCGAGTGAATGTGTATTGAAGTACTGGTAGGGCCGTTGTCGTTACGAGGAAAATGGCGAGAAGCCCAATCGGGATGGTCACGACGATAGCGACAACTCGATGGAGCGACCACAACAGGTCCAGAATGCCACAGAAAAAGAGAAACACGGCGGTTTGAAGAAGTAAGGGGAGAAGACCAATTATCTCGGGGACACGCCAAGCAAGAAGGCCTTGGTAGCACATTTGCCGGAGCCCAAGCGCGTCCTCTGCGGCTGACGTGCTGTCGCTTCTTTGGTACTCGCGCAGCCATTGCATGGACAACACCCCAACGATCACAGTTGAAAGACTCAGCACAAGACTGAGAAGTAAGAAAATGTTGATGCGAATGGCGGAAGACTCGGGTTTGAAGTTTGATAGTATCGCTGTTTGGTTTCCGGCTGCTATTACAGCAGCCAAGGTCATTGTAGGGTCTGGCTGAAGCATCTTGAAGCCTTCCACCGCAAAAGCTGTCACAGCAGCTGAGAAAAGACCTGCCTGACGGCTGCCTAGTGAGAAGCTGACGGGAGAATAGCAAAGGGAGCACGCACGAAAATGAGTAGTTTATCCATCTCGTCCCTCCATCTCTCGCACATCTCCTTATCGTGACGACGAACAGGTTCATAACATTCTTCCCAAGGGTTAGCCTCTGGAATAACTGGATATCGAAACCGGCCACCTGATACCCACTACGGAGACAAATGTCAGTTTCGAGAGATTGTACATTGACAAGGCATCACTCGCAGATGGTTCGAGCTCTTCCGGGGAGAAGTCGCTGGCAAGGGAGTGATTTCTCGTAGGGTTCAACATGTATGAGGGAGATAAAGGGGGGTGGGAAACTCACTGTACACAGGGTACGCTGAATGCAGCCTCAACATACAAACAGACACCCGCTCTGTGTTGGCATTCGCATAGGTGACTCGTCGACCTTCACAATGGCAGGAAAAAGAACCGCTGGTGGGCCTCGAACCCACAACCTTGACTTATGTGGAGTTCGAGCACTTTTCGATCCCCGTCACCTCAAAAATCGCCAAAAGATCCCAACGTCGTCCCTCTGCCTCTTGCGAACATGAGCTTAGGAAAGCAACGCACTAGGTTGTGCTACGGCGGCAATTAATCTCACCGCTCGCCAGTGTAAGTGGGAGTTAAGCGAGCACAGTGATGCCAGTGGCCAAGACTTACCTCAGGAACCTGAACTACGAGACATCTCCAACTTGAATCGCGATCAGCCTCTAACATGTCGTTCGCAATGGACCAGCTGGCCTCGCCAACCAACCAACGTCAACCTGTCCTCTGATATATCAAACTCGAACTTAGAGACAATCTGTCCTGGGGATTGACGCAAGTGGAGCCTATCAGGACATCAATCTTGTTGAATCCAAAGCGCAGTTCGGATATGCTCAGGAGGAACCTTCATCCTCTCTAGCGGCTAGTTGAATTCCCATTTCCGTCAACCACCTCTCTGTTCAGATTGGTACCTCGCCTTCGTCACTGGCAATTCTGATCATCATGTTTCTGTTTCTCCACCACCGAGAGCCTATCGACCTAGTACTATTGCCAACTGTTGCGTTGATGAGAATGTTTGCCTCTTCTTCCATCACATCAGATTTCATTCTTCCAAGTGTCAGGAGCACTCGATCTCCTACGTATCGCAGCAGTTG
Organism: Leucoagaricus sp. SymC.cos; assembly: GCA_001563735.1. Taxonomy (NCBI): domain Eukaryota; kingdom Fungi; phylum Basidiomycota; class Agaricomycetes; order Agaricales; family Agaricaceae; genus Leucoagaricus; species Leucoagaricus sp. SymC.cos. Next base: position 134,316 of record KQ961955.1, on the reverse strand, counting down.
GCACCAACGATCACCCCATCAACATAGCCAGTACAACTTCTCCACTCTTCCACCTCATCCTGGGAGAGAAGACGATGCACGAGTAAGTGTATACTTAAGAACGTCCTCTACCTGTTATTCTGTTGTAACGGTAAGAGGACCAGGAGGTCGTCAAAACTCACCAAACCCTGTGCCTCCCGCCTTCTCCATCTCCTTCACAGCCATGAAGTGGCCCAAATTTGGGTGCTGTGCACTGAGATTTACCACCACTGACTCTCATTGCCATCATAGTCCCTCGTCAAACGTATTCCCTATTGCAAGCACTCATAAACAAGAGCTGCATGCCCTATCTTCGATCATGGTGAATTGATGCTCCAGTTGTCAAAGCCATAATCTTTCACCGACATTTTTAACACCGTTTTGTAATCAGATGATCAGATTGATGACTAGAAACTGAGATGAAATTGTCTTCAAGGCGACACTTTCCATCGTTTGCTGTCGAACACGATATTGATATCACGATAATCGACTCACTGGCAATATTTAAATCCAAATGTACGTTGGTATATATCTTCACTCTCCTTCACTGACACTAGCAATTTTATTGGAATGTTTCTTCCCTCTTCAGGAGAAGATGCTTTTCAATGGCAAGCATTGTTAATGCTTCTTTTTCCCCCAGAACCCACTCATACTGCACCGGAGGCTCCTCCTGCCTTGAGGTAAGAAATGGATTTTACATTTACTCCGCATAACCTGACCCTCCTTTTTTCGGTACAAGAAGGGTTAGTAAGGTCCTAGCAAAACGAGGTCACAATCCTTTCGCAAACCTCCCAATTCCTTCTGGCCTTATGGTAGCGATCATCGTATACATAGGTGTGCTTGTTGTCCTATTCGTTTTTCGGATTATTTGCCTTTGGATCGTACACCGAACACAACGGCGTAGATATCTTCTTCCGCCATCGCTCACGTCGATCATGTCGGACCCTCGTGAAAGCGTGAGGAACGATGACGACCCCGATGAAATTCCTCAGCCTTGTCCGCGAAGTCTTGTGCCCTACTTATCCGCAATGAACCCTCGGCGTTCATCCTTACAACGACCAGAAGGGATCTTTGAGTTATCAAATGAAGTTCAAACCGATGCTCTGACGTTATCTAGTTCAGCCATTACCGGGACGACTGTTAGGCGTCCAAGCATCCAGATACTATCTCGCCCTTCGGTGGCGAGGGCATCCGTCGTCCTATCTCCTACTCCTTTGCCCTTGTCCTCTGATGTAACCACTCAAACCTGTGACCGCCGCGACCAGGTCATAGTTGACTCGCAGCCAACTTCAAGAATAGACTCGCCCGCGGCATCATCACCATCTGATACAATCAGATGGTCTTGGCAACCAACCGAGTTAGACCTGTTCTCTGATGGAGCAATCTTACATCCAGAGATGATCAGCCCTCAAAGCTCACGCAGACCAGAGCCCCTCAGGGCATCACTCATGTCCAGTCGAAGGTTCAGTCTGGACGCGTTCAGCATGATCAGTGAACGTTCGCCCTCCCTGGCTGAATTTCCACTTCCTCCCCTACAGTCTCTGACCCCTTTGTTCAGAGCTCGCTCATCTCCCTCACACATTCGAAGTGAAATCGTTCCAAATCATCTTACTCCCATTCCCCTACCGCCAATTGCACACCAGCCCAGCACCGGCGACTTTCATGCGGACAGAGTCATTCATCTCTCCTCTCCTTCCATCACATCAGATTTTACTCCCCAAAGCACCACAAGTACGCGACCCCCTACATACCATGGCAGCTGGCATCAACTATCACCAAGTCAGAACAGTCAGTACAGCTTTGCTACTCTTCCACCATATCCTGGAAGAGAGGACGATGATCGAGCAAGTACTCATTCGAGGGCTCCTTCGAATCGTTCTTCGATTGCAATACTGGGGAATCCAAGACGCCGCCGAACTTTACCACCCATCCCCGTTCCTCCACTTCCGTCACCTTTCCCATCGAAAGCATGAAAAGGTCCAAAACTGAGCACTAATCATTGATTTCTTCCCACCAAATTCCATCGTTATCTCGTCAAATTTACTCATCAGGACCTATGCTCATAAATATCAACTACATTACCCTGCTTCGGACGTCTCGGAAAGCCAAAATTGTGACTGTCCCCATTGTCAAAATGCTTCGTTGTAATCTGCTATCCCACCCAGAGACTAGATGCATGAAGAGAAGCGCATGAGCTGAGGCGGAATTGATCACTGAGGCCACATTTTCAACCCGACAGTATCTTCTTTTGCCAACACGAGCCACTGATACCACCAATCACCCAAAATACCGGTTTTCCCTTTCTTCTGCTTTCCACTACCAGCATTCGGGATACCATCATCCTATAGGGAAGTCGTAAGCTGGCAAGCTTTGTCGATCCTTTCCTTGTTCTCAAATCCCTCTTACTCTGCTTCAATTTTTCCTCTTTCACCCAGGTGAGAGATCTGAAGGTGTACATTTCCTCAGAGAAACCTGACATTCCTTTTCTTGGAACTGGAGAAGTCAAAACAGTCCTCTTGAAAAAAAGCAACAGCACATCTAGGAATTTCAACGTTGGGACGATCGTCGGGCTTACAATAGGGCTGGCCGTCTACATTTGTGTTGTTATTGCTTTTCGGTTTTCAGGCTGTTGGGTGTAGACTGGCTGGGTTTTCGAGGCGAGTTCTACTTGGATGCAATAGCATTCTATCCCAGTTCAAGCCAATAAACGACCGTGATGAAGGAAGGAACAGGATAGAAGAGGCGGGACAGGATTGCTTACCAGGACCACTTCAACAACACCTGCCTCCGATACTTCTTCGGCAAACCTCTCCTCGGGCAGAAACTAGAGCGCCTCACACATCACCCACCGTCCCGTCTATTGCACCCAAGTTGACTCAGACTCATACAATGCCAGACACGATCAGATGTCCTTGGCAACCAAACGAGTTAGACCTGTTGTCCAACGGATCAATCTCAGATCCAGATACGACCGGCATCCGAACTATGCGCAGATCAAAGGCCATCAGGACGTCAATGATGCCCAATCGAAGGCTCAGCTTGGATTATTACAGTATGACGAGCGAGCATCCGCTCCCCCGGGTTGAATTTCCACTTTTTCGCACACGGCCCTTCTCTCCTTAATTTGGAGACCATTCATCTCCCCCTCGTATCTTGAATGGATCCGGTGATTCAATTGATCGTTTACCGATCGATCCTCTGCCGAGTGCCTACCACAGCACCGGCGGTGGAAACGTTCATGTATTGTCTCCAAATGGATCAAATTCTACTCCCCTGAGTGCCACCGTAAGCATTCGACCTCCAATATATTACGACAGTTGGCATCAGTCATCTCCCAATCAGCAAAGTTAGTTCAGCTTTTCCACTCCTCCACCATATCGTGGCGGTTAGGAAGATGATCAAGTCAGCGTAAATTCGAGAACCTTTTCTAATCGTTCTTTCACCGGAACGTCGAGAAGCTCAAGACGTTGTCGAACTTTACCCCCTAACCCGTACTTCCTTTTCCGCCTCTTACTCCAAGCTCATGAACATATGCTGTACACGGTTTAATTTTCTTCCCAATCCAGTTGAGTCATGATACACGTTCCATTATATATCCATATCCGGACACCTTCTGTAGGAAATCCATGCCTAGGATCGTGTTATGTGTGTGATACAAAATACGAAAACCCAGATCCATAGAGACGATACAAAGAATATTAAAAATTCGACCTAGATTGAGATGAAAATACAAAATTCAATGGACCTCGCTAGAGTTCTCATCGAAGGAATCGGGAATAAAAGGAGCAAGGAGGTCTGTAAATGGCGTCTTCAGAGGAGTACCTTCCTTAACATCCGGGAATGTCCTTTTGTTGAATTTTGACTTGGCCTCCAGGACTGTTTTCCTCAGAATGGCATTAGAGCTAGACAGGGGTGAGCCCAGTTTTCTCGATAATTATTACGACCCGAACAAGTTTGGTATCAAACCTAGGTGCGTCCAGTTGACGTCACATGCAGGCGCCACCTCAATAACTCGGGGTCTTTTTGCAGCCTTACCAATGATGAATCGATGACCAGTGATAATGATAATCGCGAGGTCGTACGAGGTGATCACGCCATTGCCGGCAACAGTTGCCAGGACCAGTGTCAGGCAAAGAGTTGAAGTGTAATGGGGCTGTACAGTCGTCGTAATGGATTGTAGGGGGAGGGTTTCCGAAAAACCCCTCTAACTTCAGTTTTGGTCATATGCCGATTTTCCCATCTCTAACAAGAGGCATCACCTGTCCCTGACAGGTGAATGAGTAGGCTTCACTGTGCCGAAAAGAGGCTGAGAACTTCAGCTAGTCTCGGCGCAGGACGTCCACTTGTCCTTCCGCGTTTGCCCATCACTTCCAAACCGAGAGGGTTTACAGTAGCTGAACACCCAGGTGTAGTTGAGTGCCTGGCCGTGTAGTTTTTTGACCCTTTTCGGCTACACGACTCTCGAAATATTTGAAATTGACAGCCTGACTTCCCGAGCGCGCGTGCAGCTTCCCAAGCACCGGTAGCAGTTGTGTCACGCCCCATGCTTGCTAACCTGCGTTGCCCGGCATCACCATCTCCCGCTTAGCGAAGTCGGTTCAGGTTTTTCACTCCTCCACCATAGCCTGGCAACGAGGATGACGATCGAATTAGCGTTCGCTCAGAACTCCTTCAAATCGCTCTTCTACTGAAACGTTGAGAGGCTCAAGACGTTGTCAAGCTTCACCCCCTACGCCGTCCGTACCTTCTCTTCGTCTCTTCCTTCAAGCTCTTGAACATTCAATTCAGCACACATTCAAATTGTCCTTTTCTCTCCTATTCAGTCGGACCGTCATACATGTACCATTGCATATTTATACCCGGACATTCTGTGTAGAAAAAGCCATGCCTAAGATCGTGTCACGTGTGTAATTTCAAAAATGAGAAACTAAGTCCGTAAGGATGATAAAGAGTATGTCAAAACCAAGCATAGAATGAGATAAAGATGCAGGCTCAATGGGCCTCGCTAGAATCTTCATCCGAAGAACCGCTGCGAGGAATGAAAGGAGCAAGGAGATCCGTAAATGGCGTCTTTGAAGGTGTGCCTTCTTCCACGTCCGGGAAAGTTCTCTTGTTCAGTTTCGATTCGGCATCCAAGACTGTTTTTCTCAGAATGGCGTTGAGCCTAGTCAGCAGTCAGCCTTGTTCGGTGAATGGGCACATCGCCTCGAACTTACTCCTTCGAGTTCGTCATAGTACCCAGATGTGCTCCATTAATGTCATACACCGGCGCCACATCAGCTGACTTGAGTTGTTCTGATAACTCATTAGCGAGCTCAAGGGGATACGCGATGTCATCCTTGAAATGAATTATGGTTATTGGGCACCAAATCTAGAAACGCAAGTCAGAAGCGCTGCATAGAGCGATACATCATTAAAACGCACCTTAAGTAAAAGTTCCTGAGGAATCGGCTGCCTGTCTAAATGCCAGCCTACACTGATCCTGTACGCCTCTTGGATGTTCGCCCTTGAGCCTGACAAGGTTCGCATCGCCCTGGACACAGCGAGCCCAATGATGCTAATAATCATAGCTATAGTCAGAAAAGATATCCAATATACATTGTAAATGCGATGGGACATACCTATCTATTAGGTTTGAACTCTGGTTGTTGAAGAGAAGTTGTGCAGCGCCAAATATCACATCTTGTAGTACAGTTTCATCGACGCCCACCAAAACTTCGTCCGGGCCTTCTCCCTCAAATGTATGAGCCGCTTCCCAAAGCTCAAAAACTTCGAGGCGTCCACTTGCAACAGACTCGTCCTTCAAGTAGAGAAAAAGCAAGCAAGGGTTGAGTTCGTCATCGATGATCATCCCACCTGACAGAGTGAAATACCTCAGTTGGTGTAATAGGCGCCGCTAAAGTCATGGAAAGAATTCTTTCCGGGTGCCGCGACGCTAGTTCGAGGGCAACGGCTGTACCCATTGATATTGCAAACACGTGAACGAGAGGTAGGACTAATGCTTCCTGTGCGGTTTGTTGAGCGCTCATCTAATCCTGGGCATCACAAGACACGAGGTATACCATCACATTCCAAATGTCATCCGCCGACTCTCGAGGCGTATAAGGAGCGTCTCCCACCTTTCCTCGTGTCTCGCCATAGCCCCTCATCTGTATCGATACGAGGTTGAACTGGCGCAGGCGTGGGTCTGAGAACTGGGCTGGTTGTGTCAATCATTAGTTGTATGGTATGGATAAAACAATCTCGCCACTCACGTTCAAAAATTTCATCCGCGGTCCAGGAGGAATGGATGAACAATATCGTTGGCAGCTGTGGGTCAAGGGCATTCGCTAAGTGGTTCGTCGGCGTCGAGATGTCGTAGTGGAAATCACAGGGGCCGCTGTTGGTGTCGACCGTAACAAATGGCATCGTCGCTAGATATGAGTGGTAAAAGAGAGATTGAAAGGTTGTGGGAGTAGTGTCCCAATATTAACCCTCAAATTTATATGGCATTCCGGACAGAACGGCGGCATAAGGGAGAGGAAATTTGGGGACCATTTCAGTTGCAATCACGAGAACGATTGAAGCCGCGAGAGTGAATTCGGGATTCCAAAAGGAAGGAACGCTAACCATTCCAGGTTTCTAATAGAAATCGGTGCCGAACCATTTCGCGGGAGGCAAAGAGAAATGTGAGTATAGATAGCCCCCACGATGATCTACCCGCTCGCGATTGGAGTTCATATACAAAAGATAGTTGATTCTGAAATTGGAAAGCTTCTGCGTCGTCATATCATTCTGGTATGACTGGGACTCCCCTTACCGGTTTCCTACACATCCACACGTTTCGGCAAAGAAAGGACAACACAAGAACGGCATTCCGTACCCCGCATCTCTCCGGTGGAGGCAATTGAATGCCCCGGTTAGTTTCTTGTCACTTTTCGGCTACATGAACTTTGACTTCCTGAGCGCTCGCGTGGCTTTCCCAGCAGTTCCCGAAGAGATTGATGGTCAATATTTGGTTGATCTACCCATACCAAATACAATACAGGCTAAGTACTCAATCAACGTCAAAACACACACATTCCCCAATGACGATCCCCGGGTCATAATTTGCAATTGTATGCAAAGATCTCTCATTACTCCGCTGCCAAGTCGTCCTAATCGTTTCCACTGGAATTCTCAGTTACAAGCTCGAGCGCCCTAGATACTACGTGTAACCGGAATGAAGAATGGAACGACTCGCAGTTGCGTACGTGTCTCTTTTGTAGGATACGAGATTGCCTGTGCGTGAAGCTCACAGGAGAGAGCAGCATGATATCCGATTTCTTTCACCCTGATGTAGGAGGTGTCGAGAACCACGTCTATATGCTCAGCGTAGAGCTGATACGGAAGGGGCATAAGGTAAGTCGGGTCGTTTTTGGCCTGAGTTCGTTTCTCATACGAAGTTCAAAGGTTATTGTGATCACACACGGCCATAAACCCGACCGTGTTGGCATTCGCTGGCTTCTCCCTTCCCTCAAAGTCTACTATATACCCTTTATACCCATTGCATCATCAGCAACGCTTCCAAATTTCTTCACTTCTTTGCCATACCTACGGACGATACTCCTCCGCGAACACATTCAATTAGTCCACGCACATGCGAGCCTATCATCCATTGGTCACGAAGGCATCTTGCACTCGCATCTCATGGGCATCCGCACAGTATTCACCGACCACAGCCTCTTCGGCTTCGAAGATGCAGCAAGTATCCTGACCAATAAGCTTCTCGTGGCAACTCTCAAGAACGTGGACGCAGTCATTTGTGTTTCTCATACAGGGTATGGCTACAAGCCCGATTTGATGTATTCCTTATCATTCAATAACTACTTGTATAGACGAGAAAATACAGTTCTACGTGGCCAGCTGTTCGAGAAAGAAAAAGATGATCCTACCAAACTATCAGTCCGGCGTGACGTCTACGTGATACCAAACGCTATCATTGCCGAACAATTCAAACCACGTCCCTCCAAACCGAGCGAAATGAGTGCGTTCTTTTCCACGTGCCAAGACACTTGGTTCTAAAGAGTTGACGCACCTATAGTCACCATTGTGGTCCTTTCAAGACTCGCCTACCGAAAAGGCATCGACCTTCTCGTCGCAACCGCTCCTCAAATTTGCGCCACTTTCCCAAACGTGCGTTTTGTCATTGGTGAGCTCCAACCCCTCGTTTCATCAGGGACTTGCGCATGACCTTATGCGGTAGGAGGCGATGGTCCCAAACTGATTGATCTTCTGCAAATGCGGGAGAAGCACCTCTTGCAGGATCGTATTGAACTGTTGGGCGCGGTTCGACACAACGACGTTCTTTCGGTAAACCCTAGTTTCAAGCCTCGTGGTCCTAGATTGTTAATGAAAGCCTCTTGATTTGTAGGTCTTGTCCCGTGGATCCATTTTTATGAACACATCCTTGACAGAGTCCTTTGGAATTGCCATCCTAGAAGCAGCCTGTGCAGGGCTATACGTTGTTTCAACCAGAGTTGGAGGAGTGCCAGAAATATTGCCACAAGATTTAATCAGTTTCGCCGAGCCAGAGGCAGATGGTACGTCAAAGAACCAGTGGAGCCATTCATCATCACAACTTGATGGATGATTTTGCAAGAGTACTAATGAGTTGGCTTCCTCGACAGACGTTTTCCGTGCTATCTCCGAAGCCATCACAATTGTCGCAGCAGGAAAACATGATCCAATAAAGGCCCATGAACGCGTGAGAACTTTCTATGGTTGGCGTCAAGTCGCCGCGAGGACGGAAAAAGTCTATAACGCGGTTATGCATTCGCATCAAATGGAGCTCATGGAGCGCATAGAGAGGTATGTCGGTCATAAAATCTGATTGTCGAACGTGAATGAATGCTCAAGTGGACTTCTCGCAACGAAATTTCAGGACAATGGATCTGGGACCTTTCGCAGGACCAATATACACGATCATCTTGCTGGTCGACTGCATATTCTTCCTGGTATTAGAGTGGTTTTATCCAAGGGAGGATCTGGATTTCGTAGAGCACCACTGGGACGACGATGTTCTTGTAAAGTCCAAACCTGTATCAAGTAGGAGAGGCATCAATGCATAGAATGTAGTGGTGGTTGGAATGATGTCCGTCGTCATCGCAGTGGGCTCAAGATCCTGAATGTAAAAGGAGTCGTCACGTCACGAGTAAATGGTCGCTGAGGATGATGGTGCGGGCACAACGAGTGGAGCTGATTCGAGGGAAGAGGATTGATAGATTATAGTTATACACATGAAAGACGAAGGAGACCTGAGGTCGAGTAATCCACAACCCCACGAGATGTTGCTATACACTAGGAAGATGGGGAGGAGGAAACACAGGACAAGATCCGGGAAAGGATCAGGGGTAGGAGTGAGTTGAATACAGGAACGAGAGACTGAAGTGGACGGTTGGACATAATGGACAGAAAGAAATATAGGAGAAGATGGAAGGCAACTCGCAACTTCTATGCAGGCCCTCCACCACGTCGAGCACGTCGACGTTTGCGTCTCCTTGATCCGGCATCGAGGTCACCATCATCCATATCGGCTGATGCTTTTGGGAAATGGTCTCCGACCATATCCTCTCGGTCCCGTTTGTTACCAACCTGAACGCGATCTCGTAGCGACGGCGGTGGCGGCGGGACATCGTTGCCTCCATGAGAAATACGCGAGAGCAGTGATCCTCCTCTCGGAATCGGAGGTCTGTCGACGGACTCTAACCGCTGCTCAAACGTCTTTGGATTAGGAGGCAAATGTGCTTGATTATCCTGACGTATGTCCATACGCCCCTGGGCACGAGCCCCAAAGGTATCAGGCTCACCGTTATATCCGTTATCTTGACGACTTCCTTGATGTTGCTTGCGGCCAGTTCGTAGTTCGGGATTCATGGGAAGGGGATGATGACCTGATATTCGCTCATTGAGCATCCTCGGCCGCTCATTCTGTGGACTATTATCAACAGAAAGACCTGACAAGCTAGTCGGATCCCATGTCTGTCGGCCACCAACACCGCGATCTATGCCATCCTGCGGCAAATTCGGGGCACGACGCGCTTCGGGTGAGTAGGACGCTGGATCTCGACGACTATTCAATCTAGGCGGCATCACGTTGGTGGGTGGAGGTCGAGCATGTCCCTCGAATTCAGCGTTTTGACGTCTGTAGCGTTCGTTGACCGGTTCTGGCGCATTGTACGGAGCGGGCACCACAAGTACCTGCCTGTGGGGTGGCGGATCGACATCCATCCTCGTCGCCTGGGATGGAAGCTCATGATAACCATCAGCTCCACGATAATCCGCAGTCCGTGTAGGAGGTTCTTGGAAATTCGAGGTCGGGGGAGGATCCCACTGTGGAGAGGTGTACGATGCCTCCTGAGATACTGGCGGTGGCGTCACATCCCGAGCAGAGTTATTGGAGAACCTGCCACGCGATGACGTGTCGTAATCGGGTGACCAAGTTTTCTGCTGGGGTGGAGTCGGGTCGAGTGGTGATAGCTCTTGGTCAAAGCGGGACTGGAGGAACGGCAACATGTAGCAGCACTTCATATGAAGAAAAGGTAAAAACGTACGTTTCTATGACCTCCAAAGCGTCCTTGACCCTGTTGTCTAGTATTATTCTCTTGTTGAACTGAAAGTGGTGTTACATTCCGTGGTGCAGGCTGAGAGACATTAGATCAGGCAACAAGGAGATGTAATACACGACGACTTCGGTCATCCATGGGCGCCTGTCGGTAAGGGACTTCGCGAGGAACCTGCAACTCCACTCAGTATGACTGCACCTTCTGGAAAGGTAAACCATTGACATACTTTAGCATAACCAGACCGAGGTTCAGGAACCGGCTCTTGTTGAGGATAGGACCTGGCATATTCTGAATCATGATTTCTCGACTGGCGAGGGACATCGTTCGGAGGATACGGCGCTCCATAATGCTCGTGGTTTGCACTCGGATAGTCAGTGACAACAGACTCGATGGCAGCAAAACTTCTTCGAGTGCCGATCGGTATGCTGTTTGAACTCGATACTGGCGCCGGTCCTCCACGAGGTCCACGAGCAGGTTTCTTTTCTAATTAGTACAAAAATGAAAATAAATAAACGAGGAAATATTCACTTGGCGTTCAGGAGGAGCATGTGTCCTGTCATCTCTCCTTTCCTCTTTCCTTTCTTGCCAAGATAAAGATGCCGGAGGACCCGGACGTGCGCCAGTTTCTCGTCGGGAGTCGGATGTAGACAAATGAGGAGGCGAAGGTCGGTCGTGATACCTGCTAGGATGAGTCGGAATAGAACTCGAAGGTGCAGTTGGACTGAATGCGGGAGAGGTCGGGCGCGTATCAACCTGCATCGCACGTGGTTTTGAGGGGGGATCTCGTTCACGCTCTGGATACATCGGGCGATTATTAGTAGCGGAAGGAGGGTCCATAACCATATCATCGTAATTCCTCCTCCCTGTATCGTCCTGATCATTCATGCGCTGTCCCCCTTTTTGCCTTTCCCTATTTGGGCCGTGCTCGACGTGTACATCGCGTGGCCCAGACAGAGATGGGTTGTACCCAGTATCGCGGGGCTCATCCCACCCGGAGTAAGTCCGATGGGCAAGATGCGGCGGTGGGGGCAGATCAACTGCCTTTTCTCGACCCTGGACTGTAAATGGAGGCGACCGAATGGTGTTTCTGTGGCGCTGGTTGGGTGCATCGCTATGTGCCGGTTTTGACTTTCCAATACCCCTGAACTCCGCATCTTGAGGAGGCAACGGTTGTCGTTTGCGCGCTGGTGTATGTTTGTCATATGGTCACGATGTGTAAGAATATCTAAACTTACATGGAGCTGATCCGGAGTTTTCAGACCTGACCGGTGAATCTCTGTCTCTATCACCATTGGATGGCGCTGCCAAAAAGCGTTCCGGCTCCTGGGTTTGAACGGGAGAACGGCGATAGGGTGGCGGCTCATACCGAGGAGGTGTGTCGACGAAGTCTCGGTCGTGTTCCATGCGCCTCTCATGCCTTCGATCACTTGCACGGGTCGACTCGTCAGGACGATCGACGTGCGTCGTCACAGGTTTCACGGGAAGACCATTCGCTCTCTCAGGTGCGATAGTGGTAGGTCCAGGTCCAAAACGTGAGGGACGATCTCTGCGGCTGGTGGGAGGTGGAGGTGCCGGATCAATTGCCGGGCCTGGACTTCGAGCGAGCGAGCTCGAAATTTCTCGTCTCGGTTGGGTCTTGGTTTGGTAAATGACGACTGGCTCTTCTTGGGGTGGCGGTGTGATAGGTCCTGTTAAACAAGAGAAAACAGGTTCAGGCTTAAAACCGAAATACGAGAGAGAGATGAAGCGGAAGGATGAGTGAATCCAGGATACAGAGACCTTGCATGGGAGAAGACAGCGTGAAGCACGCCAACAAGGAAGGTACGGGTAACGCGGAGCATGCCAGAATGCATTGATCCCACATCGCCTTGGGATATTGCGACATAAATCTTGATGTCGCATATACGAGACGGAGAGGCAAGACAAGGGGGTGATAACGTACTTGTGGAAATAGTATTGCTTCGGGGTTGTTCAGGTGTTAATGGACGTTCCCTTTCACGGTTGTGGCCCCTGCCACTAGGCTCTCTTTGGAGGAGAACCCGTACCGCCTCTTCAGGTCGAGGTTCTGGAACTCGAACATCTGTAGGATGGTTCTGGGCACGATTCTGCTGTCGCCGAGCACTTTTTGACATGTGGTTAGAAGTAGAAGACGATGAAGGAGCCCAGTGGCGATCTTCGTCTCTGGGTGCGTCTGTAGTAGAGGACTCTCTTTGGGGTGCGTTTGATTTATTGCCGCGACCTCGTGCTGAGCGCTGGCTACCCCGAGCGCGGAAATCTCGTCCATGTGGAGAGGGTGTCCTTGAACGATCACGTCCTCTCGTAGGGGACCGCCCAGCTGTATTTGAGTGGTGGCGAGTGTGACGAGAGTCGGTCGCATTTGAGCTTTCGTGTCGCCTTCCTGATCCTGACGAGTGTCTTCCCTGGTCAGGACGATAATGACGGTCCCCGTGAGAGAGGGGAACAGGTGCCTCAGCAGTATTCGAACTAGAAGATGTTGTCTATGCCGAAAAAGACTTCAGTAAAAAAAAGTGCGCAAGGCCTGAGTTGAAAACCCACAGGACGTTGCCATGTCGCGACATCATTTCGAAGGTCATAGTAATAGTAAGTGTTTGGTTTGTCGCGGGAGAAGCGCACTTCCCAATGCGAGGGAAGAAGACCTTGGTCATCGTAACGACCTCCATCCCGTACTTCATGACCAATGATATCGCCTTTTTGAGGTCTTAGAGCCATCGCTGTAGCTTCAACAATCATCGGGTCGGAGGGAGGTACATAGGGAATGTTGGATGTCATAGGTTTTGCAGGAAGCGCATGGGTCAATCGAGTAGGGAACGCGATCTTGTGGGTGTTTGGGGTTGTCCCAGTTGGTGTTGACTTTGAAGGCTCGGGTGCGGACGCTGCAGATTGCCGATCTGGGGTTTTTGTCGGTGGGTCATCGGCCGAGGGGGCCACCGACAAGACTCGAGAGGGTGCTGCAGATGCGTTTTGAGCAGACAAGACGTCTGTTGACCCATTTTGTGTGGCCAGGGCGGTATCTTCTGGCGTATCTCGCTCGTCTTCGTCACCTAAAGAGACCACATCATCTAGTCAAAAGTGGTCAAACATTGATTTTCAGCAGTAGGAAGTACTCGAGCATACCTTCATTCCCCCAGTCCAGGACTTCGTTATCTTCTTCTGCCATTGTGTAGCGGGCGTATGAGCGGTGCTGTAGAGAAGTCCGTGGCAATGCTGTTAAGGTACTTGGAGCTCCGCTCGGACATTTGTAACTCCGATTTGACCAGCCAACTCTGGAAACGTCATGAGGTCACAAAACATACATAAAGTCTTCCTTACTTTCATTTTCTGCGCTGGCTTTGCTCAGACGGATACGGGCACCCGATGCGATGATTCTGCCCACAAATGCAACCTACTCGCCCGAAGACAGCGGTCTGTCGAGTCGCTCAGCGGGAGGGTTTCATATACCTGTTATATTCAAGAGGCTTCTCCGGTTCCAGCAAATGGCAAGTGGAAATTTATTTTTCGTGTTAGTGGCGTAGGCTCATGCTCGTCCCAGGATTTTGAATTAGCCGCATGGCAACTCACATATCTTTGTCTAGCTCCCCGGCGAGTGTGAGTTGACTTGTTAAACGAAACTCGGTGAACCCACTGAATTCCCGGTAAAGATACCGCAATGTCTATTTCCACAAACGTGCGCATTATTCAACTCACGATCACGCAAGAAGAGACTAACATGCCTTGCACAGAAACGAAGAATACTTGGGCAAGAGATGACCCAGCCATTCTCGTCCTTATTGCTGCATGTCTTTCCGGTGAGCGTGTATTTCTGTCATCAGTTGTCAGGGCTAATACGGACTGCTTAAGTTGCTGCCATTGCATGGAGTATTGTATACAAACTCGGGCTATGGGGTACTCTTAATCTCGTATTATTCATGATCCTAAGGGACTTTTTATTGTCCGGGATCGTTGTCGCCACGATTCTCTGGTGAGCTACAGCCCCTGTTGTGAATATTCAGTTAACTGATTGTGTTACGCAGGTTTATCTCGAACCGCCTACTTTTGTCACCGCCATCGCATTCAACGCCTGCTGATTCGTTTGTGGAATGGGCCTACGTATTTGATGTTCATACAAACGCATTCTTTCCTTTATACCTCACACTTTATCTCGCCCAACTGTTCCTGCTTCCCGTCGTCCTCAAGGATAACTGGGTTTGCCTATGGGTTGGCAATACCCTGTATCTCGCTGCGTAAGTACATTTGATACATAGTGCTCTGCACGCCCTGACTTTTCCCGACAGTTTTGCCCAATATACATATGGGATTTATCTCGGTCTCAGCGGTAAGCCGATTTAGCGCCGAAGTGATATTGATGCTTATGAGCCCACAGCACTGCCCTTCCTTGTACGGTCTGAGCTGCTCTTGACGCCGCTCCTGCCACTATTCACTGCATACATACTATCGCTGCTTGGGTTCAATGTAGCGAAACATGTACTTTTTGCGTACTTTGGGCAGTAGCATAATTGTAGAGTAATCGCGAATATATTGGCATATTTGTGCTACCGAACATCTGATCACCTGTCACGTTCTCCATTCACATTCCAAGTCTCTTTTTCTCCTCCATCCACGATCACTGGTGGTCCAAACACCGCGCCCATAGTCATCTAAATTCTCGACACAGCCCCAAGCATGAGCACTCATCTAGAGAGGGCCATCGAGCAGATCCAAGATAGCAGGAACACGCATATAGAAATCGACTGGACACAGCACACCCTCGAGGACGGGAATGTCGTCAGCACGCAAGAGCGGTGTGTCAAGGATGTGCGTTGGGCTACAACGACCTTTTATTTCTTCAGCACTGACCCCTGCCCATCACTCGTCAACGTATACAGGTTCAGGCGCCAGCCATGTTCAAACCCACGCCTGAACAGTTTTTTGCTAATCGCGGACAAGATCGCACAAGGCCAGACGTTGCGTTTCTGAAGAACCATTTCTACCGGGAAGGGCGGTTGACCGAGGAGCAAGCTTTGTGGATTATAGAACGGGGCACCGAGTTGTTGCAAAAAGAACCGAATGTTCTTCAAGTCGATGCACCCATCACTGGTGCGTATGTCAATCTCTCTCCATTGAGTGGCGAAGCTAAAGTGGCCTCTTTGTGCTGTGCCTATCAGTTTGTGGCGACATCCACGGCCAATATGTTAGTTCTCCGACGTCTCATCTCTCTTATCACAGCGAGCCTGATTTTTTTTATCTTAGTACGACCTGATGAAACTCTTCGAAGTCGGGGGCAGCCCTGCAGACACCCGATATCTCTTCCTGGGAGATTATGTCGACCGAGGTTACTTCAGCATAGAAGTGCGTATTATTTGCTGGGAACACTAGAACCAGACTGACCGACCTCTTGTGACACTCATACATCAGTGCGTTCTCTACCTTTGGTCCCTCAAAATCTGGTATCCTGATACACTGTTCCTCCTCCGCGGGAACCACGAGTGTCGACATTTAACCGACTACTTCACCTTCAAACTAGAGTGTGAGTATTGGCCAATTGGATTGACAAGAGATATGCTCATACTTTTCTAGGTAAACACAAGTACACCGAACGCGTATACGAAGCGTGTATGGAATCGTTCTGTGCGCTCCCGTTGGCAGCCATTATGAACAAGCAATTCCTCTGCATACATGGTGGTCTGTCTCCAGAGTTGAATACACTAGACGACATCCGTGCAGTGAGTGTCTGCACTCCTCACTCAATGCCAACTTCTCACGTTTCATAGATTGACCGCTTCCGTGAACCACCAACTCATGGTCTTATGTGTGACATTCTCTGGTCTGACCCTATAGAAGATTTCGGGTCGGAAAAAACCTCGGATAACTTCGTGCACAACCACGTACGAGGGTGCTCGTTCTTCTTCACGTAAGACGTCTCACCTACTCCTGCCTGCCCTTTTCTTACACGGTCTCCCTCCAGATATCAAGCTGCTTGTCAGTTCCTTGAACGAAATAACCTCCTCTCCATTATCCGTGCACACGAGGCACAGGATGCTGGGTACGTGTTTTATGATCTAACAACGCTTGTGACTAACAATAGCATCAGATATCGCATGTATCGCAAGACGAAAACAACAGGTTTCCCCTCCGTGATGACCATCTTCTCTGCACCCAACTACCTCGATGTTTATAATAACAAAGCCGCCGTTCTCAAATACGAAAGTAATGTGATGAATATTAGGCAGTTTAATTGCACGCCCCATCCGTATTGGTTGCCGAACTTTATGGACGTCTTTACCTGGTCCCTACCCTTTGTGGGTGAAAAGAGCACGTCGTTCCTTCGCTTTTGTATTATCGCCTAGTTGACACTTCAATTTGCAGTCACCGACATGCTTGTCGCCGTCCTCAACACCTGTACCAAGGAAGAGCTTGAAGAAAGCGACGATGAACTTGCCGTGGTACCGTCTCACGTCACACCAGAGGAATCAGCGGAGCGAAGGAAGGTTATCAAGAACAAGATCATGGCTGTCGGTCGTATGGCAAGAGTGTTTGCTTTACTTCGGTGTGTTTCCCTCTTCTATGCCTACCCTACTTGCAAGGGTTGACCAGGTATTCCCCCACACAGAGAGGAATCGGAGAAGGTTTCGGAGCTCAAGAGCGTTTCCGGATCAAACAGACTTCCATATGGCACCTTGGCGTCTGGCACGGAAGGTATTAGGGAGGCTATTCAAGGCTTTGACGATGCGTGAGTGTTCACTAATAACCAACATGAACACCGTTACTTACTTGATCATAGCCGTAAATCTGATATCGAAAATGAACGTCTCCCACCAGAGCTCTTTGATGCCGACTCGGAGGAAGCCAAAGTCCTCATGTCACAGCCAACGACACCTCAAGAAACAGGGGAAGAGAGTTACGGTGTCAACGCAAACGGCGTCAGCGCCGGTCTCGAAAGGGCTCAACTGCCCGGTAGCATCAACACCAACGTTCCATCACCGAGATCCCCGCCATTACCTTATTCACCTACAAGCCCGACTGCAGGTGGATTCAAGAGAGGTCATTCAAGAACTGCTAGTCTTGGAACAACTATGACTAGTCCTAGTACGAGGAGAAGAAGTTTGGAGAGTACGATGTCCCTTATCCAAGGAGTATGGGATGGACAGGAGAAGATACCTGAGGAGGATCAGGTTGATGGGTTGGCGAATCGGTTGGCGGGATCGAGTGTTGGTAATCTGGAAAGTGCCGGGTCTGTCGGTGGTGGTGGTGGTTCTGCAAATGGATCCCGTACGGCACGTTGAAGAATGATCATTCTTTGGGTTTGCGCTGTTTTTCCCTTAGGTTTAGTGTAGCGGTACCCATTCTCCGTTTTTCCTCATGTCACTGTGTCTCTTTTAAGTTTCTCCTCCCTCTCTGTCTTTCTCACTTCTTTTGGCCTCATTGGTGACGATCGTAGTACATACTATTTTTCTCAATTTCTGTTTTCTGAGTTGTCGTGTCGCTTCAGCAGGTATCATTACGATTAATGTGTCTCGTTTCACTGTTTGTTTAGGACAATTGGTAATGGTAGTGTTTTGCTACTGAAGGTGAAAGTAATACCGGCTTGCAGTCTAAGTCTTCCGTGATGAAACACCAACACAAGGTGTGGAGGATGATGGCCAGCTGTTGTGACTAGGCGCAGTCTATTTTAGACTTGCGACGAGCTTGCTTCGTTGACTGTCTTCCGGGTAAAGCCAGAGCTAGAGCGCAGTGGTCGAATATGATGTCCCAGCGACCCGGCAAAGTTAGAGAAGCATCAGAAGACGGCGGACTGCGGTAGAGAATACGCTGGTTGCGTAATAATTAGGCATGTCGGAGTCAACTTCAATACAAACAAGGTCATTGGCTTGTACAGTAATGCGCAGGCCGGAGGAGCGTAGGCGTCCGAGTCGATCAATTACTCAGATGCTACCAGTCCGCCGAAAAGTCTCAGGCCGCACTGGTGCACTGGTGAAATGCACAATAGGAGTCCTACGTTGCCCAGCACTGGTGGTTGCCTTCTTTCATTAATAATAGTATGAATGATCATGAGCAGTCACAGGAAGAGCCTGGCTACATTACCGAAGCCGGGAGAAAGTCAAGCCGATTTCAATTGAGCGCTTGCGTCCCTCCACCTCCTCGTTAACGACCGGATCTCAGGAGCCTTACGGAATACCAAGGATTCCACACAAACGAACTTCAAAATCGGCGCTAGTGATATTCAAATTGACAGCGAGTAAAGTTTAACGTGAAGGGCCCCAGGCATGCTGATGAGGGAGAGGGAGAAGGCACCTGAGAGTGTTTCCTATGATTGAATTCTGGGGTCTGAGAAAAATCACTAATAGAGGTTCTTTCTACCACGAGACTGACCGCAGTGGCCACGCCCCAAATAAATTGTTCGGTTTAGCGTCAGGCGACACCTGTGCAGCCGCGCTTCCGTATCTTTGGTCTTAAGAACTGATGGATGATGATCTAGAAACGGGGCCGTCATCGTGCCTAATAGTGTGAGCTTCTAGCGTTACATAAGTGGCATACCAAGCAAACAAACCAAAGTTAGTCAATGACTTAATGAGCCCTCAGAGATATTAAACGTTAGCAAAACGTGTTGTAGATGCAGCCGAATCGTCGGTGTGGGATTTAGAGAAAAACCTTGCTGCCGGGGGCAGCTGATATAGATACATCGATAGTAGACGATCGCTCTTTCGCATGTGCATATATAGAACACTGCAGCGCTCTGCTGGCTGTTCGTTATTCAAAGGAGAAACTCTGGCAAAAGCACCTCGTCGGGAATTTCTTTTCCCGGATGCAAATCACTAAGAATAGTGAGATAGTTAGCTGTCGCATGCTGAGAAGAGTATTGGCGTGGAGCACGATACAACTATGTGTCTGATAGAGGAAATTGAGCGATGTTCTGACGCAATCCTCACTGCATGTCTCTGAAGAGCATGATTTGGAACGAGATCTTGGGAGCTTCTGTACTTATCTTTGGAGTAAAGTCAGAAGTAAATGAAAGGCTATTGGATCGTAATGACGAACGTCTTATCTCTGAAGTGATAGTGAGCAGGGGCTATGCCATTCAGATATGATTTCAACCGACACTATTCCTGTAAACGGACACCAAAGCCGTAAAAAGTGTCCGATATCACAAATTTGCGCTTCTGTGCAGCCAACATACGTGTCAGAAGTGCTTCTGTTCGCTGCCAGCCATGTAGCTGGTGGACCTTGTAGCGAAACCTCTGAATGAAGGACAATTTGCTCGACATACGCTCGCTTTGAGATAGCCAACGCAGTCAATGGAGGTCTTTGGTGCCTCGTTTCCAGGGATTTGGAAGAACAGCACAATGCCTACAATGGAAAATCACATTCCGAGCACCCGAATGCCTACCTTCTACCAGTTTCCTTAAGGGTATGTGACCCTAGGACGGGAGTATTGCATCAGGACCGGGCGTCATACCATTGGCAAAAGGAAATTTAATTGGTGATGGTATTCCAGTGTTGCCGAGCCACAATTTTGTCTGGTGCTGTGCGTAAGGACACGGTCGGTTGACGACCATTATACAAAGAATGATTGCACCTTGGTAGTATTTAGGCATAATTCTCCCGCGAAGCAACCAACGAAGGAATTGACCTGGGTGTTTCAATAACCGGGAAATTCTTGTCCTTAGAAGCGCGATGATTTGGACTGACATTGCCTTCGGGTATATGCGAGCTCTCCATAAGTGTTTGCGTGTCTCCGGGTGGTTTGAATGGGAGATCGAGCTGTTATCGATTTGCTCACTAAACGACAATCAGAGCTGTGTGGGGAAAACACCCGTGTCTTTTTCCGGAGATGAATGGATGACTGCCGTTTCACAAGAACGCAGACAAGGAGTTCCTTGTGCTGTGGGACCAGGATATCAGCCCAGCCACCAGAAGGTCGCTTATGGTATTAATATATGCATGTTGCGGGAAAGTTTGTCGGTGCGATGTATTTATATCCGCGCACATTATTTTTATCAAATCAACACCTCGGGTCAAACTGGCTGGGTCCTCAGACGAGACATGGAATGAGTCCCAGAGAACCGTCAGAGTAGAGCGGGGACTGGAGTGGAAGAGATCTGGATCAAGTAACGTCACTGTCAGTTAATAAGATCAAAAGACATTTCGATGAATTGGTCTCGATCAAACAATTCCCACTGCACTCGGCCATTTCCGAGCACTGGCTCGCACCTACTCCTTTGAGGAGGTCAAGCTATCAGACGTTCACCGCCATTCGCTGGGCGGGCATGTATGGTGAGTGGTCCTCTCAGTAAATATGAAGTATTGTTGTTGTGTAACGGCGCCTCACCTTTCATTTCTGATGTTTGCGTGAACGAAGGAACCCCCGCGCTGCCCCACCTCCATCAAAGCCTTTGTTTACACCTGGATTTTGGTCCAGCCCCTAAAGCTAGGGTCTACAATTTCATTTGTGCGCCCAGGACTCGACCCAGAAGAGGTCAGTGGTCAATTATGAAAATCAAGGCTTCGGCGTAAACATTTCATTGCTTCAGTGTTTACCTGCAGTACTTCAGCCTTCTCGCCTCCAAGAGTACTTCTGTAGAAGCAAACAGGAATTCAGTAATTTGTGAAATTACGCGTGTAGAAGGTAGGCATGACGACTGCTTAACGGACATATTTCCGAGGCCATATACGAGTCTAAAGCGACCCTCGGCTGTCGTCAATAGTGGGAAGGTCGTGAGACAGAACATGTTCCGGTTGCAGTATTTGAGCTAAGTGAGAACATCCTACTTAACGTAGATGGACGCAGGCTGATTAGGACGTGGTCACGCGTGGGACTAGTTCTGATTAACCCGGTATCCGAAGTCCCTCAGACCAGTCCCTTCAACGCTATCATTCAATCGAATGTCCCACATCGAGCCGAACCTCCCAGATCCCAGCCGAAGGTGAGGAGTACCCTTCCAGGCGACAACCACTTGATTGGTTTACCTTTGAGTCAGTAGACGCCCTAAGTGGGCGAGGGTCATTCCAATGGGGGAGTGTCTGTGTTCACAAGGTCTCGTCAGTACTTTGAGAGCAGGAGCCATCGCTATTCCGCCTGGAGTCACGAGGGAGCAACGGGGAAACCGAGGTGTTGAACTAGATGTGTCGGTAAGGGGTACATCTCTCCGTCGACGTCGTATTGCCGTGTTATGATTCCTCGGCGGCTAGACTCGCTTTCCCAAGCTTTACAGCTCTGTGAATGATCTCTTCTTCCGACCAATGAATATCGAAGAAGACTAGTAGCATGATGACCAAGGTTCTAAAGCACGATCCACGCGGACCGACTGGTGATATAGGCTTGATCACCAAGAAGGTCCTGATGGAACTCAAGCCATCGATCATGTCATTTCCATGAGCAATACGGTTGACAAATGTTCGACGGCGCTCCATTTAAGCCAACGTCTAGACCGCGTGAAAGAAGATGTACGCCCAGATTCCGTTTGTGATAGGATTGAACTGTACCCCATTTGCCAAATCCTGGGTGTAGATGGGCTGACCACCAGGTGGATTGATCCCATCGTGAAATGAAGCATAGAGATCCTAAACATATGGTGAAACTCTGTTTTACAACCTTATAAAGTTAGAATAACAGGTATGCTGACAAAAGAGCTTACAGGCATCAATAGCTGATGAAACGTGCGCGCCGCCCATCTAAATGCCTGGTAGAATCGTGTGGGGTTGCGTTTAGTCGACAGTTCTACGTATTTCTTGGTCCTCTGTCATCATGTCGCCAGTACTCGTGCCACTAGATTGCGTATTGTATCCACCATAAGATTGGAAGACGATGATTGGTACCCCAGCGGAATGGTCTTGATAGAGTCCCAGGTCCGTGCCTCGGTCAGTGGTACATGAGGGCTTTAGTTGCTCCTTCCCGTGCCCGCACCTGGGCGAGCAGCCTGGCTTTGCCTTTGCATGTCCACTTGTAATGACATCTCTTGATGAGCCTGGATCACGAACTGAAATCACATTGACAAATGTTATAGGCAGTACAACACATAGTCCGAGCATATACTCGTCAGCGAATTAAATTTCTGAATGTCACCTGACCCTTGCTCATCCTCGCTGTTGATACCACGATGCGTTCGGCTCTGGTCAACAGATGATGATTGCTCCTTACATTCCGTATTTTCTTCTGAGCGCACTCCATGCAGGGCCTGCTGTATGGTTTCGAGTGACGAAATGATTCATGTCTTGCTCCGGTATTCTGTTTATATCCACACGGTTCCAGAAGCGAGAGAGAATGTAAACAATGTCATGGGCATCCCGTTCCGCCCCTCGGCTAAACGGAATTTCTTAGCGTGAGAGGATTACGGGGTCGCGAGTTCTTGATACCTACATCATCCATGTTTTTAGTTTAGCCCGAAGGAATTCCGAGACGTTCAAGAAGGGGACATTTTGTATTTTCATGACGTTCGTGTCATCAAGGTGGCGTGGGCCAGTTTCGCCTGCTGGTAGTATTTCAATCTGATGTAAATCAATTCAAAATCAGATATGTGGGCAGCCTTTATAACCCAATGCTCACCTCTATTGGAGGAACGAAGGCTCGGTAGGTGACATAAAGTCTATCATAGCAACACTCAGTAACCAATGAAGCAACAATGAATGGAGCGAACGGACCTATTTGTCCAGGGTGAATGGGTACTCGTCCAGTCTTCTTTACCCGAGACTGCGTCCCTCACCCGTCGAAAAGGGTGGGGATGATTTTGCCCTCCTTCCACAATGCAATATATTTCCTGCGGCGACCGTCGTGTTATGACCAGGGTTTACATAGTCCTTTACAAGAGGTTACTCACGTCGCTATTCATGCTGTTGGCAAGCGCAGCAGAAAGGACGCTGCCATAGAAAGCATGGCATATCCCGTTCTCTTGGAGGATTTGGGAGAGAACTGCAGCAGTGTCGAGGAGTCGTCTCGTCTCGTGCATTTTGGGTGGGGATGGAGGAGAGGAGGAAGTAAGAAAGACCTAGCTCTAGGGCATGTTATGATAAAAGGAAGTCACCACAGTAGAAGGAGCAGTAGCGCTGGGCGATTGTTAGATATGTAATAATGCCAACCTGGAAAAAGGGAATCAGCAGGCCTGATTACTTCGTGCATCGTTTCCGAACGCGGGTAAGCCCGATCAGTGCGAGACTGGATCCAGCACGTTGTGGCAACGTTTCCTCCTTTGTACGGAGCGTTTGAACGATCCTAGAAAACCCTTGTATGCTTGAAAGGCAATCTCATTTGAAGATGACCTTGCATCAGGGGTAGTATGATCAATGCCACTCGCAAGTTTCACCGAAGGATTAAATTGCGTGCCGGTCTGCGGCCCATCAAGATTTGAAAAATGTACACAGGCAGATTGACATGGGTATGGATGAGTCAGTAATTTGCGTCAGAGAACGTAGGCTTCGGTGTTCATGACACAAATCGGGTCGATTTTTCCTGATATGCAAAGTGGGGGATCGTAGATACGCATTCACGAGATTCAATCCAACCTGGGGAAAGGTAAGGTCAGGCGGCTCGCCTTCGAAGCGTGACGTAATGTGACTGTAACATGATCACGGGATGCAGTCCGAGCCGAGGTTCTCTTGGGAAGCAATTCATATTTCTCCTCGCGACACAACTATTCGAGCTTCGAGGCTGGCTCGAGTCTCCTCGGGTTCTGGGCGCATGCAGAGGGCTCTTGCTACGTTTTCCAGAAGCAATGTAGTGGTCATGTGCACCAGATCTACCAACCTATCCACTTTCTCCACCCTTACTTCATCTAGAACCCGTCCAGCGCGTCACCACCTTCTGCGTCATTCGTACCTCTGGCAGAGCCCACAGGGATTTCATTTCCATCGTCAATCTGCGAGACACTTTATTCCTGCACGAATTCTGGCATCATTCAGGAATTATCTCAATGCTCGGCAAATCAGTTGGTCGCTCAGGTCGCACCCTCGATCTCCCCAAAGTCCAAATGACATTCCCGATGGTCAAGATGAGCTGGCGAAGGCCACTATCCTAGACAAAGTCATGAAAGGCCGCCAACCGACAGATCTCATGCTACGATGTGCGTCAGATTTCTCCGTGCGCTTAATTTCCGGTGCTCAATCGCTGTTTTTAGGCACTATCCTTGATGCTGAAGGTGTTGTTCAAATCGCTCATCGTACTTGCTTCCACTCGCCTGAAGATTAACTCAAGGAACTGTCAAAACAATATCTGGTCATTTTAAGAAGTCCGACTTGATTGCGGAGCACGGATTGAACGTACGGAACACCAGTGACATGATGACCGCCTATTCTAATTCTTGGGGTTGACAGGCTCGTGATCTTCGTAAAATCGACTCTAGAGTCCCTAATCTTATACCGACTATTCTTGCACGCAGAGAAGCTATTTTGGTTCGGTTTTTTTTCTTCCTAAATTACCAATCTTCTCAAGTTGTCTAGGTCAACATACTTCATATCCGTGCTCTTGTTAAAGCGGATGCCGTTGTTCTATTTGACACCTACGGTTCTGCCGACTCCAGGCTCCACTCAGTCTTTCTCTATCATCTAGAGGTGGGAAGATCCCCTTTTCATTCATTGCTATCCTCACTTCTTGTCACAGCATAATCTAAAGGTGAAGGGCACTGGGTTGGCATACGAATTCCGGTTAAGATCTTTCAACTTTTTACTCTTTGCTGTTTCTCAACAAAATTTCAGCGCTCTTGAATCAATACTTCTGTCTGTTATGAGTGCATTGGAGGCGGAAATGGTTTTCATTCGGAATCTCGTCGGGGGTCTCCTGGCAGAACTCGAAGACAACATTGATCATGACCGGTTTAAAAGGCTGCTGCACTATTCGCGCCGTCTTGTCAGTTTTAAAAACAGAGCTAGACTGGTTAGTGCAATTATCATCGCACATGGTACTATGCTAAACTCAGTTCAGGTTGAGGAAGCCCTAGAAGAAGTTCTCGCTCAAGGTCTGTGAAACGAGAATGTTTCGACTGATCACGACCTGATGGAGTGTTAGATGAGGATCTGAATGCAATGTACCTCTCGGACAGGAAAAATAACGTGGAACGCCCTTCGCATGACCACGAGGAACTGGAATTACTATTAGAGTCGTTCTCGAAACAGGTAGAAGAAATTGTGAACGAGGCCGAAAGCATTGAAGTAAGTCTTATCGGTTGCTGTTTGTGGACGCTTTTTTATTCACCAACCAAATTCAGAGCAATGTCCAATCTACCCAAGAAATTGCGGAGCTAATTCTTGATTCAAATCGCAACGCTCTTCTCGCGCTTGATCTCAAGGTACTAGCAACGCAAAACCGTGTTGTTCCTGGCTCACCTCTTACATTGGTAGGTCTCTATCGCAACGATGGGACTTGGAACAGGTGCCCTTGTGGCTGGACTGTTTGGCATGAACGTGGGTCCTACCCTCTCGTTACCCACCTTCCGAGCTCATCTTCATGTTATGACAGTTAACCAGTCGTCTAGAAGAGCATCCCTATGCTTTTTACCTTGTGACAGGGATGTCTACTGGTGTTGCTCTTATAGTTGCCTGGGCTGCGTTGCATAAGTATTTCCGTTTTCGTTTTTTTTTCACAGTACCATGATTCTGACACGATGAAATCCAGGCTCGCGAAAATCCGACGAGTTGGCCTCTCGAGGAATATTGACAAGAAGTCGGCGAAACCCTGGCTTCCTTTGCCATTGCGGAGGAGACCACCAGAAGGCTGGTCATAAGGCGCAACACCGCTTGTGCTTCCAGCATCTGACTGCATTGCTG
Organism: Leucoagaricus sp. SymC.cos; assembly: GCA_001563735.1. Taxonomy (NCBI): domain Eukaryota; kingdom Fungi; phylum Basidiomycota; class Agaricomycetes; order Agaricales; family Agaricaceae; genus Leucoagaricus; species Leucoagaricus sp. SymC.cos. The sequence goes on along the minus strand of KQ961955.1, from coordinate 107,968 downwards.
TTATAATCTTGCCTATACCTGACATTCATTGTCGTGATCATGGTCAAGTGATTCAGGACGAGGAGGCTAGAAGCAGGAGATAATGTGGCTTTGGGCTCACGGTATTTTGTAGCCGTTTCAAGACAACTTATATTACATTACAGTATAGGCATTCTCACCACTCCCGATCAATTTCGAGACTTCGCACTCTTGGTCTAATTGCGATCCCGCCGTTTCCTTACTTCATCTGGAGATATCGGGCTGACATTATTCCCTCGTAGCCGCACCTGTTACTAGCTCAGTCCATCTGATCTCTGAAACCCACAGGTGATAACAAACAAATCGGGAGAAAATATGGCTGTGACTGCGGTCCTGACACACAACGTCAGGAGGGAAAGGATCGAGCCAAATGTGCAAATCAATAAGTGCCGTAACTCGCCACCGATTTGCCCACAGCTGAGAAGGGAATTATCCTGAGTTGCCTTCGACTTTTTTATTTTCGTTACTCTTCATCTATGAATATCGCGAGCCAGAAGGGCCCGCAAGCGAAATAGTTCAGGACCCGTGGATATCATTTTATGTCATGTAAAACATATTTTTCATTTGAGTGTGGATTGACAGGCGTCCAGTGCAGGAGAAATGTGGATTTTCTCGATGCGAATATCATGAGGTTCTCGGTAGTTGGATTTGTAAGCCGAACGTACTCCGCCTGGTTGTACAGAGCCGAGCTTAAGCTCCGGAACCCGCATGGCGATGTAAAGGTCCATTAAGGTACGGGGATGACTTCCCCGCATCTAGGCATACTTGCTCCGCGACGGGCATTACTTTGGTTGCCATAGACGAAGATCTTATCGAAGACCGAGGAGGATAGATGCCGTAGTGCAATACACCAAGGGTGATTTAACTCTTCTCCACTACTCGAGAGCCGGTGGTGATCCTAACTTCAGAGCAAAGCATCCAGTAAAAAACTCTACATAACCGAGGACCTACAGCGATGGCCTCGTGGCTGGTTTCAGAATGGTACTATCCCCTGGCTTTCAGGGTTGAGAGATATTTGACTTTCTTCATGGTCTGGAACCAGGAATATCAGCACGGGGGCGTATGTGTATGAATGTAGGATACATCGTACGGGGGTACGCTGAAGTAGTGAGATTCCAAGGATTCTTAGTTGAAATCCGGAGAGATGCGTGGTTCATTAGGCAGTGGCAAAACTTAGCTTCTGGGCCAGCTAAATACGAGAAGATACTAGCGGTGGCTTGGCAACTCCCGCATCGTGACAGTAGTAAGTACTGACTGCCTTCCATACTACAATACCTAATTCTCTATTGATTCACTCGGGGCTCGTGATCAAATATGACTAGAGTTCTTTCTATCACTAATTCGTACACGGTGATCGGTCAGGTGGTCGGAACATACTGCTTTATCGCCCAGGTGCTTCTGTCCTTTTCCTGTGCCACGGGTTTTGTCACGTCAAAATGTTCTATCGATGTAAATGAATCCGCGCGCCCTGACATTGCAGGCAAGCCTATTTCCCCACCTGATAATGTGGGGTTTGGGCCCTGATTCGCACCAAAAGCACGTTTCAAGATATTGAGTGACGTCGGGTCCTCGAGAACCTAAAAATAAGGAATAAGTGCCATCAGTGGACGTCCATTGTCCTTCACTCGATTGTCGGAGAATGTGAAAGTGACGTGGGGGACACAGAAGCCTGTAGTACGGTCAGTTGACTTGCTTCCTTTGATGTGTGACTGTTGCAGAATAGAGGTCAGAAAACCAAAAAAATTGGTTCAACCCGGGCTCGAACCGGGGACCTTCTGTGTGTAAGACAGAAATCATAACCACTAGACCATTGAACCATCACTTTTTAGATCCTGGTTGAAAGTCTAGACCACAGCCTTTCGGCCGCGGTCCGCGATCGAACATTGCAAACGGTCTTCCATTTCTACTAATCCAATCAACCCCTCTATGGCAAAGGTTCGAGGGACCATACTCTTTTCCTGTAGCTTGGTAAATTTGATGAACGCCCTTCACCCTAAGCCTCCAGAATCCAGATCATCCAGTCATCAATTCAGCAGGGGACTTTGTTGCAGGTCCGTTTTCCACACCGTTGGCCCAGAAGACTTGGAAATGTGCAGAGATCAAGCCAAAGGGAAATTCAAAATTGTTGTCCTTGCCCATCTACGCGGCCTGGATGAATTCGCTTCGAATCAGCTCGGTATAGGAGGTGGTGCACAATGGAGGGCAATTATCTCCATCGCGTGGAACAAGTGAACTGCATTAAGCAGCGGCTTATTCTAATGCCCTGGTTCTCTGGGAACAATGAAGATAATTTGAGCGCCGTGATTATCATGATCATGATGTCGCATGCGGTTTAGGGATGGCCGTCTCCCGGCTGATGATTTATGTCAATTCGAAGTCAGGCGGTCGGCATTTGGCGGCAGTGCCAACTCCCACTCTTCCCAACCTTCACTGCAGACTACTTTGTGATCTTGGGTTAGGAGGGTCCCCGCTATCCAGCCATACCACCCTCTGCCACGCCATCGGCATGCTGTCAAGGCAGACTACAATATTTCTCCTCTCATTGCTGCCTTTGTTCATTCAAGGCGCACATGGATTGGAATCAAGCCGGGTTCAAGAAAAGAGGCAAAGTGCGTCGTCATGTCGTTTTTCTACTCAAATCCCAGTTACCCAAGCAAGCCTTTTCAGCCTTTTCGCCATCGTCGGACACGGCTCCTTTCCCGTCGTCGTCACCAGTCATTGTCCTGAACGACATCACCTCAATATTGACCTCCTGCATCCCCACTAGTGTTACTTGGCACTACGCAGGCCCAGCTCTATCATCCCTAGAACTATTTGCCACCAACATTGGTGTTCCACAAGATCCAGCTCCCTCTCCTACAACTTCGCCGTCCACGCATACTTTCACCGACGGCCATGTGTTTGCAGTGCCCTCGGGTGCCTCGCAAGCGGGGTCAACTACCGTCCTCATCGCAGCGGATTTGAATCCTCAAGCGTCTACTGTATCCTGGAATGTCAATGTGCCCGCGGGTTGGTACCAAATTTTGAACTATTTGCCACCAACATTGGTGTTCCACAAGATCCAGCTCCCTCTCCTACAACTTCGCCGTCCACGAATACTTTCACCGACGGCCATGTGTTTGCAGTGCCCTCGGGTGCCTCGCAAGCGGGGTCAACTACCGTCCGCATTGCAGCGGATTTGAATCCTCAAGCGTCTAGTGTATCCTGGAATGTCAATGTACCCGCGGGTTGGTACCAAATTTACGCGAAGATCGATTCAACCTTCGATCAACAAACCGAATCATTTTATGTGCAAACTAGGAGCGACACCTCCTGTCTTCAGACCGCGAACCCGTCAACAACGTCGTCTGATCCGTCTACCCCTACATCCGGAGCATCAACACCTACAGCACCAGGAGTCACTAGCATCCCGGAACCGGCCACTTCAAAGGATAACCGTGTTGGTGTTATCGTTGGTGTCGTTGCCGGCGCCGTAGTCTTCATGATCGTTGTTCTCATGGCATACCTCTGGTTGCGAAGACGCAAGAACGCCCTTGATAGACCGATAGGGGTTCAAACTAGTGGCGCACCGCTCAAACGCGGGTGGGGTGGCTTGGGTTCTTTCAGTTCAATTCATTCGACCAGGCCCGACAAAAGGACTCGTGCTTCTCGTGACCTAACACCCGCGACACGTAGCACAGGTCATAGACTCACAACATCAGCAGCCTCGTTTGGTGCCGGTTTACCCGAGGATGATGAACCTAGAAGCGGCAATTCGACGCCCTTTTCACCGTCCGTGGAGAAATTCTCCAATTCTTCCGCACTCTACACCAATCCTTTCGATGATGCTGAGGGAGGTTTAGCACTGGCCACCTTGCCATCTAATGGTGGCAGGCCGATTTCCTCTTCGAAGACGTCACTTCATCAGGTGGGTTCATCTCCGCCACCTCTACATTCTTCCTCAGTGGATTCCTTCACGTACTCCCACGACCCGTCTATCGGCCACGGAAGAAGCTATTCCACTGATACCTCGCCACATCTCCAACACTCTATTACGCCTCCGCTTATGGAAATGACAAGATCATATTCTGTCTCTTCCTCTGGCGCTCACTCAACGGATGTCAGTCTTCAGCAACAGAAGTCGATAAACCGCCAGTCCCTGGGGTCTCAATCAGCTATGGCGAGGAAGACCCCCAGAAAACCTGTCCCTGTCTATGATCCATCCCCTACGAGCCCCTCTACCAATACTGTTGGCAGCTCCACTCCTTCCGTCCACGCTTCGCCCGCTACTCCTACGAGTACATTCTCTCCTTTCGGAAATCCAACCAATCAAGGACACTATTCCAAAAAGTCTCAGCAGAGTAGTTCTGGCAATGACAGCAACGGTCTCACGCACAAGAGCAGCTTTGGTCCAGGCGGAATTGAGGGGAAACCGGTGCATTATCTGATTCCTGATATGCCGCCAACTCACAAGGGCTGACGTTGAATTCTCCATCTTTCTGTATGATTCTTCTCTCAATGATCTTTTTGACTCTAACTTTGGTCCAGGCGGAATTGAGGGGAAACCGGTGCATTATCTGATTCCTGATCTGCCGCCAACTCACAAGGGCTGACGTTGAATTCTCCATCTTTCTTCTCTCAATGATCTTTTTGACGCTAATGCACCCTGTTCTGACGTTGGTGTGATGTATTCCCCTATCCATTCATCCTCGCTGTACTAGTTCCGTATTTATTGTCACCACGCCATTGTATGCCACTGTTGTACTTCCCTCTTGTGTAAGTCGTTGTGACTTGTAATTTTTTGCTACTCGCTGCTGTCGATTGTCTCGAACGCTTTTATATAGGGCTACTGCCTTAATTTACTCCTTTGTATGTGTCTTTTTGTATTATATTCTAGTTGGCGGCAACAACACCTGACTAGTCGTGGAAATGAACCAGCTGCGGCGCTTATTTCTTGCAAACGAATCTATTTTTTCTCGACTGGGCCGAGGTCCGACAGCAACAGCCTCCTATGTATGTGTCCAACAACAATTGATCTCTCGGTGCCAACGCATAAATGTACAAGGTAAATACTCCCGAGAGTTTGTTGATTCCACCGTGCGGCGCACCCAGTGTCTCGGCTCAAGCCTACTTACTCGCGTCTGATCCCAACCTCTTTTGATCCTTGACAACGATTCT